>CM041719.1:27363704-27878704 GCA_023373845.1 Nibea coibor | reverse complement strand
TTTTGCTGCTGTAAATGTGAATCAGAAGCAAGGTCCTGAACACAACAAGTATGCTTCCCACAGTTGTAAAATGTTAGCATCCTGGCCAGAGGAAGCTTTATGCTGTGAAGGGGGTCGTTGGACCAGAGAAGGACCAATGACTTTCCATTCTGAATTCGACCCCCACTTTTGAGCAATAGACGTAAAGCCTTGGAGACGGAGATTTAGATTTAGGGACAGACCAATATTAATCTAAATGACACACACATGCATTTACTAAATTTGGCCTATTCAATTGGCAACCCATAGACCATAGACCAGTAAATTAAAACAGCTACTGAATGAGCCATCTCACTTTCTTCTCATCTTCTTCTTCCCTCAGTATTGCACAGCACCGACTGGGCAGCATGTTTATGGATGTAGCGACACCGCCTTCACAGATCAACATTTTCTTATGTGAATCATACTTAGATGTTCTAACATCTGGCTGTTGACATTTGCAACCGGGAAATGTTGTACCAAAAAGATGTCTCTGTCAACCCTGAAATGTAAAATTGAAAAATCAAAACCATCAGTTTGGCAAGTACTTGTTTATTTTACCTCCATCTCTAAACACTAAAGCACTGTGTTTAATTTGCAATGAGTGCGCTGTGGTAGCTAAAGAATATAATTGAGAAATATCAAGCTTTCCAAGAGCAGGCTGCTGAAAATGTCTGGCCGATCTACATGTCCTAGTTTTAAAGTCTGACACTGAAGTGCAGAGGGTTACCAGTCCCACCGTATGATGTGGATACAATGAATGTAAAGAGCCAGCCAGTTATTATCTTGCATAGCTAAACATGTTAGCAAACACTTCTTTGAACATGTCGAAGCAGTAGAGCAATGATGCATGATGATTATTCATTTCGGGTCATGGTTGTGTCCTCCTGCTGAATGTTAGTCCAATACTAACTCTTGGATTGGCACATTGGATTTTTTGGTCTCCACAAGCCCCTGAGGAAAATATCTGCCCCCTCAGCAGCCCCCTCAAATGTCTGTTTTTATGGGCTGGGCAGATTACATACAGAGCTGCTGCTGAAAGAAAGTGAAATGCTCCACTGCACTATGCAAAATAAGTTTATAACTTTCTGTGGGCTTAACACTGCACTAAACTCACCTCTTTCATATTACATGTCATTTAACTTTTTGTTAATATGAAAATATTGATTAGTACTTGTAGCAACAAATAATGTTATCATTTGGGCCATTTTAAATGTAATAAAGCCAATAACATAATATTATGCAAATAATGTAATAAAGTTTTTGAGCCAATAATGAAATAAGTTATTACATTAACATAATAACCAGCCAATAATGTAATAAGTTATTACATTATTGGATGGTTAATATGTTATTGGCTGGTTATTACATTATTGGGTGATTATTATGTTATTGGCTGGTTATTATGTTATTGACTGGTTATTATGTTATTGGCTGGTTATTACATTATTGGAAAATGTAAGAATTATTTGTTGTACAAAGTCTTTATTTAGACTATTGTTTATTTGCTTAGATATGTAAATTCATAATTTCGTGTATGGTGGAATATTATTTCATTCATTGCAGTGGAGTATATATGGTAGTTAGATCACTTAGTGGAATGTGCTACAGTCCTGCACTAAACAGACATTTATTTGATTTTCAAACAAAAATACAGTAGCCACAGGCCTCGTGTAACATACCCATTGTGCGAAGCCAAGGGTTGTTGGAAACAGCCTATCAAGATGTCATTCTACCAAGTATTGCTACTCATCCATAATGCTTTAATAATAGTAGTGTACTGTCAAATTAAAAAAAATACAGAGGGCAATCACTTTAGGGGCATGGCCTCATGGCTACATAGTTTCTGATGAAGGAAGTGACACAGATCAGAGAATGACCTTGGCTGCCACTAGCAGGATTACAGCTGCTGTCATCAGACCTATCTAAACAAATCAGCTATGAATATCTGCTGTCAAGACGCATCTGTGCTAGACACACACAGAGAATCTGCTGGAACTTTTGAGTCTGCTTGAACATGGTAGGTAGATAGATAGACAGAAGATACAGAGAAAGAGAGATACACATGCACAAAAGCAGAAGAGAGAGAGAGAGGAGAAGAGAAGAGCAGAGCCCAGTGCATCATGGGAAAACCCCTGGCAGTCTAATCCTATAGCATCATAACTAAATCAAATCAAGTCAAAATTACGCTACAAAAATAATCCCATACTCACAAATAAAACAAATCAACAAAGATAATAAACAAAAATATTGCAATCAGAAACTCAAACAATCAATGAATTAGAATGTTATAATCTACTGAACAGATCAAATCAAATCAAATTTTATTTGTATAGCCCAAAGTCACAAAACACATTTAGCATCAGAAGTCTTTACAATCTGTACAGGGAGTGACACCCTCTGTCCTTAGACCCTCGGTTCCAGTGAGGAAATCCACAATCCATGAGAATCTGCTGGATGAGAGAGCACAGAAACTCCGGGGAAGAAGTATAATTAGAGGTGGTATAATTAGATGTTTATCTGACAGTGCTGTAGCCATATTTAAGGAAGTGATTCCTTCAGTATTGAATTCAATTTAGATTATCTTGTTGATAGTACTACAGGCTCATTACGGACAGCTCTCGACTCTATAGAACAGCCTATTACTCTTCATTAATAGAGGAAAATAAGAACAACCCCAGGTTTCTCTTCAGCACTGTAGCCAGGCTAACAGAGAACCACAGCTCTATTGACCCATCTACTCTACTCTAGGTCTAACTAGTAATGACTTCATGAGCTTCTTTAATGATAAAATTAAAACTAGAGACAAAAGTCATCATGCCTTGCCTTCGACAGGCACTGATCTACATTCTGATACAGCAAGTTTGGAATCAGCTGCAAAACCTGATACATATTTTTCTCCCATTGACCTTCATCAAATAACTTCAATAATTTCTTCATCTAAATTGTCAATCTGTCTCTTAGACCCCATCCCAACCAGGCTGCTCAACGATGTTTTACATCTAGTTAGCCCTTCTTTATTGGATATGATTAATAAATAAAAAATTAAAGTCTTTATTATCATATTTGTTATCAGCCAATTACCGATATCAAAACCAATAACAAACCTTCCCTTTCTCTCTAAGATACTTAAGAAAGCTGTAGCTAATCAGCTGTGTGACTTTCTCCATAAGAACAGTCTATTTGAGGACTTTCAGTCAGGATTTAGAGTGCATCCTAGCACAGTCAAAGTTACAAATGACCTCCTAATGGTATCAGACAAAGGACTCATCTCTGTACTTGTCTTGTTAGATCTTAGTGCTGCATTTGACACCATAGACCATCAAATTCTTTGATCACAGAGAATGGAACATCAAATTGGAATCAAAGGAACTGCCCTAAGCTGGTTTAGGTCATATTTTTAGATCGATCTCAGTTCACATCAAAGATGAATCCTCCATGCATACCAAAGTTTGTCATGGAGCCCCACAAGGTTCTGTACTAGGACCACTTCTATTTGGTTTATATAGGGAACATTATTAGGAATCACTCCATTAATTTTCATTGTTATGCTGACAACACCCAATTATATTTATCGATCAAACCTCATGAAACCAATCAGTTAACTAAACTCCAAGCATGCCTTAAGGATATAAAACGTTGGATGACCTACAATTTTCTGATGTAAAACTGAAGTTCTTGTAATTGGACCCAAATACCTCAGAAACTCTCTCTCCGGAGACTTGGCTACCTTAGACAGGATCACCCTGGCCTCCAGCTCCAAAGAAAGAATCTTGGAGTTATTTTTGATCAGGATTTGTCCTTTAATGTCCACATAAAACAAATTTTGAGGACTGCATTCTCCCACTTATGTAACATTGCCAAAATCAGACGTGTCATGTCTCAAGCGGATGCAGAAAAACTGGTCCATGTGTTTGTTACTTCTAGACTGGACTACTGTAACTCTTTGTTATCAGGCTGCTCCAATAAGTCTCTTTGCAGCTAATTCAGAATGCTGCTGCACGTGTTCTGACAGGAACCAAGATTAGAAATCACATCTCTTCCATTTTGGCTTCCTTGCACTGGCTACATGTTAAATCTAGAATAGAATTTAAAATTCTTCTCCTTACATACAAAGCTCTGATGCGTCTGATTTTGGGAATGTTGCGTAAGTGGAAGAATGCAGTCCTCGAAATTTGTTTTATGTTGACATTAAAGGACAAATCCTGATCAAAAACAACTCCAAGATTCTATGGACAGAGAATTCAGTCCATATGAGACATATGTGACATAAAGATATTTTGAATTTAAATTTAGAGAGAGAGAGAGAGACATAGATAGATAGATAGATAGATAGATAGATAGATAGATAGATAGATAGATAGATAGAGAGAGAAAGAGAGAAAGAGAGAGAGTTAGTTAGTTTTCAGTAAAGGAAGATGTGACTGCATCTTCAACCAATACCATGCCTGACTAGGCATAACCCAGAAAGAGACAGACAGAGAGAGAGAGAGAGAGAGAGAGAGAGAGAGAGAGAGAGAGAGGGAGATCTGGCTTCCAGTCTACTTTTGGAAACTATAGGAATCACAAGGACCCCAGCATTCTGAGAGCGCAGTGATTTTAAATTCTATTCTTGATTTTACAGATGGCCAATGCACAGAAGCCAAAATGGGAAAAATACGACCTCTGAACTTAGTTCCTGTCAGCACACGCACAGCAGCATTCTGAATCAGCTGAAAAGTCCTATGAGACAACAAAAAGTTACAGCCTAGAATCAACAAATGTGTGGACTATTCTTTTTCATCTGCTTGAGATACAATGTGTCAGAGTTTTGTGATGTTATGTATGTGAAAGAAAGCAGTTCACTTGTTTTATGTGTGCATTAAAGGACAAATCCTGATCAAAGACAACTCTAAGATTCTTTATGGTAGACCTGGGCCCGGTATTTC
This sequence comes from Nibea coibor, assembly GCA_023373845.1. NCBI lineage: Eukaryota > Metazoa > Chordata > Actinopteri > Sciaenidae > Nibea > Nibea coibor. Next base: position 27,873,758 of record CM041719.1, on the reverse strand, counting down.
AAAACTGATCCGACAGGATTATCCTGGTTGGATTGGATTAAATCTAGATCTGATCTGAAAACTGGGTATTTCAACACAGATTCAGATAATCCTGATCCTGAAGATCAGAATCCTTATCTGGTAATCCAATCCTCTCTTGAATCCAGGTAAAACGATGTCCATTACAGTTAATCTAAAGTGTTAGTGTTTTATTTTTAAATAATTAAAGTACTTTAATTGTAAGAAATTTAACGCATAGTAAAATATATTTGACCACACTTTCTGAAACTGCTGTAAATATGAGTAACAATTACAGACCTATGAGATGTGTGCACTTGCATTTTTTCAGTGTTTATATCATCCTGCATACTGAAGCACTTTAGAAGCATTTAATATTTACATCCTTCTGATTAAATGAAGACAAATTAGACTTCAGTCAGAAGGTTAAAATGCACTTTTAAAATGTTTGGAAATAGCTTGAATATGATTTTAAAACATGCAGCAATGTATTTCAGTGTTTGTGTACAAACTGATTATTTTACTTCATCAAATCAGATAATATTTGCTATAAATGACCATAATTATGTTCAGTAAGAGCCTTCTATATACGGCAGAAATTAGATTAAATGTTTCTAATTGAAACTGACCAAGCTATATACAATGAAAGTAATGCAGTTACAATTCCAAGCAGTTTCAAGCACTTTATTCAAAATCCAATAACTCAATCTTAAATGTACAATTAAAGCATTTCCAAGAATTTCCAAGGGTTGTCCTTAACAGCTGAGTGGTCCATGGCTGTGAGTGGACTCTGAAAGCAGAAGACAGAGAAGGTATATGAGTATGTCTTTGTTTATGACATCATCATCAGCATCACTGTAGCATCCTGACACTTCTGAATGAACCGTGTAGTTAATACTCGTTCCTGTAATGTTACCAAAGTACTGCAGCAGCCTGGTCTGTACACATGGAGCCTATGACTTAACGCTAAAAACTCTGAACAGGTTGGTGTTAGTTTAAAGAGTTAACGTATGATGTACGTCAGATTAGTTCCCTTTTAAGTTAAATCATAGACAGCTAAACTTCATCAACAAAGCCAGCTACCTTGCTAGCTGCTTAACCCACAATTCAATGGAGCTGCGTTAGCTACTGTTAGCACGCCGCAGCTCAATTAGAGATCTCTACAGCCTGGTTTGAATTAGGTGACAGTTCAACAAGTTAGTTTGTATGACATGTTGGTTGGTGAAGGTATGGTCCTAAAACCGCTACACATTAGATGACGGTAAACTTACACTTTTGACGCGAAGTCTTGCTCCCAGCTGCTCCTTTCGTGAGGTAGTCCACCATGTTTTCGGTCCGCGGAGTCACGAGATATGGAAATCTGTATGCACCCAGATCGGGATCACGGTGATCCAATCTGCCAGTGTTTTGAAATACTCAGATAAAGTGAGCAGGATCACCTTGATCCATGACTGAGAAAAGGACGATTTCATTATCCAGATTATCCTGATCCAGATTACAAGTTTTGACATACCGGGCCTGGAGGCCAGGGTGATCCCATCTAAAGTAAATATATCTCTAGAAAGAGTTTCTGAGATGTTTGGGTTCAGACACCCAACAACTCAAACACCTGAGAAATTCTCTTTCTAAGATTGGGTCCAATTACAAGAAATTTAGTTTTGTCTGAGTTAACTGTCAGATTTAGATTTAGATATTTAGAAGCTCAAAAGCTAATGTAAACCAAGGAAAATGACCAAATCTGAGCATGTTAACAAAGTCTGACTGGCTGTGATTCTGACGCTCTCCCTGTAGGGTTTGAAGTCACACGAGGATGAAACAGCATCTTGGATGCGACATGACAGCATTGTGCCTCATGGGGTTTTGGGATCAGACTGTCAGTTGGCACAGATTAGCGAATAGTGAAATTCAATGCAATATCTAGGTTTCAACCAGTAGAGGGAGATTACAGAATAATTTTGGCACAATATAGAATTCAGCCTTTTGTGGCTTGTGTATGAGGCATAGGGTAATGCAGAGCATGAAGCTCAAGAAAACAATGTTCATGTTGCTAAAATGTAATGGTAGGGACAGCATTCATCAATGAACATGCACTTCACTGTGGCTCAGGAGGTAGAGGGAGTCATTCACTAATCAGAATAATCAGACGTCGGCTCCTCCAGTCTACATGTCAAGGTTTCCTTGAGCAAGATACTGAACCCCAAATTGCTCTTGAAGGCTGTGCCATGTGAATGTGTGTGAATGGATGAATGAGATATGTAGTGTAAAAGTGCCTTGAGTGGTCAGAAGACTAGAAAGGCATTATATAAATACAGTCGATTTACTTTTCTGATTTGTATGAAATGTATCTTTAATGATAAAGAATACATTCCATAAACAACTAAATAGCGCTCCACTGCCCCAGATGAGAGATGACTTTGGATGCAGGAGCAGGAGTCATCAATGATGGGACCTTGTGTTTGTTCATGAGTCTGAAAAGGGATCCCTCTTCCAGGACGGACAGACGTGCAATGGATGTCACATGTACAGAACAATCTACACAAACATGTCGTACAATTACAATGAATTACAATAAATGGTAAGGTGATTGCAGTAGCAGTGGAACACAGATGCACAGCAGCAATAAGTCATTAACCAACAAAGCTGTAGTGGGGATAGTAGCAATAATGACTATATATGGCATGTAATGCTAAATATGGTGGACGTCAGCAGCAGACCACGGCGGCAGCCACGATCCATGAAAACCTGCTGGACGAGAAAGCACAGAAACTCCGGGGAAGAAGTTTAGTTAGTAATATCCAAAGAAAAGGTGTAAGAGAGATAATGATTGACAGAACAATAAAACCTCAGGCCCCGTTTATGCGGACTCTAAGGGATAACGAACTGCCTTACATTGATAGAGAGAGAGAGAGAGAGAGAGAGAGAGAGAGAGAGAGAGAGAGAGAGAGAGAGAGAAAATATTCTCGGTAACAGATGGTCTGCCGAAATTTTGACAACAATACAAGTTTAAAACGTTGTTGATTGATATTATATTACTATTATATTACTGAAATTCTATTCAACTATAAGAAAACTACTGGTGTAAAAATGCTTAAATAAAGTGGAAAATATTATTTACCTTTTGACCAATGATGTTTAATGCATTATCAAGAGCGGCATTCAATGGAAGAGAGGTTATATTTCTCAAAACTTTAAATTTCTGAATTACTCCCAACTCTACTGCTGTTCTGGTCAGTGCAGCTACCTCTTCAAATCTGTGACTGCTGATAACTTTTTGTTTGTGGTTTTCATTGACCAAAAATAAAAATAGAAAATGTCTGTAGAGCCCAGTTGGTTAACATGGGCGCCGAACAGAGGCTGGCAGAGCTTTACGATGTACAATTACCCCAAGTACCCCAAAAGGCATGATTACTGTAATGTGAGTAGTTGTAATTTGGTACTACCAGCTCTGATTATAAGTAATAAATTACTCTTAATTGTAACTGGTATGTAAATGGTGACGACAACAAACAGCACAAATGATGGCAAGGTTAGAAGCTATAGGTTAGAATTTGTCATAATTGAAAAGGCTATATACACATAGTGCTAGCTGCAGCCTAAACATGGTTTTGAACTCTACAATGTTTGCGGGTTGCTAATTGATTATAAATGATGTTATGTTGTGTTATATAAAAGGTTCTGGGTGCTGGTTGCATTTCTCCTTGTGTAGGAGAAAGACCTGAAGAGAGCATGGGGGTTGTAGATTGTGTGTAGAAATTCTCTGAGAGGAAGGCATATGATATATATTTGTTTAAGTGTTGAATGGGGGTCTGCATTCTGTGTGTGTTGGCCTGCTCTGTGTAATCCATCTATGTGAATGGGAGCTGTTGCAGTAATTTAGATCAGTTTGTGTCTCCTGATAATGATACATAATTAGACTGTAGGTCAGTCGGTCAGACTCCTGATCTCTCCCCTCCCTTTCTCCCCTCCTGATCTCTCTCTCTCTCTCTCTCTCTCTCTCTCTCTCTCTCTCTCTCTCTCTCTCTCTCTCTCTCTCTCTGTCACACACACACACACACACACACACACACAAACCTCTTCCCCCCATGTGCCCTCTCCTCTGATCTCAGCCATTCCTCCTCTGTATAAATAAACCTGACAGAGTAGCAGGCCTGTGTGTGTGTGTGTGTGTGTGTCAGGCTGTGTGATGACGTGCAGGTACATTCCAGAGCAGCGGAAGTTTCTTTTTAGAGTGAAGTGCTGTTGTTGCTGCCTGGACTCAATTACAACTACAGTGCAACTCTATGCAGTCATTATGTGCTGAGCTCAGCTGAGTTTATGGGTCACAAACAACACAATGTATCCCACTTTCTTCATGCTAAACAGTGAGTAGTAAAGAAAAGAATGAGCCCCTGATGTTTATTATCATGGGGCAATTCAGGCACTTGAAGCACATTCATGTAAAGAGAAATTCAAGTAAAGGTTTCTATATGGTAGATGTGTTGTTACTTTAGCTAAGATAAAACTCAGAGAGATTACATCTCCAGTGTGCGTGTCTATCTGAGTGTCTGTGTGGCTACTTAGGTCAGAGTCTGTAGACACGTCTGTAGACTTGCACACAAGCCCAAATGTTAACTTTTTTTTTATAAAGGTCATAGTAATAAGGTTTAGTAATAGGTAATAAGGTTTTATATGATTCTTATTAACATTATTAATTCATAAGTTGTGTAAATAAATAGAATCATAAACACATTTATTGTCATTTACAAGAGATCCAATGAGAGAGAGGAAAGGTTGGACAGTAAGGGGGGAGACAGACATGCAGCAAATGTGCCTTGAATTGATCCTGGGTCACTATGGGTAGCTGTAGCCCTTTTACATGGTCTTACCAGATGAACATGGGTACCTTAGTCTTTCTGCAGCTACTGTATCTTTACTAGAATAACATCTTCCTAAGGCTTTTTTTTTTTAGCTCCCCCCCTGAAATGAGCGCTACATGTTGTTATGGTTAACACATCAACAGAAAACTCACTTCATACAAGCCAGTTTTATAACCCAGCCTTCAAAATGCTCCAAGTGTGTGTCTATGTAGAAGCTAGACCTTATATGATTCAGATTTTTAGTATGAAGGAGATCGACACACTTACTATTATATATAGTCAATTTTCCTGTAAATACACAATTGCACATAGTTTACATGGTCATGTAGTCAGGTTTTAGTCAATGAGACCACTTCGTTTAAATGCTAATTCCCGTGTCAGTGCAAGATCATATTTCTACCAGAAAAGTGACCCAGACTGCCTTCCCTAGGTCCTCTCCATATGGTCAATGCCATCCCACCTAGAGACCAAAGGGACAGTTAATCTGAGGGATTAGTATCTTTGTAAAACTCAGAGCTGGATTGAAACATTGAGAAGGACTGTGAATGAAACCTGAGAGATATGAAAACAGAGAAGAGACACCCAAACCATGTGAGAAAACAGTACAATTTCTACACCTTCACCAAGAAACAGTCTCACATGGCCAATACACACACTTCACTCAGATTTCTTTTATAAATGGCTCAAAAAGGCCAAACACTGGATTAATACACTGACAAAGATCAGTGCAGATCAGTCTGCTGGGAAATAAAGTTCTTATAAAACCCTGGAAGCAACAAGAAGAAGGAGCTTTTTGTGAGCAGCAGTTAATGTTAAGTTAAGGCTTGGCTGATTGAACTATTGCCTATTGCCTGCGTCAATAGTTAGATTTTATTCCTCCATGCTATGAAGTGCCATTGTTGCATTAAGATATACCTTGTCAGGACTCGTGACTATCCATTACAGCACAGGTTTAGTTTCTGGTTGAGTGCCTTACTCAAGGATACAAGATTACTGACTTCTACTCCTCATATGTTTAAATTACAAGCTCAAGATAATTCCAGTTATTTCATTTATTATTATTACTATAGTGGGAGACTAATTTCCCCAAAAATATCAGTCAGACAGAAACACTGAAATCATCATGGCCAGAAAACAGCTGTCTTTAAGAAAACCCTTCACAACACATACATGATTAATGGATCACATCAGCTGTGTGTGTAGGTAATTAGGTGCTCATTACGAACTAGTCCAAACTAAGCTTCCCATAAGTTGAGTTTAAACACACACACACATACACACACACACACACACAAACTGTCTCTGTCTACATTAAAACAGCATCAGTCATGCAGTCATGTGTGCGCACCTGAATGGATTAAATTTCACTCCATCATCATAAAGCTTGCCTTTCTTACATCACATTATTACATTATTAGGTGTAAAAGGTATAGTGTGTGTATGAGTATGTGTGTGTAGATTCGGATTTTATTTTACTTACAATTAAGTCATGACAAATCAATTTCCACTTTACACACTTTCTCATAGTCATGTAGTCAAGTGTGTTCGTTATAAATCTAGCTCCGTTAACAAGGTTTCTCTTAACTTGACACAGTAAAATGTTTTTTTGTACACATTTTTTAAGAAGACACATTGCAGCCAAAGTTGGACACACACACACAAATTCATATTTTAAAGTCTGTGGGTTATCTTCATCTTCATACTGCTTTCGTCAGTAACTTATGTTAGCAGTAGTATTTTTACATCTCATAAACCTGAATCAAACATCCTATGCTCTATAGGTTTGCACTGAAAGCCAGTTCATTGTGAATCTCATTTCTGATCTGTCTTTCTATCTGTTTTACAAAGTGAAATTTATGACCAGGCCTTAGTGGGTATTTGGCTGCAAGACAGGAAAAATACACACCCAGTATTTGACAGTGTGCTCCTAACATCCTCTGTGGTCATCTCTCCTGATGGCAAAACTCTTAAATAGTTTCCACTCTAATCTGAAGGAGACAGAAGAATAGACAGCTAGTACATGTCCATTCTCTGCTCTCATGAACACATTAAAGTGTGTACAACCAACTGTAAAAGGTTGAATTGAAATGAACCTAAAGTTGATGGAAAATGTTGTTGTTACATCATTTTATTCATTTTTTGTAAGTAAGTATTTTTTTTGTGAGAAAGTATTTTCAAACTAGGTTGCACCAAACAATAATAATTTAATTTATATATATATATATATATATATATATATATATATATATATATATTATAGATGGTTATTAAAGTGTGCGTTTATCTTGTTTTTTTATTGATAAAAATAATTTCACTTCAGTTGGAGTTTGGATGCTGTGTGGATCTAGTAAGCAGAGAAGAGGAAAACTGTTAACTCTTGGTTGCTCTGTATTCTGAGCAATATAATTAATAACAACAAAACATCTTTCTGTTTAAAGTCAGTACTGGATCACATTTTTCACATTGGAGTTTTTGGCAGAAAATAATTAAATTTACGGTAATCCAGGTTTAGAGTAAAACTCTAAACTCTAAAACTTTTTTTTTTTTTTTTTACAATTTTACAGTTTTAAAGTTTGGTGCAAGACCAACAATGTATAATTTATTTATTTTAATAGTGTTGGCAAATCGCTACCAGCTACTGTTACAGGCCTCCACCAAAACTACAGTACATATGTGTACTGATAATGGATTAGTTTAATAAAGGTGCAGTTAATAATATTTCTTATCAGCAGCACAGAACCACTAATCTTCTCTGCTTTGTAAATTGTCTATATTTCAACACAGAATTAAATAAACTATGGTTATTTTATGTTTCTCATTTTCTTGGTGAATGTGCTGGTGTTTGACCTAAAGCTCTATCTAAAACACTTCAGTGTGTTTATGTTTCACAGATTTTCCAAAGAGAGAGCCAGAAACGCTCTGCAAACACTTGGGAACGGAGTAAGGCCACATTCAGACAGACAATAGAGCTGCATGGAAAAACAGCATCCTCATTCATTTGAAAGGGGCCAGTCTATTGACACAGCAGAGGTGCGCAACTGCTTTAACTTCTGGCAGAGCATACAGTGCACAATATACAATGTCAGCGAATAAAGTGCTGCTTGATCAATCAAATACACTATCACACTATTGATAACAAGAACAGCATATTTCTACTGTTTACAACTGTTTACTGTTTTTTCAACTGTTGTGATGAGGCAAATGGCTGACTTTCCAGAGCGGTCAGTCCTAATATTAAAAATGCTGTTCAGGGTTTGAGCATTTAACAAGCTTTCACGTCTCTGGACGCAGCTTCCGGGTCTGTGAAGAGAAGCCAACGCGGGAGTGCCTTAAAGAATTTTTTAATGGCCAGAAATGGCCCTACTTCTCACTTAATTCTCCCAATAAACAGTTCTCTCATGAATTTATGGCCTTAGTGTCAAGTCTCCTTCCATACTGCATGATGTTCATTTTGGTCACATCAGAGACAAACAGACTATAAAACAGATATGGACTTTCTTGTATGTATATAATTGTTTCACTGCTTCCTGAAGTGACACTCCCATCTCACTCAGCTCTTTGCAGTTCTTAAATTCAGGGCTTGAGGTGCAGGACACTACTTTTTCCTTTAAATCTACAATAAAAAATAAAGCAGTGTGGTGTGTTTTCTTATTGTTGATAGGCTACTACTGAATCACCTGACTTTATGTTAATATTTGGAAATGGACAGGCAGAGGCCACAATGTCTGGATAACAGCTCCCAAGCAGTATACTTGACCCAGGAAATGGAAATCCATATGGGTACAGGAGACCATCAGAAAGAGGAAAAATCAAAGGAAGGCTACTGGCTGGTCTAGGATCTTTGTATGGATGATGATCAGTTTAAGGCTTATCTTAGAATGAGTCAATGATAGTTTGAGAATCTGCTGTCAGTTGTTGGGTCTAGCATCACAAAAATGAGCACCAACTACAGGGAGTCCATGAGCCCTGCCAAATAGCGTTTGTTTGCATTTGAGCATTTGTCTGCAATAGATCATGTTTGTTTTAACATCAGTACTATATTCTTGGTTCTGATTTATCATGCAGCTTCTCCTGGAAGATGCTGAAAGTGAACAACTTTCCTGAAATTATAATCTCAGATTAGCTTGCATCAAAGCTGATGTTATTTGTTCAAACTATGGTAGCTACAGTTAGAAATTCACATAGCACCAGCCAGCACTAGTTATCCAAGATGATTCCAAGGCACTGTAAACTTCCACTTCATCTGTTTGGACAATCTTGTGTTTTTCAGTTTAAGGCATTCAGAGCACTCCAAAATGTGAGGTGCTATAAGTGTGAGTTTCTTCTACGTCTACAGAAAACTCACCCCGTCTGATTAGGGTTGGCCAACCACTTGTTATGACCACAACCATGTCTGGATGAGTGAATACAAAAAATTGATTCCATCAAACCGGAAATATAGGTTCAATGACTTAATGTGAATTACACCCATAAGTAAAAATGTATAATTGCTTATAATAACTAAGAGTCTAGACACTGGTGATGGTGAAGGGATGAAGCCATGAAAAGTGGACATCTGCGTTCAACCTGGGATAGATGTGATGAACTGGAAGTGAATGGAGAAGAGGCCAAACATTTTAACACTGAATGTTTGATAGTATTTTGATAGTGAAGTGTTAATGCTCAATAATGCTCAATAAGAAGGGAGAGAGAGAGAGAGAGAGAGAGAGAGAGAGAGAGAGCGAGAGATTCAGCTTGCACTGAGCTCTGAGAGATTTGTCTGTTGAAAATCCACCCTGAGCTCCTTGTCTCCTTCCTCCTTTCTTTCTCTGACTGTCTTTCTTTCTCCCTTGTCCCTCTATTTACATTCTCCTCAAACCACATGAAGCCATTTTAAAGCAGTGCCACAGAGAGAGAAGTATGAGAGAGGAGTATATGTGTGTGTGGGTAGGTGGGTGAGTGATTGTTAGAGATTCTGCCAGAGGTCCTGTTCACCATAAACAAAGTTTTTAAAAAATGGAAATCTCATCCCTCTGTGAAGAGGCATTGTTAGATAGAGAGAGGGAGAGAGGGAGGGATCGTTTCCTGTACTACTATACTTTTTTTTTTAATGTTTCCTCTATTATATCTTTATGATTATGTTTTTCTGTTTGTCTCAAATGCCTTCTCTCTCTCTCTCTCCCTCTCGCTGTTTGTCTCAAATGCCTTCTCTCTCTCTCTCTCCCTCTCGCCATCATCATCCCATGTCTCATTAATGCATGTTAATGCATGTTACTAACTAACCCCCTTTTCTGGATAATCTATCTGGATTATTTCATTGTTATATCGTGTTGGGAAGTGAAGTGTTGGATCCATTCAGTGTCTGCAGGAGATGGGGCAGACATCCAGCAGATACCTGATATATGAATTTTCAATATTCTGAAGATGAAAGCCAGGTAGAATTAAACAGATCCCCCTGATAACTGATCTTTGCAGTTAGCAGTGAATCACTGTGTTTGAATTCTGTGAAATGTGTGTCTAAAGCATGAGCTTGAAAAGTTACATGGTGAAAGACTGAAATCTAACATGTAAGTTGTCTGTGGAAAAATCAAACACAGACTTAACAAGCACCCACAGCCAACTGTTGTACTTGTACAACTGTTTGGAGACCAATGAACATAATCCAGTCACTCTTCAACAACAGGAGTGACAATTCATCTTTTAAGTGACACATTGAAGTTATGTATACATATTTCTGTACAAATGAATTCTACAAAACAACCACAACTTAGTACCAGGTTGTGGCTTTACTTGGGCTTAACGTCAGAAATTGAAGGTTCAGCCTTTCCTGTCAAATGTTTGTTTATTGTAAATCCATACCACTTATATTGCCTGTCTATGGAGAAGAACTGAATAGAGCAGAATAGAATAGATTGATTTCCTTGTGGTTAACACACAGTACAGACACAGTGTTTATAATTCTCGTTCCAGCAGCAGTCTTTTCAATAAACAGCCTGACACTCTGATTTATTGCTGCAGTTCACCACAGTTAGTTAACAATGCTCTTCTCTCCCTCTCTATCTTTGGGTAGCACTTCTATTTCCACACTTCACATGCACTTGCACTCAACACAATCGCAGATTTGGTTCTTTAAAACCTTCAGATTTTAAAATTTGAAGTAAAGGATTTCCGCTAAATATTTAGCCAGATAAGACTTAATTACATGACACCCAGAATGTGCTGTGCCATATTCTACAACAAATGGACTAAATTTGTGCACACTCAAATTCAATGTGTATAGGTACTGAATATTAAAAAGTTAGATTTCTAAGCTTAGATGAATGAAATGATACATACAATAATCAACACAAATACAATCATCAACACTGAGCAGTGTGCTGAAAGACCCCATGTTACCTGCTGTTTCAAGATTCAGTTATAAATGGTAGCTTAAGCATTAGCTCCAATTGCCTCCATAAACGTATAATGCACTTTGTATAGATCTGCTGCTGTGATGCAAGCATTAAAAATATCTAGTCACACAAAAGCATGCTTCTGAAAGTTCTCTGAACGGGAAGGCAAAGGCCACATCAACAGTCTGAGTGACATTGCAGAGTCCTACAGAAGATCCTCATATCTAGCTGCATCTGTGGGAGTTGGAGTACACCTACCATAAATCCATGTTTGTCCCTTTGAACACATACAATAAAAATTCAGGTGTAGCCTTGTTACACACACAATACTCAATACTAGTCACAATACTGTTGCCAGCTGCCCTACCTGCAATGTAGCGAATGTGCCCAACAAGTTCACCAGGATATACAGTACCATTTATCCATTTTCCACTTTCCACTTCGAATCTGACATCAGATTCAGAGATTTCAGCTGACATTTAGTGAAAGGTGGAGTACATCAACAATCCTTCACTCCTATTATATAATAATCTCTGCACAAGATCTGCACAAGAAACATCTGCCACCATAAGTCATGAGCAGCTGCTGTGAGCACATCAAAGAGGTATTGCAATGATGCATTTTGACCTCCTGTTTCTCAGCATGGTGCAAAGGGTAAGGGCACTTAGCTGTCCCATCCTGAACCTGATATTCAAATTCTACAAATAAAGATTAGACTGGAGTGCAGCTCAGTCACCGTTGCAACAAAATTTCCTTAAAGATAGTGTTATCTTGACATATTGGCAGAATAGAGTACCTGAGGAAATGTGTGTTGTTTGAATTAGAAAGTTGCAACAACAATGTTGCGCAAACATAGCTAAAGATAATAGCACTGTTTTTGCAGTTGTTAACTGAAAACCTGGCATACTATTGGGATAAATGATTGTGTAGATTGTGTGACACTGGAGACCTTGATTTTGTCCGATCTCAGAAAACGTCTCAATTTAATTAATTTAAAGCTTTAATTTGTGGCCAATAAAAGTTCTTTCAGTAAATAAAGTGCATCACTTTCATATCGTCCTCTATGTCTATATACTTTCTTTATATACTTCTTTCTTTCTTTCTTTCTTTCTTTCTTTCTTTCTTTCTTTCTTTCTTTCTTTCTTTCAATGTATCTTCCTTGGTGGTCTCATCTATTGAGTCATGTTTCATGTTTGAAGTCCATTATTACAATCACATTATCCATTCTGTATAGGGCTACTGTATGTAGAGTGTGTGTGTATATGTGTGTTGTGTGTCTCATCTTAAGGCCAATGTAATTAGCAGTCTGACCTTACGGCACAAGACAGCGCCAGCCCTGCTAATGACCCTAATGACCTCCTAGCCTCATGTATGTGTCAGCCGGGAGAACATTACCGTTTTGTTAATAGGAACTTTGATATCATGTGGAAGACAAAGATGAGGAGAAGCATAAGAAATAACTTTATTTTCATGACCTGAGATGTAGACTTTTAAACAACTTGGATACCAACATTGTCCCATCTCATGTAAATTGTTTTTGATTTTTAAAACTAACTAATATAGTTTATACATTACAACAGACTGACATATGAATGGCATATGTCAGCAAATAATGATATTTGCTAATATGCTATTACATTGTTAAATAATTTCATGTTAAGTGTGTTCTCATATCTACAATCTGCAGCATGATGTAATAATATTGGCATAATTATGAATGTGAATTTACAAAAAAACAGTAGAGCATGAGTGTGCTGTATGCCGCACATATGCTGTTACCAGCAACCACCTGGCAAAGAGATTTTGGTGGATTGACTGGTCAATAAAAACAGCATCATACCCAAAACATCTTCAAGAACTGTTCAAAGGAGCATTACTGGAATGGCAGAAAATGTACACATTGAGCAAAAGTGTTGCGCTTCAGTACCTCAGTCTTCAGTGTGGCTGTAGATGAAAGTTTGGACATCAATGACATCTCACAGTTGAAAACTAGTGGTAACAGTTTACACAAACTCTGCTTTATAACACTGAATGATAGTAGATGTTATGATAATAACACCATCATAAAGCAGGCGCTAAAGGAAGTTGTAATAACTAAATAAGGAGTATCACTGATAATCAGCAGCTCCACACCCTTAGCCAATGAGGTTAACTCTATTTAACCCTATGATTCACTCATCTGAAGTTTGACAAGTCGAATATCCCTATCTTTAGCCCAGCTTTTGTGACTCTGTATATCTGTCTTGTCTTTAGCATGGCCTCTGGCATGTTGTTGCTTACTACATTAAGCCATGAAAGAATTGCCAGACCACCATCGCACACACAGACACACACACTGCAGTGTATTGTGCTGTGTGGCAGGACTGCTGCAGTGATTAGTGTCCAAGTCTTTTATGTCATAAAAAGGCCCAAAATGTCACCGAGAAGCCATTCACACACTGATGAGTTATATGTTAAATGTGTGTGTCTTTGTGCAGCCCATACAGAGCACTGAAGCTGAAAGGATCATTTCTCTTCGTTAGTGTTCGTCATTAACATGTAGCCCGCAGACACAAAATGTCACACAAGTACTCACTGTATGTGGCCTTGAGGATCAAGATATTTTCTGGAAGAGTAATATCTTGATTTCAAACCTACAAATGAAACCATCCAGCCTTTACTCCTTACTTTAATCCTGTTTAAAAAACAAAAATATAACTGAACAACTGAACAATAAAAGAAGCTGCTTTGTAGTCTGGCAGTATAGGAGTGGATACTTCTGTATTGCTTGCCAGACAGTATCAGGGTGAACAGGCAGATGCTGGGGTGGGTATTGCCTTTTAATATCTTTTAATATATATGCTCTGATGCTTGGTAGATAGGTACCAATGATGTTTTGAGTGATTCTAGAGTCTGACAATGGGTCCAAGGATTTCATTCTGATACCTAATAGCAGTCAGGGTGCTGTTGTCTAACCTCTGTGTATTCTTCCAGGGATATGCCATCACTGACCACCAAACCGGTCATGCTGAATTATGTTGCAGGCAGTATAATATTTTCCTTTGCTTCTCCAGACCCATTCACATCTATCAAATCAAATCAAATCAAATCAAATTTTATTTGTATAGCCCAAAGTCACAAAACACATTTTGCCTCAGAGGGCTTCACAATCTGTACAGGGAGTGACACCCTCTGTCCTTAGACCCTCGGTTCGAGTGAGGAAAAACTTGCCCACAAAAAACCCTTTTAACAGGGAAAAAAAAAATGTGGAAGAAACCTCAGGAAGAGCCACAGAGGGATCCCTCTTCCAGGACGGACAGACGTGCAATGGATGTCACATGTACAGAACAATCAACACAAACATATTGTACAATTACAATGAATTACAATAAATGGTAAGGTGATTGCAGTAGCAGTGGAACACAGATGCACAGCAGCAATAAGTCATTAACCAACAAAGCTGTAGTGGGGATGGTAGCAATAATGACTATATATGGCATGTAATGCTAAATATGGTGGACGTCAGCAGCAGACCACGGCGGCAGCCACGATCCATGAAAACCTGCTGGACGAGAAAGCACAGAAACTCCGGGGAAGAGGTGTAGTTAGTAATATCCAAAGAAAAGGTGTAAGAGAGATAATGATTGACAGAACAATAAAACCTCAGGCCCCGTTTATGCGGACTCTAAGGGATATCGAACTGCTTTACATTGATAGATAGAGAGAGAGAGAGAGAGATAATGATTGACAGAACAATAAAACCTCAGGCCCCGTTTATGCGGACTCTAAGGGTTATCGAACTGCTTTACATTGAGAGAGAGAGAGAGAGAGAGAGAGAGAGAGAGAGAGAGAGAGAGAGGGGGTTTACAGTAAGGCGTGGACGTCAGCAGCAGACCACAGCAGCAGTCACGATCCATGAGAACCTGCTGGACGAGAAAGCACAGAAACTCCGGGGAAGAAGTTTAGTTAGTAGGGGGGGGGGGGTCCCCCGGTAGTCTACTCCTATGGCAGCATAACTAAGGGAAGGCCTGAGCCAGCCCTAACTATAAGCGCTATCAAAAAGGAAAGTCTTAAGTCTACTCTTGAAGGTGGTGACCGTGTCTGCCTCCCGAACCCAGAAAGGTAGTTTGTTCCACAGAAGAGGAGCTTGATAGCTGAAAGCTCTGGCTCCCAGTCTACTTTTGGAAACTATGGGAACCACAAGGAACCCAGCATTCTGAGAGCGCAGTGGTCTAGAGGGGTAGTAGGGAACTATGAGCTCTTTTAAATATGATGGTGCCTGGCCATGAAGAGCTTTGTATGTAAGGAGAAGAATTTTAAATTCTATTCTAGATTTAACAGGTAGCCAGTGTAAGGAAGCCAAAATGGGTGAGATGTGATCTCTGATCTTGGTTCCTGTCAGAACACGTGCAGCAGCATTCTGAATTAGTTGCAAAGTCCTAAGAGACTTATTGGGGCAGCCTGATAATAGAGAGTTACAGTAGTCCAGCCTAGAAGTAACAAATGCATGGACTAGTTTTTCTGCATCCGCTTGGGACAGGATGCGTCTGATTTTGGTAATGTTACGTAAGTGGAAGAATGCAGTCTTTGAAATTTGTTTTATGTGGGCATTAAAGGACAAATCCTGATCAAAAATAACTCCAAGGTTCTTTACGGAGGAGCTGGAGGCCAGGGTGGTCCCGTCTAAGGTGGCCAAGTCTCCGGAAAGAGAGTTTCTGAGGTGTTTGGGTCCAATTACAAGAACTTCAGTTTTATCTGAGTTCAACATCAGAAAGTTATAGGTCATCCAACTTTTTATATCCCTAAGGCACGCTTGCAGTTTGGCTAAATGATTGGTTTCATCAGGCTTGATCGATAAATATAATTGGGTGTCGTCAGCATAACAATGAAAATTAATGGAGTGATTCCTAATAATGTTCCCTAGAGGAAGCATATATAGACTGAATAGAAGTGGTCCTAGTACAGAACCTTGTGGGACTCCATGACAGACTTTGGTATGTATGGAGGATTCATCATTGACGTGAACAAACTGAGATCGATCTAAGAAATACGACCTAAACCAACTTAGGGCGGTTCCTTTGATGCCAATCTGATGTTCCAGTCTCTGTAAAAGAATTTGATGGTCTATGGTGTCAAATGCAGCACTAAGATCTAACAGGACGAGTACAGAGATGAGTCCTTTGTCTGATGCCATTAGGAGATCGTTTGTGACTTTGACTAGTGCGGTCTCTGTGCTATGATGGACTCTAAATCCTGACTGAAAATCCTCAAATAAACTGTTCTTGTGAAGAAATTCACACAGCTGATTAGCTACAGCCTTCTCGAGTAACTTAGAAAGAAAGGGAAGGTTTGATATCGGTCTATAGTTAGCCAAAACCTCTGGATCTAGAGTGGGCTTTTTAAGAAGAGGTTTAATTACAGCTACTTTAAAGGACTGTGGTACATATCCTGATAATAAAGACAGGTTAATCATATCCAGTAAAGAAGGGCTAACTAAAGGTAAAACATCCTTGAGCAGCCTGGTTGGGATGGGGTCTAGGAGACAGGTTGACGACTTAGATGAAGAAATTATTGAAGTTATTTGATGAAGGTCAATGTCACATCACTTCAGACTGAACCTGCTCTCACCTGTAAAATCGCAGGGCATCTGTGGCAGACCTGCCAATTCTGGTGTTCTGTGGCAGATGCCAGTTGAGCGCCACGGTGCTGGGCAGTAAATACAGGGTCTACAACAGGACGTTGGTCCCTCAGGCCACCCTATGAAGTCTGTTTCTGATTGTATGGTCAGAGACATCCACACCAGTGGCCTCCTGTAGGTCATTTTGTAGTGCTCTGGCAGTGCTCATCCTGTTCATGGGTTAAGGACCTTCTACAGCCCTGTCCAGGTCTCCTAGATTAACTGCCATCTCCTGGAATCTCCTCCATGTTCATGAGACTGTACTGGGATACACAGCAAACCTTCTGGCAAAGACATGTATTGATGTGCCACCCTGGAGGAGTTGGACTACCTGTGCAACCTCTGTAGGTACCGCACCATGCTACCAGTAGAAATTGGTCAGAAAAGATGAGGAGGAAAAAAATCTCAGTAGCCTCCACCAGTAAAACCACTCCTGTTTTGGGGGTTGTCTCATTGTTGTCCCGCTAGTGTACCTATTGTTAAATTCATCAAACACAAAAAAAAGATGAAAATGATTAACAGTAGTGATTTTACTTTATGATCACCATGATCATAAAGTAAAATCATGTGATGATGTGATGTTAATTATGATGTATGTGAAGATTGATGTGCTTCTCCTGAGTGGGAGCATCTCCAAACATGTGCCAGTCTGTGCACTCAGATCAGTCCTGTCTTCATTAGAACTGTTAACTATTATTTCTGATGGTTTGATCATTTTAATCAGCTGGGAGTTAGTTAGTAGGAGAAGCAGGAAAATCTTGTCTGACAGACCGTGGATTGGGGAGGGCTTTGTAGCTGCCTGGAATGTTGGTGTAAATATGGTCCAGGGTAAACCCACTGGTGTGTGAGGACTTGTCTAAGGACAGAGGGTGTCACTCCCTGTACAGATTGTAAAGCCCTCTGAGGCAAAATGTGTTTTGTGACTTTGGGCTATACAAATAAAATTTGAT
Organism: Nibea coibor; assembly: GCA_023373845.1. NCBI lineage: Eukaryota > Metazoa > Chordata > Actinopteri > Sciaenidae > Nibea > Nibea coibor. Next base: position 27,855,928 of record CM041719.1, on the reverse strand, counting down.
TTGATTTGATTTGATTTGATTTGTCAGTGGAATTTAGGTCTGTTTGATTAAAATGACCAGAGTTTGCCTCTCCTTGTCTTACGGGTCTTGAGTTGAGTCCTGTCCAGTCCATTAAGTGCAATAGCTTAATCTAGGATGTTATGAAGGAGCCAGTCTCTGATGAAGATGTGGGCTCATCAGTCTCTGATTTCCTAAGCCTGAATCTTATTTAACCCATTCTTATTTTTTTCCCAAATTGTCCACTCAAACATGCAGTGAAATGTGGCTCTTAATCCCAGTAAGGTTAAAGGTGTAGCAGTTTGTTCAATTTTATATCTACAAAGGAGGTATCCAGGTGGCATTGTTACCAGTGAACTTTTAACACTGACTCCCATGGTGTGCAGACCTTCCATTCAATACTATTTGTGGTTCAATAAAAGCATCTTCTATAAACAACTGACATGCCAACCTTTTGTTATCAAACTGGATGCTGCCCAACCCTTGGTTTTACCTTGATATCCTATCCATGAATGTCACAAACAGGAAAAAGGTGACAAAAGGCAGCTTTTTCACAGCCCAGTGCCAAACCTAATCAAGTCTTACAGCGGACATCTATAACTCGACACTTACTCAGCTGTCATTGGTTCTTTTAAATGATTTTCAAACTAGGTAATTCTGTTGTCAGAATTCACTTAAAATGTCCATGAAAATCTGAACATGAAAGTAGGCTACACGGTTACAGAATTTGTCAGGAAGCCTGAAGTAGACAGACTCAAGGCAATTTGTTAATTAAAAAAACACAGCACTGGACAAATCCAGTGACCAATTACCAATTATGTCATCAAAGGTATAGATACAGGAAGTGGTTTGGGAACTTATTTTATCTTAACTTATCTTAACTTATCTTATCTTAACCTATTATCCCAACAATTCCACCATGAGCAAGCACCTGGCAACAATGGCATGGAAAAACCTCCTTTTAAAAGAAAGAAACCTCGAGCAGAACTAAGCTCATTGGTGGACAGTCAACAGGAACTGAGGGGGTTAGTTAGATAAATAGAGAGAGAGACAGAGAGTGACAGAGATGCATAGCAGCAGCAAAACGCTAACTGTAACTATAAACTTTAATGGAGATAGGGTATGATAATATGATATAATATTAATACTACTAATAATAATAATAATAATAGTGATTATATATATATAATAATGATGACCTACTGACACCTCTGAAGCTAATAAATTAGTATGTTTTAATCTGTGAAAAAAAACGCTGAATTAAGGGTTCTTTCAGTTTAGAAACTGATTTAAAACTGCAAAACATGTCTGATGGTTTCCTACTAAGCCTGATAAAATGTAAAATTGACAATATGCTGTGTTGGGCACTACATTGTTTTTAATTTGGCCTGTCAAGGTAGAATTCATTAATAATTTTTTTTAGTAAAGTTACTTAGAGCATTTTTATGTATTCTACATGAATTATAAAATGCTCTTAATGACTAAGCATAATTTGCACACACATTCTAGTGTATATAACATTTGATGAGGCAGTTCAATCAAAACCACATGTCATCCTCATGGTGGTACTAGTGTAGGTGCTCACCAATGTCATTAGGATCCTCTGGAGACCATGATTGCCTGTACATATTTTTATGACAATCCAGTTTACATATTTCAGTCCAAAATAGTGGCCCAACCAACCTCCATTGTGTTCCATAGGGCCTGTGGAAAAAATCTGATGCTGAAGCTGATTTAAGACTACTGGGCTCAACATTCATTGATATTTAGTTGGGCATCTCTGTGTGGCTGATTAATTGAGTGTGCCTGAAGGAGCACACTATATCTTATCCACCGCGCTTATTCTTATTGGGTGTGCCTGAAAGAGCACACTCATTAATATCCTGCGGGCTTATTCTTATTATTCGTCTTCCGTTTCTTCCGTGTTTTCTTCGGCTACCTACTGCTCCCAGAGTTTTTGTCGCACATACACAAACAAGGTCGGCAAGGACATGATCAGAATGTTATTCCAAAGCATTTCACCCAACGGTTTTGCCGGTATACGCCAAACACCATGCCAAAAAATGAATGGGTGTGTATTGCGGGAATTTTCAAGAGCTAGAGTGCATGATGTCATAGCTAGAGTGTAGGGAGAGAGAAAATTTTGTAGAAAAATAAATTTGCGAAAAATAAACTGCGACTGCGGCCGCAAATGTCAAGCTACAGAAATCATTTATAGCTAGAAACGTAGGAAAATTTGTTGGCGTTACATAGATACCACTGCTGAAACTGTCAGTATTATACTTTTGGCGTCAGACACAAAGATTAGCCACCAACACCCATCTCCTACCCAATATACTCCCATGTTAATTTGAGAGGAGAAATTTCCTGAAGGGCAGAGACCACCTGCTCTTTATCACATGATAAATGCCAGAGTTTTTAACATTTAGCTCTCAAACTGGGTACAAAACTGGTCGAGAAGAAGCCGCCAGATGACGCTTATTTCAGCTTTTGGATACAACACACCGTTATTTAACGCCACCTGTTCGAGGGGCTTCATTCAGAGACTTTCTGTGTATTTCACTGAGGGAGACTGCATCTGCAGTTATCACTAATTGCCCTGACCTGCGGGTCACCCTGGTTGCTTGGCAACACACACACAGACACATGGACACAGACAAACACAAAGACAAAAGTCTTTCAAAATAAGAGTCCCTTCAAAATAAAAGACTTTGTAAAACTCTCTGATTAACAGACTCAAGACCACACACACACATTCACAAACACACACACACACACACACACACACACACAAGAGAAAGGCTTTCAGAATAAGAGTTGGAATCCTTGGATCAAGATGAAGATATATAAGTAGCCAAAATTTGTAAAACTCTCTAATTGACAGACAGAAGACCACACAAACACGCACAGACACGCTGACAGCTATTTAATGCATGGGGGCGACGGGGCCAGAGTCAGGCACACTCAAAATTTCTTTAGAAATTTTTCTAGTTCATAGTTATGGTCTGACAACTAAAAGCTTAAAAATAGCTTCAACTAAAACAACACTTACTCTTACCATTAGACAAGAAGAATGCTGGTACAAAAACAATTAAATAGCCACCATACACCTCCACATTTTAACAATTAATGCTGGACAGAAAACACAGCATATAAGTAATTATTCTAAATGAAAGGTAAGACAATGTACAACAGAAGATAAGTTCCTCTCAATTCATTTGATCCGTTATTATAGATGCATATATATGTGTGTGTATGCGTCAGTGTCTGGAAGTGTGGAAACACCACTAAGGTCAGGGTCTCAAAGAGAGAAAAAAATAGATCTCCGAAAAGCCTGGTAATCGCTTAAAGCTGCGTTCACTCTCTCTCTCTCTCTCTCTCTCTCTCTCTCTCTCTCTCTCTCACACACACACACACACACACACATACACACGCATAAGGAGTAGTAGTGTTATTATTGTAATTGTGCTGCCAGTTTGTCTGTGTGTCAGCGTCATCCCGCCCCTAAATCTGACTGGACAACAAAGTGTTTGAATGACCAATTAGGACACAGAAATAGTCAGCGTTAGTGTCAGCTGGTATTAGTGAATGAGTTAGGTTAGGGTCACCTTAGTGAATGTGTGGCCTAAATCAAATTGTCATGATGCACCTTTTCTTCAAAATAACACTTCAATTCTGCAACCACACCAATACAAGTGATAATCAAAATGCTTATTTAATAATGTTGATGTTTTGCCCGTAATGTTTATCATGTTCACAAATTTAATTCAGCATGCAACATTTACTAATTAGCTCTAAACACAAAATTCAGTTAAGGTTGGAATGAAAGTGGAAGTCATTAGATTTGCAGGTATAAACCAAAATATTGGACAAATTCAAATTTTGACCTGTTGATAGAAAGTCAGAGGATGCTTCATCCCACAAGGAAGGAAACCATGTGTCACAATGTGGTGAAGTCAAGCTGGGGTTTTGTTCTGTCTCCATGTCCTGTTTTATTTTGAAAGGTGACTCTCCTCTCATTTCAGGTCACCTGCCCTTCCTCATGTGTCACCGCTCTGATTGTCTTCCCTGATTCCCAAATGTGTCCACCTGTTCCCCAGTCGTTTTGAGTCTGAGTTTTCATGGTCATAGCCTTTGCTCCCATTTCCCAAGAATAATGGAGACAGGTGAAAAGCCAAAACCTCCATAGTGGGAAATCTGTAAGCTGACTCCATTACCTTAGGCACAAAAAACAAGTTGGGCTTGGTCTGAGGCAAACTGAAAGCAGGAGGTGTGAATGGACAAAGCCTGTAAGTACTTTGCTGTGGTTAAAGCCAAGAGCAATCCTGTTTTTAGTTAAATATACATCTCACCTTGATGTTTGGTGAGACTGTGTTACCTGTTGTTCCTGACTGTCCTCTTTGAACATGGCAGAAGAGAAACTGAGAAAAGACCCCAGAAGTAATCACCAGAGGCAATCTTCAGGGCTCCACTCCACCACTTTCTGTCCTTTTCTTCTTGGAAGGAGGAGTGTCTAGGAGGGCTAGGTCACATCCTGGGGCGGTAATGTCAGTCTGTTGCTGACACAGCTGTAGACAAATGTTTTCCCCATGGCTTTGGGTTTTCTGACGGAAGCTGTTGTCTGCTGCCGAGATGCCTGTGTCTGTGGCTTAAATCTAACCCTAACCCTGTCTCCCTTTTGCTGCAGCAGCAAAGCCAGGCCTCAGCTCAGTGTGGCTAACAGCCAATGGCTGCCAGTCATAGTATTTCGAGTGGCTCCCAACAGGCATTTTATGGCATTGAGGGACAGTGAGGAGATGACTAAGGGTCAGTAGTAATGCTTGTCGTCTGTGAACTGTTGAGCAGCTGGATGCTAGATAAGGAGCCTAAGAACAGAGAGAGAGTAAAATTCATTTCAGGGGCTGATTGACTGCATTCGGCATTCAGCTGCCACCACCTGCCATGTACTGGCCATTTAACCATCTATTGGGATCTACCATCTAGATGAATTTTTTATGGACAACAGAAGTCCCACAGAGATAAATTATGGACCCTTTCAGTTGGACGTTCTGCTTAGTCCTTAAAGCAACAGCCTCACTATCATTCTGATACTACATTATAATAGTGGTGGTGAAGGGTGCCTCTGTTATTTCCACTCTATTCCTGCAACTATGTCACTTTGGCCTCTGAGCTGTAAAGTATAAAGTTCCATAGAATGGAAATGTGTTATACTCAATGTTTTACTGTTTTTTTCTGGTGTAAAAATACAAGATGTTCTAACTTTCTTGGGGTTTCGTCACCATTTTTTTGATTAAAATAACTCATCACAAATGAAAAACAGCACACACTATAAGAAACATTGGTATGGTCCTTCACAGTACTATACACACACGCATACACATACACATGCAGACACATCTAGTTGTCTTCAGAGAAGGTAATAAACTTGTTTTTATGAGAATCAGGTGAGTGAGCCCCCCCTCTTGAGTGGAGGGGACACCAGGACACCAATAGAAGGCCACCCAGCTTTTATGTCCTGTCTGCATAATGAACCAAGCAGCCAGGCCGAGCAGACACACATACATATTTACAAAGGTGGAGGCCTTTCCAAGCTTTACTCCATAGAGATAACAGATGATCACCATTCAGAACCACAGATGATGGTCGACTGAATTTTTTTCTGAAATCCAGATATTTCATTCAACCAACTTTGTATTACTCAGCACATTTTAGTCATCTGGTGGAATGCAGGTAATTTGTTTATTTTTTAAAGCTTCAGTTAATGATGTTTGTTTGGGTTTCTTGGTTACTGTTGTACACACAACTTGTGTAAAAAGTCAAGATTTTAGGAAGCAATGTCTTGTATGAACCCCACAATGAGAACATTTCAAGAGACTTTCTACATCAATGTGCTCATTAAACATCTTAATAAACTAGTGTAATTAATCCCCTGAGGACCATCGTGATGTGATAATGATTTGGTTGTTTGTTCTTCTATGGTGCTCTGGACTAAATATTAAATCTGGCTTGGTAGATATTACAATGGCAAATTAGACTTATTATGGCAAGTTTCAATATATAAATTATGCAGGAGATGAATGATACCAACGATTTTTCATCCTATGATTTGATCTATGTAAACAGATTTACTGTCCAGTTTTCAGTAACTCAGCATCAATATCCCAACAAAAGAAGACTTTATGACAAAAAGTCTTGATCTGGGTTAATATTTTTGTTTCAACAGATATACACAGACCACCCTAACAGCTCTTCAACACCCCTTCTCCAGCCATTTCTGCTCACCCCATGCAGCCCATTTCCCCATTTTCTGCTCCCCCTCACCCCAAGCTAGTTTCTTTACATGGAAAGCTCAGGGTGATTTGATGCTATTTTTTATGGCCACATTCCAGCCCATATATCTGCCACACAACTCATCAACTGCAGTGTGTGTGTGTGTGTGTGTGTGTGTGTGTGTGTGTGTGTGCATGCGTATATGCATTGCCAGCTAGTTCCCTACCTCCTACTGAGCAGAACACTGCATTACACAGCTTTCATCTAAATGTGTGTTTCTTTATGACTTAAAGTGTGTGTGCTCGCGCGTGTGGTTTTCACTACACACGCATGTGCAATTTGTGGTTTATGTGGTCACATAAGTATGTCCATAGATGCTTGGTTGAGTATGTTTAGTTGGGGTGTATTGAAATGCCTCTGAGAATATGGGAGTACAAATGGGAATTAGTGATTCTGTGTGTGTGTGTGTGTGTGTGTGTGTGTGTGTGTGTGTGTGTGGACAGATAGGGAGTGTATCAGTTAGTTTAGTAGCAGGAAGTCTTTGTCATGAGGGAGTCTGACAACTCTGGATGCTGAATCCAGGTGGTGATTTATCACACACACACATACACACACACACATACATACACACACAAATGAGGTGAGAGGCATATTTTGTAGGGAGGAAAGCAGTTTTATTGGTTGCTGAAACATTAGAAAGCCAGCTGTTTCCAAAGACAGAGTGAGGAATAAAGACGTTTGAGTGTTCTCAGTATAGTTTCTTGGTTGAAGCAGCTGGTCAGTTGTTATCTCAGTTACACTCAACATTTCTCTGTTTCCAGGTGAAAACCTCCTAACTCTATCTCTAGCAACTTCCATGTTTCACTAAAACTGAAAGCTGACAAGGTCTTTTATGAAGGACAGTATATTAGGCCTATGTTACAGATACAAGGCAAAACATATGCACCACACATGGTTGTGGCATCTAAAAAGAACCCAGAATTTATTATAATAGATATCAGGATAATTAAAAAAATAATAATAAATAAAACATCAGACCCTCAGACACTGGCAGAAACAACACAACTACTTTCATGAAGCTAGCACAGATCACAGCAAACAGTGCCCATTGCATCTGGGAAATGCCTAACACGTTTTTAGAAACTTGGTGGCCAGGCATAGCTGCTCAAACACTGGTGTATGGGGTTGGGTCACAGTAAATATATTATCATACATTATAAATGGGTGTGTTAGAGACATGGCCAGTAGGTGCTGTAGTGTTGTCTGTACACAAACAATGACACAAACAGATTTTTGAAAAATGCTTCAGTAGTGCAGATTTAAAACCGCAGTGTATCCTAGATTATGTGTAAGATCAAACATTTGGGAAATAATGACATCATCACTTCAAGTCCTCCATTCATGTTGTTGCTTTGTGTATGTGCCTGAAACAACAACAATGGCTGGTTACTTTTTAGGTTTTGACATAGGAATTGCTGTCAAATAACCCATAATTATCTACTATTTGTGGTAAGTTACTACCAAAGGAAAATAAGCTACATCATGAGCCTCATCACAGTCTAACCAGACTTTGAGATCTTAAACGTTAATGTACCTCCAAACAAAGAAACACTTAATTATTAATTTATACATTTAGATCTCCTTTATTACTTGGTATATTCTAGCTGTGGCTCGGAAGTAGAGCGGGTTGTTCACTAAGAAATGAGTGGCCTGAATATTAGAAATACCCCTTCGAATAGTGCGGTAAAATAATTCTGTTTTATTTATTTTTTTATTCTTGAATTTGTATTCTTATTTATGAATTCATTCATGATTAATACGTTTAAGGCCTTCATTGTGAAATCTGATCATTGTCCTTTGCGTCCTACTTCCTTTATTTCTAACAATCACATTTAAACATACTCAGCGGGACAAAAAAAAAAAAAAAAAGAACTGATAATGTGCATAACACGTAATGTATTAACATAGTGGCCATCCAGAACAAAAGAGCTATTTTGGTTTCTTTCCTACTTCTTGAAGTTGGGACATATGTGTAAGGTTTAGGTTTGATGTCATTGTTTTTACTTGTTATCTGGACCACAGATTTCTCAGGTTTGTTTTCTCAATCCAAGTTTCCATTTAGACATGAAAGAAGACATGGTGTGTGTAAGAGGAGTGTGTGATCGTTTTTTATCATTTATTTCCGGCACCAGTACTATTCGCCCACTGATAACTCACACACACACACACACACACACACACACACACACACAACCTACTCACGACCATGCTCCAGCTTGGCTCAAGCTTTCAAGTATGCCATGTCATAATACTCACCTGTTACCAATGAGCCTGTTCACTTGTGAAAGGTTCCAGACAGGTTCCACAACTTCCCCAGTCTTTTGTTGTCCATTTCCAATTTGAACATGTTGCAGGCATCAGGAGTGGGATGGCTGACTTAAGTGGAAGGGCAGGTTGTTTGCAATTACAAAGATAAAATGGGTAAATATTGTTCCGGCTGTGGCCCAGGTAGAGTGAGTTATCCACTAATCTAAAGTTAACATTAGTCATAAACAAAAAATAAAAATAGCAAATAAAATAGCAAATATAATAAAAAGTTTTATGCACTATATACACTTTTCAAGTATACAGATATGCATGTTGGTTCATTTCACAGAAGGTAAATACAGGAAAAAGTAATTGCACCTAAGGGTATGCATTATGAAGTGAAATTGTGGTATAAACCCTATCATGAGCTACATCTATACCGGGGAATATAAAGTTTTTACCTTCTGTGTATGACTTATAAAAGATGGGCAGTCTGGTCTGATAATAATAAATCAACTCCTGGATGGACAGATATTTAAATCTTTTTCACAATTTAGAGACAAATTTGTATTACCTTCAAGTGATCTATATAGATACTTACAAATCAGACATTTTGTAACAAAAAATTCAGATTGGGAAAATATATGAAAGGAACCTACAAATATAGAAAGCTATTTCATACATCTGTTTGAACACCATTCTTTAACAAAAAAACGAATATCCCATATGTACAAAAAATTAATGATGGATATGTGAGACAATTCAATACACTTAAAGCAACGGTGGGAACTGGGAACACCACTAACAACTTGTGTTTCCAAGAATAATCCCAGTAACAAATGTTGGAGGAACTGTGGTATGGTTGGTGACCATACTGACATATTCTGGGACTGTCCGAAATTACAAACATTTTGGAAAAATGTCAAAGAAGATGTCAACGGTAGTCAAAAAGCTCCTCGGTGGCAAGGACCTGGGGGTGGATGAGGTCCGCCCAGAGTTCCTCAAGGCTCTGGAAGTTGTGGGGCTGTCTTGGTTGACACGTCTCTGCAACATCGCGTGGACATCGGGGGCAGTGCCTCTGGACTGGCAGACCGAGGTGGTGGTTTCCTCTTCAAAAAGGGGGACCGTAGGGTGTGCTCCAACTATAGGGGGATCACACTCCTCAGCCTCCCCAGGAAGGTCTTTTTGGGGGTCCTGGAGAGGACGGTCCGCAAGATTGTCAAATCTCAGATTCAGGAGGAGCAGTGTGGGTTTCATCCTGGTCGTGGAACTGTGGACTAGCTCTATACCCTTAGTGTGGTCCTGGAGAGTGCATGGGAGTTAGCCCAACCATGTGGGGGGGTGCTCTGGGAGTATGGGGTTCTGGACCCACTGTCCAGTCCTTGTACTCCCAGTGCCAGAGCTTGGTCCGCATTGCTGGCAGTAAGTCGGACTTGTTTCCAGTGAGAGTTGGACTCCGCCAGGGCTGCCCTTTGTCACTGATTCTGTTCATAACCTTTATGGATAGAATTTCTATGTGCAGTCAGGGCGTTGAGGGGCTACGGTTCAGTGGCGTGACCTTCAGCTCTCTCTGGGGCATTTCGCAGCCGAGTGTGAAGCGGCTGGGATGAGAATAAGCACCTTTAAATCTGAGGCCATGGTTCTCAGCCGGGGTGGAGTGCAGCCTCCAGGTCGGGGTCAAGATTCTGCCTCAAGTGGAGGAGTTTAAGTATCTCAGGGTCTTGTTCATGAGTGAGGGAAGGATGGAGCGGGAGATTGACTGGTGACTGACTGATTGATTGGTGCAGCTTCTGTAGTAATGCGGACTCTGCACCGATCCGTCGTGGCGGCTGGTCAATCTACGTTCCTACCCTCACCTATGGTCACGAGCTTTGGATAGTGATTGAAAGAATGAGATCGCAAATACAAGCGGCCGAAATGAGTTTCCTTCGTGGAGTGGCTGGGCTCTCCTTTAGAGATAGGGTGAGAAGCTCGGCCATCCGTGGGGAGCTTGGAGTAGAACCGCTACTCCTCCGCATTGAGAGGAGCCAGTTGAGGTGGCTCGGGAATGTAGTGAGGATGCCTCCTGGTCCCTCCGGGAGGCGGCCCAGGGGAAGACCCAGGACACGCTGGAGGGACTATGTCTCTCGGCTGGCCTGGGAACACCTTGGGGTCCCCCTGGAAGAGCTGTGCGAAGTGGCTGGGGAGAGGGAAGTCTGGGCCTCCCAGCTGAAGCTGCTGCCCCCGTGACCCGCCCTCGTATAAGCGGAAGATTATGGATGGATGGATGGATGGATGGATGGATGGATGGGTCAAAGAAGTACTGAATACTTATTGTATATGTTTCCTGATCACCTGCTCACCACAGATCAATGTTACATATTACATATTCTGTTGATGATTGCAAGAAAAATTATTACTATCAATTGGATGAAAACTGACCCTCCCATGATCACTCAGTGGTTACAGAAAGTAAAACATGTCTACATGATGGAATATATGACTGCTCAATTACAGCTAAAAGTACTTGCTTTTATGAAAAGGTGGACCCCAGTTACGGACTATCTCGCTTGAGACGCCTACACACCTATACTGTATTATTATTACTATTATTACTTTGTTAGTTTATTTTTTTTTCTAATCTAAAATATCCCCTACTTTTGGAGTGTAGAAATAGATAAGATATGTGCTATACCCTTTAAAGTTCTATCCGTGTGACACATGAGACCCATTCTTAAGATGTTTTTTTTTATTCCTTTGTGATGTTAATTGCCTGTTAATATTCATTTAAGGCAATAAAGTAAAAAAAAAGAGAGAGAAATTGTGGTTTATTGTCTGTGTCTGTCTGTTTCTTTCTGTTGTCCCTTCTATTGTCTGTGTCTGTGCTGCTGGGTGTGACCACCAGTCTATCCGTCACCTGCTCTGCACCTCACTAGCCATGGTTCATTATCTAATTAACAGCCTTTTAGTCTTCATCAGATCACTTTGAGTACATTGTGGTAACTCTGTACACTCTACTTTGTACTCTGTGCTCTGCTTGTTGAATCTTTGTTAGTTCTGTTTTCCCTGTGCTCCAGGAATCCAATTCTTCATTCATCTGCTATATGCAACTCTGAAAAGCTGCCCCGCACTGTCCTGCCTCACACTATCAACTCTGCACCATTCCAAACCACGCCATCCACCTGCACTTATTTGGGGCTCTGTCCCTCAAGTGATCTACAGCCTCACAGCCCCCTTAGTATTCTGTCAGTGTCAATAAACTTTTTCAACTGATTCTGGTCTGTGATTGGCATCTGCATATTTGATCTGAAAATGTTTATTACAACTGTTTATTACAACAATCCCATGCACTCACAACATAAGCATCGTCTTTTGTTCATCTTTTGTCAATGTTTTGAATGAGAGACCCAGCAATTTAACGGTTCACGGTGTTGCTGTTAATTAATACACCTGAAAGTCTGATCATCAATTCGAAAATGTCAAATTAAATTTTCATTACTCAGTGTCAGTTGAACATTTCTGAACTGGTGTGATACATTCACTACATTTAATAATAATGCAAAGATCTTTGAAAATAAAGTTTGCCATTCAAGGGCTGCACTAAAGCAGAGACACCAAAGTAACTGAACCAACTAAGTGAAAGTGCTATAGCCATGAGCTATTTGAGATAGTCATCTGTGTGTGTGCTGTTTGTACACCTCAGGCTACTACATGTGATGTCTGCACTAATGAGGGTTCAGCTGATGCAATCTCTGTATGAGTTGTCAGTCAATTTACAGACAGGCAACCAATTTACCTGCATATCTGCTCTTTCCTATTCTGTTCACTCCTCTTTCATCTTTTTGTCTTTCTTTGCGTGGTCCACGTGCATGTGAGCATGTGCGTGCATGTGTGTGTGTGTGTGTGTGTGTGTGTGTGTGTGTGTGTGTGTGTGTGTGAATTGTGAATAGCTACTCTGATTGTCTTGGGGCAAAGGTGAATCTATTTATATCAGAGACACAACCCAGAAAGAGACAGCACAACAGAGCCATTAAAAAGAAGGTGTGTATGTGTGTGTGTGTGTGTGTGTGTGTGTTCGACAAGGATCTATATTTTTTGACCTAGGCACAAGCCAGGGTCAAAGATCACAAACATTCTGTCTGTCTGCTTTAACACTCTGACCTCAAATGGCCTCTGTGACCCTCTAATGCACGATCACTCTCTCTCGCGCGCGCTCGCTTGCATGCATGCACACACACACACACACACACACGTGCAAACATGTACAAACTTACACCCCCATACAACATAGTGGGTTTGCTGTCACACATGTTTTAATGGACTTGATAAATTGGCAGAGTAAGTAAGTAAGTAAGTATACAGAGCAGGGTGCTCTGTACAAGCAAAGCCAGCAATTACATTACATTTGTAATTGTAACAGATCTCACAGATCATAAGCATGACACTACAGTAGTGTTGTTGAGCCAGTGAGGAGCAGCAAAATGTATATGTTGGGTTTACAAACCTGAGCGAAACACACTGTGTGATCTAATAATCATGTGATTTACTAAGTGACAAAACCATAGGCTGACTGTGATGGAACCCGCTGTCAGCATCTTATAAGTGCATCCCCACCAGCTCTCAGCTAATCCAAAAATGAACGAAGAGGTGGAGCAGACATGGGCTGAAAGAAGGCTGTTTCCTGAAACCACCCACCTGTCAATTCAAGTGGCTACGTCTTTCCTACGCGCTTCATTTAGAATATGGTATTTTCTTATGCTAACCCTAACCGTAACCATTTGCTTTTGGTCTATATGTAACATGCTGCCAATATATATGGTCCTAGGAAAATGAAATCCATGTTTGTCCCTGACCTAGGGTGCAAATATCAGGCCAAAATTTCACTTGTCCAGAAAAAAATCAAATCTAAATATAATAACAATAAAAACAAATGTTTTTGCAGATTACTCTGAAATTGGGAATTCCTTGGAAAATGAACAGTTTAGATTTTCACCTAGATCTCTTTATTTGTCCTGCCATTTCAATTGTAAGCTTAATGTAATCTAAACAGGAACAGTTTTTGTGTTTTTCACTGTGACATTTATAATTCAGGATTATGTATTTTCTACTCCTCTTTTATCCAGCCCAGAGTAAAATATAATTAAATTGAAATTTATCATAATAGTAAATAAAATTAGAATTAGTTATTTTGCAGATTCAAAGACAGGCACAAAATAGAAATGGAAGTAATTTGTGGCTGTTGGGGTCCCTAGCTATTTAAAGTGAAGAGGATTTAGCTGTAGGCATATTACTGCTGAGAGGCCTATTAGAGCTGGGGGGGGGGGGGGGGGGGGGGGGGGGGGGGGGGTTCTGATGACAGTCATTTAAAGGTGTCAGACTGGAGCCACAGCAAATTATAAAATGCTCACACACACTCTATTCCTCTCTTTTGTCTCTTTGTTTCTGTAGTCTAAACAAGCCTGCTATCTTGCCTGTTATTAGATAATGGATGACAACAGGCCACATGACCAACCCTAACAAGGTGGTTACTAAGAGCAACATTCATGTACTTTAAAACACCACAGAGGTTCATTCATGTTAGAAGATTTTATTTTTCACTCTCACTATGATAACATTGGGGAAATGTTCAGATTTTAGGATCACTCCTGTTGAAAATATTTTTTGTACTGAAAAGAGAAAATCTGTAAAGTATTAAGAGCCTAACCTAGCGACAAAACATTAATATTTTACAATATACATCCGAAGGAAGTGACTTTGAAATTGGAGTAAGTCTGTTTTTTTCTAGGGAATCTACGATTCAACAACCTCTTCTGAAATAAATTTGTTTTTGAACATCACAGAAGGTCATAGAATTAATATCTTATGATTACAATAATATCAATATCATCTAAAAACTGAGAGAGATCTTTGTTACTATTGGTGGTTGTTTGCTAACAGGGGGGTCCACACACACATGCACGCACGCACACACACACACACAGATGCACACCCTCTGTGCCACGTCTGGCGCCAGTGATTACGCTGTTAAGCCAAATCAGTTTCCTGTGTTTGGTTTGATGGATGCCATCATCTTCATGGATCCGAAACAGGTAAGTGCGCCCCCACCACCTCCACCTTAGCCAGACACACACATGCACACATTTAACAAAGTCTGGTCCCTATAGCCCTTGAGAAAAAAAAAGAAAAAGTTAAAATATACTGTATCTTATAATATTCTCCATTTGGCTAAAAAGACTTTGATAATTATCACTTAGAGAATGTGTTCACTCATTTTTAAACCTAGATGAATGTTCATTGTTTTGTTTGTAAATTTGATCATACTGGTAACAGTTAGATTGGATGATATGTTTTAAAGAAACATATAAACATAATCAAACAGAGACACTTTAAACTCCATGACCCTCTGTGGGTTTTGGATGTAGTGCTGATGGTTTGTTACATCATAATAGTGCTAAACAAATCTTGTGTTTTTTAAACTAATAAGTGAGTGAGCTCATATTGGCTACAATTTAAAATATAAACCAAAATATTATTTAGCAAGCAGTATTAAAAATATTTCTCTGTCTGTGTGTGTGTATAAGGGAATAAGGGGGGAAGGGGGGGACAGCTGGATTATGTCAGGACTGATGAGAGACATTCCTTTTAGTGTAGCATAACCTTCCTACCGCTTTGCTGATAACACTGGCACCTCTCTCTCTCTCTCTCTCTCTCTCTCTCTCTCTCTCTCTCTCTCTCTCTCTCTCTCTCTCTCCCGCACATGCACAAGCAAGCGCGCGCACACACACACACACACACACACACGCATACACACACAATCATATCTCCTACAGGACTGCACTACTACTAATACCATGGGAACCAGACTGTGGCTCCAGCTTTGTGTTAAATTATTCCACCACACACTAACACACACAAATACACAGTTCATGTGTTTCAGTGAGCTCATTGTGGAAAGAGATAGCATTTCTTGTCCATTGTGCACACACAAATACATACTTGTGTGTACACACAAGCACACATGCACAGCAAATGTATGTAAATTAACTTAACAAGAATCATTAATTGTGCACACATGTATGTGTCAACATGTGTTAACATTTATATATCACCAATGTCATGTGTGTTTCAAGCTTATTGTTTTGTGAATAGTCAGTGTTATTCTATAGTACTACAGTTTTTTTTCCAATTGCTGAAACACAATTTTGCAAACTCGGCTGGTTTTATCAAAATACTAACACAATTCACCAAACCACAAACCCAAACTGCAAAATACCTCATATATTCTGCAAAATGAAGCACTGCAACCAAAAATAACTAACTAACTACACACTGTTGGGCATAAGATTGCTATTTAAGACTATTGACTCTGTCATTAACCCATGCCCCACTGTCCTGTCTGATGCCTCCATTGCAACCTGTGAAGAGTTTGTGTCTTTCTTTACTGATAAAGTGGCATCTGTCAGGCAGAACATTTGTAATATGAATCTGTCCCTTGAAGATGTTTGTTCTCCTCTGGCACAGACTGTTGTTTTCAAGCAGCCTGAGACCATTTCTCTATCATCTCTTACAAAGTTGGTTAGTGCCATGAAACCAACGAGCTGTCCCTTAGATATCATCCCAGCTAAGTTTCTGAAGGAGGTTTGAAGTTCTGTTGGGTCAAGTCTGGTTGTTCTTATAAACACCTCTCTTTGCTCAGGGTCTGTTCCAACTGCCTACACTACCAACATGCTATGGTTAGGCCCTCCTAAAAAGATGCACCTTGACCCTTTTGTGCTCTCCAATTTTAGACCTGTCTCCCACTTGCCTTTTCTTTCTAAGGTTTTAGAAAAAGTTGTTTTTATTCAATTGCAGGCTTTTTTGAAGACAGACTTTATCCTTGATAAATTTCAGTCTGGATTTAGATCCCGACATAGCACCAAGTCAGCACTGTTAAAGGTGCACAATGATATTGCCCTGTCTGTGGATGCTGGGAATCCTGCTGTGTTGGTGCTGCTGGACCTCACAGCGGCCTTTGATGCAGTTGACCATTCAGTCCTTGTATCTCGCCTAGAGCACCATGTTGGCATTTGTGGCCCTGCTCTCCAGTGGTTTAGGTCATACCTGGCAAATAGGAGTTTCTCTGTCATGATTGGTCACCACTGCTCCTCAAATGCATCCTTGCCTTGGTTCTCCATCTGCATCGAATGTTTTAACCACAGACTTTGGCTTTCTGGCACCCTGTTTTAAAACATATCAAAAAACTCAACATTCGACAATGGGCTAAAATTTGACAAACAAATTAGCTCTGTTGTCAGCACGAGCTTCTTTCAGCTCCGTCTCCTGGCCAAGGTGAAGCCCTTTCTTAGTCGGCAGGATCTCGAGAGGGCAATTCATGTTTCTATCAGTTCCAGACTGGACTATTGCAATGCCATCTACATCGGCCTCAGTCAGGCCTCAATTGGGTCAGCTTCTCTTAGAGGTTCCCAGGTCAGGACTTAAACAGTGGGGTGATCGTTCTTTTGCCATTGCTGCTCCTAGATTGTGAAACAAACTGCCCCCTGGCATTCGCACCATTACCGATGCCAGCCTTTTTAGATCAAAGCTAAAGGCCCACTTTTTTAGATTAGCTTTCAACTCCAACTAGGGCAGTACTATTTCTTAGGTGTACTCACACCTCAGTCCTACACCACTACAGCACTTTTATTTGTATTTCTATATTATTGATGTGTTATGTGTTGTTTTATGAATTTATTGTAAAGCACTTTGGGTACCTTTCAGCTATTGTAAAGGGCTATATAAATAAAGTTGATGTGATTTGATTTGATAATGAGAAGCACTCTCGTCTTTAGTATGCTTTGCCATAATACTGACATAGTTCAAAGAAGAGAGAGAATTCTTCACATTGTTCACATGCACAGAAGTATTTGCAGAGACACGTGATATTGAAATATATATATATATGATATTCATATATATATATATATGTATATATATATTTTAGCTTTTTCACCAAACATGTCAGTGCAGAGTAAACTAAAATATGCTCAGAGTAAAGAGTACTCAAAAGAGTAAGCTGAAAAATACAATTGCAGAAAAATGTAAATAAATAAATAGAGAGTAAAGCAAAACACAGTTTTTCTTGATTGCTAAAACACAAAACCTGGTTCCTGTAGCACAAACACCCAAACCTTTTCAGCATTCCCAGAAGCACACATACATTTCCCATAACCAAAAACACAATTCACCTGTGTCCACATGTCTCAATATTCAAAACATTTTCTGCAAAACCTTACACAAAAACACCAAATAAATCACTCATTGCACTATGAGCAAACACATGCTCTCAATATAATTAACTTAAGTTATCATAACATAAGCTCAGAGATCACACCTTTCTTACAGTGAAAACACTGAGCATGAAAATTGTTAACACACCAATCAGATTGGGGGACAATAAATAGAGCTTAGGGGCATGCTCATGTCCTTTGGAACAATGGATCCCAACCATGCAGAGGTTGACAGACAAGAGAAAGGGAGAGGAAGAGGAAGAGGAAGAGGAAGTGGGAGAGGGAGAGGAAGAGGAAGATGGAGAGGACAGCAAGTCAAGAAATTAGGGCCCGAGCACACACATTGTGCAGGGCCCTATTGTTTTTCGAATGTTCATTTTCTTCCCCAAAGTAAATCGCATTTTCAACGGCCTATACGTAGTCGAAAACTCCCGAAAATGTGCCCACCCTCCCAAAGTTGGGCGTAAAATTAAATATATTGGGGGTCTCGCACATGGACATATAAAAATGGCTCTACGGCGCCACCTACATTTTCAGTTGTTTCATCCACATGTACGAAATTTAGTGGGAGTATGTAAGAGTAAGTATGTAAGAGGTCTTGGTGACCTGGGCTATCACAAAGCGTACGCCGTCCATTTTGTTTCAAAGTTGGCGTTTTGGTGGTTTTGGGGTCATTTTCAGGGGTCGTATTTGAACAAACTCCTCCTAGGGCTTTCATCCTATCTGTTTGAAATGTCGTGAAAATCGTGAGTTTCGGATTTACTGCGTCATAGGGGCGGGGCCACAAAATTTGGCGTGTCATTGTGAAATTTCGACGTGCTATACCTTTGCGAAAAACACTCCAATCTTCACCAAACCTCTGATATATAATGGCAGTCTGGCCTAGAATACATTTCCATAAAAATATTTGGTGATTTTCACAGCGCCTCCTAGTGGCGACAGAAATGACCACTTTTACGAAATGACATCCAGCTCGGAAAATATTGACCATATCCTCCTCAAACTAGGTGTGGATGTTGTCAAGGCCTTGGTGTTGACATCTGAGAAAGAATTTCAACTTTTCATCAGAGGGTGTGGCCGTGACGGCGTGCCAAAGTTAGACGTGCAGATTTTTTTGATAAAAAAACAAACTCCATTGACTTTTTGGCTGATTTTCAGGCAAAGCTGCTGTGCTTTCAGATACTTTCTTAGACCTGTCTCAAACTTCTTGTGATTGTTAAGAACACTATTATGCAAAGTTCGGCTGCATAATTAATGAGAGGGCAGTGCAAAATCGCTCTATAGCGCCCCCTTGAATTTTTCTTTGAGGCAGCCCTGCCACAGTTTTGGACACAGTTATGAAAGTTATGAGTTATGAAACTGTATTGTACTGAATTGTAGACGAAGACAATGGGCTAAAATGAACGGGAAGCAAGATATTTAAGAATGAAAATCACCATTTTTGGTGTTTCGAGCTGGTTGAGAAGGGGTTATATTTGAATGAACTCCTCATAGGTATTTTATCCAATTGACTTCAAACTTGGTAGGTGCATTCACATAGGCTTCCTGAGTAAAAGTTATCAAAATCATGAATTTTGATGAAACGGTGTGGGCGTGGCGCTCTATCAAATTTGACCCTTTGATACAACATTCAAACTCCAATTACTTTTTGGCTGTTTTTTACGGCAAAAGCTGTGTTGCTTTCATATATTTTGTCAGACCTGTTTGAAACGTCTTGTGGTTGTTAAGACCAATATTATGCATCTTTCGGCTGCATAACTAATTAGAAGGCGGGTGGGAAATTTTCTCCATAGCGCCCCCTTAAACTTTTCTTTCAGGCAACCCCACCACAGTTTTAGACACAGATTTATGAAACTTCAGCCAATTGTAGACAAAGACAAGATCTACAACAAAGTCTCTTGGAGCAATGGGCTAAAATGAACAGGAAGCGAGATATTTAAGAATGAAAATCACCATTTTTGGTGTTTCGAGCTGATTGAGAAGAGGTCTTATTTCAACAAACTCCTCCTAGGGATTTTGTCCTATTGACTTCAAACTTGCTAGGTGTTTTTATATAAAGTTCCTGAGTACAAGTTATCAAAATTATTAATTTTGATGAAATGATGTGGGCGTGGCGCTCCGTCAGATTTGACCGTTTGTCCCAATTCTGGCTAATGTGTGTGGTCAACTTGCACAAACTGCTTTGAAGGCTTCGAAGGCTCACATGTTTTCCGCCTGGTGCCTTCCGACGTGCCAACCCGTCGAGTTGCACGGGAGTGCAAGGGCCTGTCCAGTGCTGCTTGCAGCTTTAATTTCTGATGAAATCCGTGCCACTGTTGTTCATCATGTGGTGGTACGTGGAAGGACAATGAAAGAAGCTGGCCAACTAGTCCAGCCAAACTTAAGCCGTTTCACAGTTGGGACGGAGGGTCATTTGCCCCATTGTCACTATGTATTGTATAAGAGTACATGCACAGTAATGTTCTAGTACATATAGACTGAATATCCACTGTATGCTGTGTCTTTTTTACTACAGTATACTGTGCCACAGTACACCATAGGTCAGTAATGGTAATTTTTGCAGAACTGAGAGGCAGCCATCTATTGGAGGCAGGTGGTTCACTGCTGAGCAGGATTCTGGTTCACACCTGGTTCAGTGACCACCCCAGGTTCAGGATCCTTTTTCTGCCAGTATACTCCCCTTTTCTGAATCCAATAGAGGAATTTTTTTCAGCATGCCGGTGGAGAGTCTATGACTGCAACCCATACACACAGCACAATCTCCTGGAGGCAATGGTGAATGCCTGTGAGGATATTTCTCTGGAATCTATCCAGGGTTTGATCAGACACACAAGGGGATACTTCCCACACTGACTGGTGAGAGAAGACATAATGTGTGACAGACATGTGTGCCATAGCCTGACCCTGACCTGAGACAAGATCATGCTGATATTGATATTGATGTACTCAATCTGGAAGTGCTTTGAATAAACACTATTATTGACATTTTGGTGGCAGTGTGTTGAATTAATCCCTCCTGTGTGTAACAAATACTAATGTAGTCTGTGTTTTGACAGCTTGTGTGTATTGTCTGAGGGTAAAGACTGATTGGGACCCAGAAGTTAGATGTTTGGACTGTTGGGTGTGAGTTTTTAAAATTGTGTGTGAAGATTCGAAAAAATGGTGAGTTGTTCCAGGAATTGTGTCTTAGCAATTGAGAAAAACTATAATTAGAGAGCACTGCACTACCTCTACCTCTCACTCTTCCTCCCCCCATCATTCTCACCCTCCCTCTTCCTCCTCCTTTCTCAGTGATGTCTTCCATTGTCACCTGTGCTCTTTTATTGCTTACTTCCTGATTGAAGTGTTAAACAATTACATAATACCTGTTTGGCCAGGTGGTACATATAGTGGCCAATGAGCTCATGTAGTGTCACTTTAAAGGGCAGTGTTTTGAACTGTGACTTCATGTCAGATTGTTGTGCCTTATGCAGAGAAGTGCATTCAGTACACTTAAAAAGTGACATTTTGAATTGCAAAATGTTTTTTAAAGCAGAAAATGTGTTTAAAGTTTTGGAGATTTGAGATTAGGTTTTGCTCCCTGTGTGTCAGTTTAAATCTTTGTGCTATCCATTTCATTTCAGTGTGTTAGCAACTGGAAAAAATTGTAAATGGCTCAAATGTCAAATGCATGCGTAGTAATGTGGTGCACTGGTTAGCACTCTTGCTTCACAGCAAGAAGGTTCCTGGTTTGTTTCTGTGTGGAGTTTGCATGTTCTCCCTGTGTCTCCAGGTACTCCTCCCACAGTCCAAAGACATGACTGGTTAAATGGTGACTCTAAATTGCCCATACATGCATTATATTAAGGGATAATAAATAGACCTGAAATGATTTTTTGGTTCTTGTTTAATAAATAGACATTAAATCAAATCAAAATTTATTTGTATAACCCAAATTCAAGAGCCACAGAGGGGAGTTCCATCTCCCAGGACATACAGACGTGCTATAAATGTCACATGTACAGAACAAATCAACAGAAGCATATTTACATAAGTCTCTAAAAAGAGAGTTTCTGGGTTGGGTCCAATTACAAGAACTTCAGTTTTGTCTGAATTTAACATCAGAAAATTGTAGGTCATCCAACTTTTTATATCCTTACGGCGTGCTTGGAGCTTAGTTAAATCAAACCAAATCAAATCAAATCAAATTTTATTTGTATAGCCCAAAGTCACAAAACACATTTTGCCTCAGAGGGCTTTACAATCTGTACAGGGAGTGACACCCTCTGTCCTTAGACCCTCAGTTCGAGTGAGGAAAAACTTGCCCCAAAAAAATCCTTTAACAGGGAAAAAATGTGGAAGAAACCTCAGGAAGAGCCACAGAGGAGGGATCCCTCTCCCAGGACGGACAGACGTGCAATAGATGTCACGTGTACAGAATAATCAACCCAAACATATTGTACAATTCCAATGAATGATAAAATGACAATGAATTACAATAAATGGTAGAATGATTACAACCTGTGATAGAGATAGAGAGACACAGATGTACAGCAGTAGTAAATCATTAACCAACTAACTGGGGGTTGACTGCATCTTCAACCAGTACCGTGCCTGACTAGGCATAACCCAGAAGAGGGGGGGTAGTCTAGTCTTATGGCAGCATAACTAAGGGATGGCCTGAGCCAGCCCTAACTATAAGCTCTATCAAAAAGCACACTTGAAGGTGGTGACCGTGTCTGCCTCCCGAACCCACAATGGTAGTTTGTTCTACAGAAAAGCAGCTTGATAGCTGAAAGCTCTGGCTCCCAATCTACTTTTGGAAACTATAAGAACCACAAGGAACCCAGCATTCTGAGAGCGCAGTGGTCTAGAGGGGTAGTAAGTTACTATGAGTTTTTTTTAGGTATGATGGTGCCTGGCCATGAAGAGCTTTGTATGTAAGGAGAAAAAATTTAAATTCTATTCTAGATTTAACAGGTAGCCAGTGCAAGGAAGCCAAAATGGGAGAGATGTGATCTCTGATCTTGGTTCCTGTCAGAACACGTGCAGCAACATTCTGAATTAGCTGCAAAGTCCTAAGAGCCTGATAACAAAGAGTTACAGTAGTCCAGCCTAGAAGTAACAAATGCATGGACTAGTTTTTCTGCATCCGCTTGAGACACGATGCATCTAATTTTGGCAATGTTGCATAAGTGGAAGAATGCAGTCCTTGAAATTAGTTTTATGTGGACATTAAAGGACAAATCCTGATCAAAAACAACTCCAAGATTATTTACAGTGGAGCTGGAGGCCAGGGTGATCCCATCTAAGGTAACTAAGTTTCGAGAAAGAGAGTTTCTGAGGTGTTTGGGTGCAATTACAAAAACTTCAGTTTTGTCTGATTTCAACATCAGAAAATTGTAGGTCAGTTAACTGATCTGAACCTTAATGCTGATGCTGTCCTTTAAATAGTTTTCTAATCAGCTATAAATATAACAATTTCTGATCAACCCATATCAATTGCATGCTTACTGTTAAAGCCCTGCTTATTTCAAGACAATCTGACCAACTTCTGGGTTAAAACACACTCACTTCTGGACTGGGCCCTGCCCACTTTGAGTACAGATACAGATACAGATAATTAATATGGTTAACAGATACAGATAGTGCTGTACTCGCTCATCCCTGACATGTAATATACCATATTACCAACCTATATGATAATAATAATTTATTAGTATTTTACCGCAATAAGGTTCATAAAGCATAATAACTAGAAACTCTCCATATATATTGCACCTCTACAATAATCAACATTGTGTAAGATTTGGTATTTGTGGTGATTTGAGTGAGTGTAATCCACTGTGGAAAATGTGGACAGCTGTACACCTGAATTTGTTACAATTACATTACTTGTGATAAAAAACTTTGCTTACAAAGTAGATAAGTGCAACAACATAAGACATAGCAGCCAGCTAATATTACTTACTAGTCGAACACTAAGAAGCCCAGCTCGGCATAAGTTGGTCAGATGTATTCGTGCATGGTGGCCTCTCGTGGGTGAATCTTGGCAAACTGGGGGAAATTCAATGTGCCATCATCCTATAATTACCACTAAGGACCCATTGCTCAACAAAGCTTCGTTTACTATTATCATTTATAATGCAAGAGCTGAAATCATGAAAATAAACTGGAGCAATATAATTTAGGGTGACCCAAAGCCAAAACAATAAATAAAAGCGTCCTGAAAAGTTCTTCGGGGGCACATCAACAACTTGATTTCTTTTTTTACCTCCAGTTTTAACATTATTCATGTTATCTGGGGCTTGGGATGAGAGTGTTTTGCTATGATACAGGTTATATGGGGTTATGGTTGAATGTTTGACCTTGCCACATGTTTCAACATGCTGTGGATGGCTAAGTTTACCATACAGGTTTTATGAGGCTTTGGATGCCAGCTGCTTTGTCTCTCTAATGGAAGGAAACTGGCACAGAGACAAATACACACTTAAACACTTTTAGCTGCCACTGGGCACAGTGTGTGTGTGTGTGTGTGTGTGTGTGTGTACATATAAATGCACCAAAACACACAGAGTATTCCTCCATATTAAGCCTTATTGTTAATGTGTAAATATTACAGTTGGATGGCGGCCTCAGATTATAACCTGTCCATATTTAGCTCTATCATGTTCATAACTCATACACTATATTTATAGAACTATCAAACATTTAACTAGGCTTCAATGGAAACACTGTCTTATTAAAGAAATATTTTCTGGCTCAGCTGGTGCCCTGCTGGGCTTCAGTGTGCTGAGTAGCAGGTCAAGATATTCATGCTGTATGTCACAGATAAAGACAGCAAATGTAGTATTGTATGAACTCTTAGCTAAGTAGATATTTGTCCTGAACATGTTTCAATGATTTTGGCCTAGCATGGTGGACTCTTTCAGTGAGAACCAGATGCTGGTGTCAGTCTGCTCTTATTTGCTGTCAGTCACCACATTAACACTGTGATCTGATCTCAGGATTGCAGTGTGACAGTGCACTGATTTGTTTCTTCAGTGCAACAGGTAGCTGAGGCATCATCGCCTTAGTTGTAAGCTCCTAGGCACAGTTTTTTGCCACTATATAAATCACTTAGTCATGACGATCTCTCTCTCTTCTCTGTCGTGCATGGTTTGGTTCTTTTCAACATCTCATCTCAGCATCAACTCTAAATACACTGCTGCCAAATGCAGCTGCTGTAAGTTATTCTTAGCTCAGTTTGTTAGCAAGGCTGCCCGTACTATGAGCTCACACCACAGGGTACTACAGGGATTTTGGACCTTTCGGCCACGGGTTGCAGACAGGAATTGATTCTGGAATGACTACAAATGGGCAACTTAGCCAGACTCAACAGCCTCTGGGTAGTGCATGATAATGAAGGAGAAGAGACACAGGATGGCTTTGACAAAGGTAATAACAGAAAAGGAGAGAGTGAACGAGCAAGAAGCTGCAGGGCAAGAGTAAATCTGGGACTGACTTTTAGTGGTTGGTGAGAGCTTGGTGAAATAAAAGGCTGAAAGACAGACGCTGAGCTGGGCTGATGGCTGTAGACTAGTAAGTAATATTAGCTGGCTGGTACGTCTTTTGTTGTTGACCTTGTTGGTGTTTGGTTAGCAAAGTAATCGACCTGCTAGTTTTTGATCCAAAGTACTCAGTGATGGGAATAACAGTGCTACAAATAATGGCATTAGTAATGGCGTTGCTTTTTTCAGTAATGAATAATCTATCTAATCTTGAATACTCTTCCGATCATTATAACAGCATTATCGTTACTGCCAAAAAATGCGGCATTATTATGTTTGAAGGCAAATTTTATTTGTATAGCCCAAAGTCACAAAATACATTCACCTCGGAGGGCTTTACAGTCTGTACAGGGAGTGACACCCTCTGTCCTTAGACCCTCGGTTCGAGTGAGGAAAAACTTGCCCCAAAAAAACCCTTTTAACAGGGAAAAAATGTGGAAGAAACCTCAGGAAGAGCCACAGAGGAGGGATCCCCCTTCCAGAATGGACAGATGTGTGATAGAGATAGAGAGACACAGATGCACAGCAGCAGCAAATCATTAACTAACTTAAAACTGTAATGGAGATATGATAGCAATGACAGTAATAATATATGTAGTGGACATTATGCAGGACACAGCAGCAGCCATGATCCATGAGAACCTGCTGGACAAGAGAGCACAGAAACTCTGGGGAAGAAGTTTAGTTAGTAACATGCATTGACAGAGACAGAGACAGAGAGATGTGACTGCTTCTTCAACCAATACTATACCTGACTAGGCATAACCCTGACAGACAGACAGACAGACAGACAGACAGACAGACAGACAGAGAGAGAGAGAGAGAGAGAGACAGGGTGAGTGAGGGTGAGTCCCCCGCCAGTCTAGTCCTATGGCAGCATAACTAAGGGATGGCCTGAGCCAGCCCTAACTATAAGCTCTATCAAAAAGGAAAGTCTTAAGTCTACTCTTAAAGGCGTTGACCGTGTCTGCCTCCCGAACCCACAATGGTAGTTTGTTCCACAGAAGAGGAGCTTGAAAGCTGAAAGTTCTGACTCCCAATCTATTTTTGGAAACTATAGGAACCACAAGGAACCCAGCATTCTGAGAGCGCAGTACTAGAGGGGTAGTAAGGTAACATATAACAAAGAGTTACAATAGTCCAGCCTAGAAGTAACAAATGCATGGACTATTTTTTCCGCATCCACTTGAGACTCGATGCGTCTGATTGTGTTGATGTTACGTAAGTGGAAGAATGCAGTCCTCGAAATTTGTTTTATGTGGACATAAAAGCACAAATCCTGATCAAGAACAACTCCAAGATTCTTTACGGTGGAGCTGGAGGCCAGTGTGATCCCGTCTAAGGTAACTAAGTCTCTAGAAAGAGAGTTTCTGAGGTTTTTGGCTCCAATTACAAAAACTTCAGTTTTGTCTGAATTCAACATCAGAAAATTGTAGGTCATCCAACTTTTTATGTCCTAAAGGCATGCTTGGAGTTTAGTTAACTGATTGGTTTTATCAGGCATGATCAATAAATATAATTGGGTGTCGTCAGCATAGCAATGAATATTAATGGAGTGATTCCTAATAATGTTCCCTAGAGGAAGCATATATAAACTGAATAGAAGTGGTCCTAGTACAGAACCTTGTGGGACTCCATGACAAACGTGACATGAACAAACTGATATCGATCTAAGAAATGGAGAAAGTCACACAGCTGATTAGCTACAGCTTTCTCAAGTATCTTAGAGAGAAAGGGAAGATTTGATATCGCTCTGTAATTGGCCAAAATCTCTGGATCTAGAATGGGCTTTTTAAGAAGAGGCTTAATTACAACTACTTTAAAGGACTGGGGTAATAAAGACAGATTAATCATATCCAATAAAGAAGGGCTAACTAGAGGTAAAACATCCTTGAGCAGAATGGTTGGGATGGGGCTAAGAGACAAATTGACAGCTTAGATGAAGAAATTATTTATTAATTATTAAAGTTACTTCATGAAGGTTGATGGGGAAAAAACAGTCTGAATGTAGAAGTGATGATTTTTGTCACTAATAGTCCTAATTTTATCATTAAAGAAGATCATGAAGTCATTACTAGTTAGAGCTAAAGGAATAGATGGCTCAGTAGAGCTGTGGTTCTCTGTTAGCCTGGCTACAGTGCTGAAGCGAAACCTGGGGTTGTTCTTATTTTCATGATAGAGTAATAGGCTGCTCTGGCATTATGGAGAGCCTTTCTGTACATTTTAAGATTATCTTGCCAGATTAAACAAGATCCTTCAGTTCAGTGGCACGCAATTTGCATTCATATTTCCATGCCTCTTGCTTTAAATTACAAGTCTGCTGGCTATACCATGGTATATACCATGGTTTCATCAGACCAACTAGATCTCTCAGCCAAGCAGCAGCTGAACTCCTTTCTTGGAGAGGGCAGGGGCATGAGACAATCGCATAAATGATGACGATTGGCTGAGGTTGAGTAAAATTCCATGGTAAGCCAGTCAGTGGTGGAGTTGGGCGGGTGTTGCTTACACAAATTGTCACACAAAGACGACAGGACATTCATGTGAGTCAGTGAGAACCAGGAATGGCAAGTCAAAATAGTCTAAAAGTAGTCTTCTTTAACTCAGTTTGTAACTCTGACTACTTTAGTTAGTAGTTGTAAACTTTGAGAGACAGTATTATATTATGAAGAGACTATATTATAAACAGTGCGGTCTAGACTTGCTCTGTATGAAAAGTGTCATGAGATAACTTTTATTATGATTTGCCACTATATAAATAAAGTTGAATTGAATTGAACTTTGTCCACCAATGGACCGCAAGTAATATGTACTATGTAGAAAAAAGCAATAATGTGTTGAGAAGTCAGCTGAAACTACACAAATAAGTGTCAGTGAATGTACGGTCCTTCTACTCTCTGTGGCTGATGCTTCTGAACTTTTTCTTTGTAGATGAATGACACAATCTTTGTTAAACATTGATCTGTAGTACAGGTCCCTCTGTTCTTCTTCTTTTTTCTTTTCTTTTTTTTTTTTCATTTCTCTTGTATCCTTGGATGGAGAGGGTGCGACAAGAGGGTTGTAATCAGCAACTAACCCATCACCTCTGTCTCAATTATTCATTTTAACATTACAAATATATAAAGAAAAATATGATAAATAAACAAATAATTAGTCTAATATATTTTCTTGAAAATGTGTACATGTCTTAATTGAATTTATACTATGTAACACGTTGGCAACACTGGGCTATAATTAGATATTGCTTTATTACTTAATATCCAAATATACACACATTTTTTTTCTATATTCACCAACACAATACATCCATTTATGCAGAAAGAGTTTACCTGAGAGCCAAAAAGTTTCAATCTAGTAGAATACTGCTTTCTTCATTCAAATAATAGCACATAGCAATAAGAGCACACATACTTTTCTGCTTGTTTAAAATATGAAATGTCCATTAAAATGATAATGTTCTTATCTGGTGAATGTACCCCTGCATAAACAACAGACAAATAAGAAAGAGATGTAGAGAGACATTAGCAGAGAAGCAGTGCTGACCAGATGCCCCAGTGACAATGTCCAGACAAGGTTCTGGACCATCGTTAATTCATTTAATGTGTACCACAGGCCTGTGTGAGTGTGTGTCCATGTTTGTGTGTATGTATGTGTGTATTTGTCCTTGTTGGCCCCTTGCCCTGGCCCTGTGTCTGTGGCCCAAGAAACAAAAGGTTAACTGAATTTGGTCGAGATGTAATTGATGTATCCCCTCTCTGTGTATGTGTTTGTGTATGAGTGTATGTGCAGTGGTTTATAAAACAAGCCATAGATGTACTCTGATGAATGTTTAAGGACTGACTGACTCTCTCTTTTTGTTTGTCTGTGAGGTTTATGTGTGTGAGGTAGTGGACATACAGAAATCAAATGAGTGTTATGATGGTTATCATGGACTTCTTTTATAAAATATGTTGCATGTAAAAACAGCCAACAAAGTCTTCAGGTTATTTTAGAAGACACTGACTGTTGTAAAGAGTGAAGGTGCTGTGATGATGTTGTATATGTGTGCTTTCAGTTGAGACTGATACTTTAATGGTAGCACTCTCAGCTGCAGGAAAACACTGAAATAAACCAATAGTGTGTCTGCTGCAGCACATTCATTACACTTTGCAGCAACGATGAGGTATTGATGACTATACAGGTTCCTCAGGATCAGTGATGACTTGACCTGGATTGATCACACAAACATCATCACAAAGACAGATTACAGGTCTTCTTTCGCAGGCTCCCATCTTCGTATGGCAGTTGCCTGTATTGCACCCTACTTTCTTGCCTACTATGTTAATTATTGTCTGCAACCTGTTTACATCTCAGTATTACTATTTATTATTTATCATCTGTTTATACCTGTACATATCACAGTATACTGTATATTTATTAAATATATGTGTGCATGTGCATGTGTGTGTGTATTACTTCCGGCTCGGAAGTAGAGCAGGTCGTGCACTAATCAGAATCTGCATGTCGAAGTGTCCTTGGGCAAGATACGGAACCCCAAACTGCTCCTGAAGGCTGTGCCATCAGCGTGTGAATGTGTATGAATGGTTAGCTCCTCAAACTGATCAGAGCAGTTGGCACCTTGCATGGCAGCCAATGCCATCAGTGTATGAATGTGTGTGAATGGGTGTATGAGATATGTACTGTAAAGAGCTTTGAGTGGTCAGAAGACTAGAAAGGAGATATATAAGTACAGTCCATTTACTGTTTTACATCACTGTTCAACCTGTTTACATCGCAGTTTATACATTTTACTATTACCCACAATATTATCTTGCAATATTAGCTGCTGCACTATTGGATTCTCATCAGACTAAGACCATCTTATGTGATGTTTCTTTAAACATATTTGAAGAAGAGAAGAGTGCATCACGGGAAGTCCCCCTGCAGTCTAGGCTTATGGGGGGCTCACCTGAGCCAGCCCTATCTGTAAGCCCTATCAAAAAGGAATTCTTAAACGTGGGGAGGGTGTCTGCCTCCAGAACCAAAGATGGGAGTTTGTTCCACAGAAGAGGAGCTTCATAGCTAAAAGCTCTGGCTTCCAGTCTACTTTTGGAGACTATAGGAACCACAAGGAACCCTGCATTCTGAAAGCATAGTGTTCTAGAGGGGTACTATGTACTAAGGTCCTATGATGGTGCCTGACCATGAAGAGGATTTAGAGAGAGTTGAAACACTTCTGGATCTTATTAGAAGGCATTTGTCCACTGAGGTTATTGTGATTGTAAATATTAATGCAGGAAGAACTGATTTTGTGACACGACTATAAAGTGATACTGCGTTTAGTGTCTCCAGCTGAAAATGAAATACCTTTTCTACCACAGAATTTACTGTGTGAACAGTTCAGGTAAGTACACCATTAAACTAGAATCCTGCTACTAACCTGTCCCCTTAACAGTGTGTGTGTGTGTGTGTGTGTGTGTGTGTGTGTGTGTGTGTGTGTGTGTGTGTGTGTGTGTAAGTGTGTATGTGTGTGTGTGTGTGTGAGTGCCTGTTTAAGTCTCAAGTTATAAAACCACTGTGGTGGCCTCATGTGTCATGTGTTTTTGCTTGTACGTAGCTTGTGTGTAACAGAAAGATCATTTTTCATCTGTTTGAAGTTGCTTGTTTCTTTAAGATGTATTTAAACTTAAGTTTTGGTTTAAGTTTTTTAATTAACACAGACTTTCTTACATGTTTTCAAGTCAGAGGCCCTGACATAAAATCACTGTTTGATCAGACTTGGTCTTAGAAAAATTCTAGGTTTTGTTTGATAGAACAGACTGGCATACCTTTAGTGGATT
The DNA here is from genome assembly GCA_023373845.1 of Nibea coibor. Classification (NCBI taxonomy): domain Eukaryota; kingdom Metazoa; phylum Chordata; class Actinopteri; family Sciaenidae; genus Nibea; species Nibea coibor. The sequence continues at coordinate 27,824,761 of CM041719.1, read as the reverse complement.
TCTCTTTCTCAGCTTGCTGGTTGAAGTAGGCAGATTTAAGTATTTGCAGCAGACTACCACTGGGAATAGCAATGAAATAAATGAAACCTAGAAGTCCATGGGCTAAAACACAAAACTGAATATACCATCTGCAAATACCAAGACTAAAGAGAACTGAAGAAGCTTCTGAACTAAACGTCTTCACGGATCTACAAACAAGTCCAACTGCATGAGACTTGAAGAAGATGACCTGGATGACTCAGAACCTTTAGGGCAGGCAGGCAAATTCTAGTGGTGTTCTTTTTTTTTAATTTCTACATAATCCTTGAAATATGTTTTAAAATGATGGAACTTAAATCTTATTAGTTAGCTTATTAGTTTATTAGTTATTCCTTCTTTCATTACAAATACTATTGTCTAATATGCGATCAAATTTTGGCTACATTTTGTAGATTTTCAGGTCTAAATCTTGTTTAGAGCTTTCATAGACATTGACAGGGATGAAAGTTTGAAGTGGTTCAGCCCGTTCTGAGAACCCTCAATCTAGAGGGCAAGAGCTGGAAGTCTGGGTGGAAATAGAACTGTATTGAAGCACGTGCAGAAAAACAACTGCAAGACTGCATCTGGTCACCAGCGTGAACCGTGCATCCACTGGATTTCAAGCTGCCCTTCATCGTCTGTGGTCCTTGGGGCTTGGTAAAGAAGGCTGGGTTTGAAGAAGTTGTCGCCAGATTACATCCTGATAGTTGGCATGAATGGAATGCATGGAGAGGCAATCCTCACACAGTGGAAGCTGGCTGGACTCGGCCTCCCCATGTCTGCGGAGTTGGGAGAAGAGATTGACATCTGTACTTTGTGTACAGCGTGCTTACATGCAGCATGTTATTTCCTGCAGCTCATCAGAAACATCTCAATCCCAAGCACAGACATGCTCAAAGACGGCTTCTTTGTAAAACATCTATCTAAAATACTTTAAGCTGATAACTGGGTATGTTTCAATCTTTATTCCATTTCTATGTGAAAAACAGAAACTACAATACATGTTTGTCATACCAGAAGTATCTTAGGTAATTGTGTAAATGTAAGGTAAGGTGTATGATGTAAGTATGATATGATACTGGCTGTTTGGGTGTGCTTTTTGGAAATTATGCAAAGATGCTAAAAGCAAAATGTTCAATAAATATGAACAGCAGCTTCTGTGGAAAGGATATCATATGTAGATGTGTTCACATTGACCCTACAAAAGACCAAATTTGTCCATCAAATTGTTTCGACTAGCTTTAACTGCTGGACTGAATCTGTACCTCTCTATCTCTCTCTATCTATCTTTCTATCTATCCTGCCATGACTCATTGTTACTTCAAATTATTTGAAGAATATTCTGACACACTGACTTGCTACTCAATTCTTTTATCTTTTATCTGGACATTCAAAATGGTGGCATGATAATGAAGAGGGTCATATTTAATGAATGAGTGCTAGCAGCCTGTCTAGTTGTAATAGTATTGGTATTGAAGTAATTTAGTAGTATTAGTGGTAATTAAAATGATTACATCACAAATAAGTAAATGTCTTTGCTTATAAGTGTTCTTATTGAAACAAAAGATTTTTCATGTACTTGTTTAAGGATATTCAGAACTTCTCTCTACTACTCAGTTATTCTAATCCTTCAGTATTTTTTACACAATGATTACTGACAATCAGTAATCATGAGAGCAGTAACAGTTCTAGTTGAAGAAGCACTGCTAGCAGAAGTCACATTTAGTATCTCTAGTGTAGTTAGTGTATCTTCTACTAGAAGTTGCTTCTGGGCAATATCCGCACATTTAACTGTTGTGTACCAATTGAAGTAATGGCAGTAATGGATGCTGTAGAGTAGTTGTAGATGTAGTAATGGTAGCAGTAGTAACAGCAGTATTCTTGAACTCAGTTGTGGAATATAATTTACCGGAGTGAAGAAATGAAGAGTTTATTCTGCTCCCTGCTGGTCAGAGAGGAGGCTGCACACTGACACTACACAGTTTGTCCATGTTCACTCTGAGTAGCATCTGATGGCCTCCACATGAAAGCAGCAGTAAAGACAGTCTTCCTTCGATCTCAGTACCTCCTTAAACTCTGCATGACCCGAGAGTAAATGTTCTGCCAGCACATGTAATCACATTAATTTTACATATTTGGCAATTACAGTGGGTTTACAAGAAGAAGAAATAAAAAATAGCAACCAGATTATGTCATTCCTGAAATATTTTGATATAAACTGGTAAATAGTCAGTAATTACCTTACTGAAGCCAATAAATAAATGATTGAATTAAAGAGATACACTATTACAAATGGCATGTTTTTATTCCAGCTAAAAAATACTCTATTTCATTTTTTGAGCTTACTGTGAATGTTTTCAATCTGGAACCAACAACATCTGATTTTAAAGAAACTCTCCTTTACTAAGGTCTGTGGTCTTGCAGCTAAAAAGGCTGTGTGTGTGTGTGTGTGTGTGTGTGTGTGTGTAAATGTGATCAGGAATTCATTAGTTGGGAGGAAGCTCTATGCCACAGTCTGTTTTCTGTCAGTCTGTCGCACGCTGATTTTTTCCCAAGGCCAAGAGGATATCCCTTACACACACACGAGCACACACATACACACACGAACGACAAACGCTGATACAACCACACATGGAAACGAAGAAAGTGAGGGAAAGAATCACGCAGCATAAAGACTAACAGATAACAAAAATGTACAGAGGCTTAAACCTTTCCACACACACACAAACACACATCAGAGAATACAATGGAAATTCAATACTGTATGTGAGGGATCCATTCCAGTTTGTTGTAATAAGAACAGACTATACATGACAATACTCATAACCAATGTTATTCACAACAAGGGATGAAGAGACATAGCTTTGTTTATCAGATTATTAGGTTCACCTATGCAATCAAAGCATTTGTATATAATGCAGCTTCTATGAAAATCTATATTTTGATGTCTGTAGGCAGTTACACATAAAAATGAAAATAATCACCACCCTAAAAGTTAATGATGACACAAAGTGTAAATTCAAAATGATTTATCTGTAATGACTGTGGAATCGGATTGTGAATCCGAATCAAGCTGAGATGTGTGGAGGTTCACGTCAGCTAAATAGAACTTCTTCAGTCACACCTGAACCACCTCTCAGGTATTAATTGACATTGACAATTAACATGTTAACAATGTTAACATTGTTGTTATTGTCTGAAGGGTTCTCAACAGCTTTATGTGTGCAGAGTTAACATGACTCTGACTTATGTGGGAGCATGCAATCCTCCATGAACCAGCATGAACTGGCGATATAAGGTTTTCAGTACAAACGCTAGAATGTTAGCTACACTGGAGCAGAACTTGGGCTTCTGTATGTTTGCGTACAGACACTCCTTTATTTATCTGCAAAGCAATGTGTAATTTGTTGTCAAAAAGTTGAGTGTGTGTCCATGGTCTGTCAGTGTGAGTCCAGGTTGCCATGCACGTTCCTCAGCAGCTTTGCACTGGATCCATTCTGTCACCCAGACCAGGACTGGACCCAAGGTAAGTCTCAAACCAACCAAACCAACAGCCTTTAATGCACAGCACACCACAGTGCTGTGATTAAGACAGATCCACAAGCAGTTTCACATACATATTACTGTTGTGTCAAAGTGCTGAGGTCACTGACACTGTTTGATTGTAAATGGAACGTCTTCATCTGCAGACAGAATGGAACCTGAACTCACACCTCACATTAAGATCATCTACCTCTGCTGCCGTTCACACACGTCGACTTCTCTCTCTCTCGCTCTCTCTCTCTCTTTGTGTGTGTGTGTGACTCATATTTTGTGCTCTTCCCAGTAGCAGTAGGCCGGACTAATGCTCTCTAATGACTGAAACGCTATTATCGTTCATTTCAGCGGTGTGTGTGTGATGTATAACAGCTAAACGTGGCTTAATAACTAAACACTGCGATTAAGGTTTTTAACGGGCTCGTAGGCAGCTTTACGGATCATCCAAAAACCCGAGACACTGTGTGCGGGTTCAGATCAAGCTGTATGCGGGTCAGAGGAGCACGCATTTCTTGCGCGCCACAAGCAGCCATGAAGACGTGAGACGATGCTTTCGTTACGCGCGTGAAGGGGACGCTACATAACGAGCGCGATCACCTCGTTCACCATTATTCACTTCATTCATGAGGACATTTATGATTTCATTATACAAATGAAGAGTTTTTTTTTCGTTGTTGAAGTTTGAGATTTACTTATAGATATATTTATATTGTATATTTCGCCGTGTTTTTAATCTGACCTGTTAATAATAATAATAATAATAATAATAATTATTATTATTATTATGCACACTGTACACGATTTGTTCTGTTTATTGGTTTTAGAGCAGTACATTCTACAACAGGCTCTTTTATAATAATAATCAATGTTGAATGTAAGGCTCTAAATCCAAATATAATAATAATAATAATAATAATAATACATTTTATTTAAAAGCATTTTTCTAGGTACTCAAAGGCACTTTACATAAAAAGAACATCAAATCAGCAAAACAATGAGATAGTTCACTAAAAACACATTAGACTTAGCTAAACACAAGAGATTTGAGGTAGAGGTAGGCAAGTCAGTGCAGACGCGGATAATAATAATAATAATAGTTATTGCTGAGTATTGCTGAAAAGGTCAGAAATCGTTGATATTGTTTCTTTAGGATAACATGGCATTGACAATATTGTTAAAAAAATATTCCTTGATTATTGTTGGATAATATTCTTTGATTTTTGTTGAAAATATACTTTGAATATTATTGGATAATATACTTTGATTATTGTTGGATAATACTTCTAGATATTTTTTCAGTAATGGCGTGTGATCAATTCTTCAAAATAAATGTACTATTAATAAAAGAATAAATAAGGGCGGGAATTAGAGGCCTGTTGCTTTCTGGCCTTATAAAGGGAATACATTTTATATACGTCATTTGATGTTTGCTGATGAGAGAGCGGCGCGTGAGGCCCCGTGATAATTCCAACATTTGGTTTGAAATATGAAAGTGACACAAAGTTTATGTCTCGGTGTTGATTTCCACATAATGTCGTGATGATGGTAATGGCGCCTGTGATTCAAGCGGGTTATGTGACTGACCTTTAGTGTGTGTGTGGGTGTGTGTGATCATGATGCTGATGATGACTGTAAGGATGATAAATGGTGGCATTTAGCTGAAGCCCGCGCTACAAATGAAACTCCGAAAAATACACATAGAGATACTTGCACGCTAGCGCGCACGACCGTGCAGATAAGCTATAACGTGTGAAGGATGTCGGTCTCGCGCACACTGAGAGTAAATTAGTCGCAAGACCAGATCACCAACAAGGCGGAAACACGCGATCCATCACCAGTGGAGTGTGTAGTCTACGCATGTTGGTTTGTGTGTTGTGTGAACATGTAGAGTGTGTGATTAAAGGAAGTGTTCTGAAAAGAGTCCTGTAGGAGTTAACCAGAGCTTCCCCAACTGTCAAGGACCCCATAGATCCACATGAGAACCCAAACACTCAAGGAATACCATCTGAGACTGGTTAGGTATTACAAAATGTCTCAACATGCTATCTGACTTGTGAACATAGTGTACTTACGCGGACAACAATTATTTCTTTGTTCAGGTTGACTGTCTGAGCTTCAGTATACCTGAGCTGAATGCAGCCTGCTGCAGTGTGTACACAAAATGATAGTAACATTATATTGTAGCATATAAACATTACTGTGCTTGTGTTTTTGGAGAAAAATGGAACCAGTGAACATGATCTGTAATCTGTAATGTGATCTGTTAGATATGTTTCCTATATGTAAAATAAAATATGCTACAGACAGAAAAGCTGTGCAAGATGCTGTTTCTGTCCAGAAAAAGAAAAGGAAAAAGGAAAATAGGGAGGACAGGTAGAGGGATTGGAGGTAAACTGCTGTGCTAATGAGTCTGACCTACAGTTTTGGTCATCCCTGCTGTTTGCTGGCAGAATTAAAGAACTCTGTCTTTACACAAACTACTCTGATGTACCAGCTGCATCATTATTCACCAAGAACATCTCTGCTGACATGAACCGTACATAGGTCCACTCTAAGCAAGAAAACACCCTGTTGGGTTGTTAGCCAGGTAGGTGCATTAGTCATGTAGTCATTGAAATATGGCCACCATGCAGGTACTGGTGTTGAAAGAAGTAAGTTGGGCAGTGCAATCTAGCTTCAGTTTGTGCCTCAGATAATTTTGGGTCATGGGGCAGAGTGGTTCATTTGACCATTTGACCTGGGTGTGTCAAGAGTGAAGTGTGTGTGTGTGTGTGTGTGTGTGTGTGTGTGTGTATATATATATATATATATATATATATATATATATATATATATATATATATATATATATATATATATATATAAAACATCTCAGAATCTCAGATCAACAGGGGAGGGGTCAGTGAGAGATTAAGAGAGCAACAAAGAGACAGAGTGAGAGGTATGATTTGAGACATCATTCCACAGCTGGCTAACAGATGGCTGGTGCTCTCTCTTACACACACACACATGACCTTTTCTCATCTACAGTGTATATCTAGCTAGCAGGCTGTAGCTACAACAGCAGCTAACTACAAACTGTTTGTTGTTGTCTGTTGTCCCCCGTTGGTGGAACGCACTACCAGTTCCTACCAGATCAGAGGCGTCCCTCTCTACCTTTAAAAACCTCCTGAAGACTCAGCTCTTCAGAGAGGACCTTCTCTGGACATGCTAAATCTATCCCTCTAGTACGGTCAAAGTACTTATTGTTGCCCTAACATGTCCTAGTTGTGCTGTACCATGATTGTTTCCCTTTTTTGTGAGTGACTTTGGATAGAAGCATCTGCTAAATGACTAAATGTAAATACACTCCCCCAGCACTCCAAAGTTCACTGCAACTGTTTTCATTAAGCTCATTAAGGACTGCAAGCTGAACAGCTAACTCAGACAATGAGCTAACAGCAGCTAGAGCACATCAGACAGAAAACCATAAAAAATTATCCAGTTTCAATATCAGTGAAATCAGTGAGGACAAAATGGGGAGCTGCATAAAGGGCCAGTATAAGATAAATAAGGATTGAACTGTGCAAAGTGAGGCACATAATAAAAATATAGAGCTGAAAATGAGTGGAATATAGTATATATTATATAGTATATAATAAGTATAAGACATTCCCTTTAATTTTCCACGATATTTCACTTGTGTGAGGGGAATGAACAGCCTTTAAGCTTTCAGTCAAATTAAGGACACAGATGGATCTTGGCATCATTGGTCTGTCGGTCAGCTGGTTATTAAAAAAAACAACTTTAACTACTTTAGTGCCTCACAGAGCCACAAGCAGACATGATTGTGGTCACCTTTCATCTAGCGTTTCATACAGCGCTGTTTCAAAGAACTTTCAAGGAACACAAAACCGAATGCTGTCACCAAATGTTGTCTCAGTCTGTCCAGATTATCTTGAAATGTAATGTAAATATTAAACACAGTACCCAGAGGACAAATACTAATCCTCCTGATGACCTCTTCGTCTTCTGATATTGTTCTACTGGAGTATATCCATTAGGCCAAACATTTCGATTTCAGAAAGTATGAGCAGAGATTTCCAGATTTCAGATTTCTAAACAGTTTGGACAATGAAAAAAAATCTTGTTCATGCTTTTGAAAAAAATATCCATATATTGTATTGTGATATATAATCAAAATTGGTGTGGTCATCTATTACAACTAACTGATTCTAAGACACAACTTTCTCAGTAGCAGATAAGTGTGACTATGAATTAGGCTGTAAGCAGTGCTGAGTTAGGACATGTATTTTCATTGGTTGGTTTCAGCTATGAGCACTCACATCAGATCTTTAAGAGCACTGATGCCAAAGCCTGTTATTCATGTGATGGAAAAGAACAGTCAAGAGTGGATCTGCCAGAAAAGCTTCTCCCAAGTGGAAAGTCAGACTTACTCAGCTTATCCCACTTAGCACTCCCTCTGGCTGAAAGCCACTGTGGTGCATTAACTTCAAGTCTAGTGCTTTTCAGTGGCAATTTATTTTGAGTTTTCATGTATATTTGAGTGTACAATTCCTGAATTTGCAGCTTGTTTCTGTAAATGCACACACTTTGCTTTTCTGCTGTGTGACTGTTCTTTTGCAGTATGTTTCCACATGGTGTTTGATTTAGATTTTTTAAATCATCATTGTTTATACAGTTGAGGAAAGAAAAAAATAATCTACATAGCAAAGATGGGGGCTTTCAGCGGGCTGTCAGCTGTCTCCTTCTAGTGTGCGTCTACATCTTAGCCTCATCCTAGATAAAAGGACTTTTTTTCATGCACATAATGCTCAGTGCTCACCTCGTTCAATTTCCTCTTTCCTTCCTGTCTGTGATGAAAACATAAGCTAGCAGCTCTCTGCTGTCCTGAAGCTGCACTAGCAGCAGTAAATCTACTAGTAGACGGACACAGGGAGACACAGAAAAAACGTGATCTAACAGTGATCATGTCTTCTGAACTAATAAATCATCATTGTGAGTACCTCTGCTCAGGCTGCGTGGCTATGCCAGCTGCTGCTGAGTGTTGCACAACATCTGACAAGAGCTGAGACATGGGCAGCATCGTCTTGAAATGAGAGCAGAAAGCCTGGACAACAATGTGGAACACAGCTGCTCACAAGGGCCTCAAACAAACCATGAAAGCAATATACACACACCAGAAACAGAAACCCTGTATGCTGGAGGACAATTCACAGTCTTACAAGCAACATGCATAGTCATTCAAATGTATTGATTCTTTTCATAGACACACTGATGAAGGCTTTGGATTAAATGCTTGAATCAGTCTCTCAGAGTCTTTTGAGTCGATCTCTGTTCAGCAATTGTCATCCACAAACTAATAAGTCAGAGAAGAAATATATAAAACAGTGTTTCTGTAAAATAATGACAATAAAATCCAGGACGCGTCATTGGATATTAAAGTTGTTGACTTGCCCTCAGTTTATTTTTATTCACATTGTTTCAGTCATTGTTTCACAATTCTGAAAAGAAAAAAATAGTGATCAACTCTTTTTCCATTTCCATGTAAAAAATATTGTGTGTTCTGTAGTAAGAATAATAAGCTGGGCTGGAATTTGAGTTTACTACTGTCTTAATGATAATTCATATTTTCGGTTCACACTGGAGTCACATAGTGACAAGTCACAATTTAAACATATTTTAATATTTAAATCAAAGCTGCAACACATTCACGCTCACACTTTTCTTTCAGATTGTCTCCGGATGGGTTTAGATTTTAAGACAAATAAATAACAAATGAAGCATTTAAGCCTGAAATATTATCCATCAGTGCTACAGAATCATCACACATTTCGTCTCTGCTAATTCACGACTTGCCTGAATACGTCACTATAACACTCAACAGCACCACAATCACTGCATCCCTGCAGCGCAAAAAGCTATTGCTTATCCAATCACAATGAAAATGAAAGCCACCTGGAAGCATGTTGAGTTCATGTGCTCCGTGCAACAAAAGAGTATTGAACAATGATTCAAAAGCTGTCCACGGACATGAACAATTTTAAAGCCATCTCACAGAAAAATAGAATATGTAGGAACTGGTAAAATCTAAAATTACTGAATTAAATAAAGTCATTGCTTTGTGAGAAATGGTCTACTTACATTCTCCATGTTAAATTTGGATGAATTTGATAATAGTTTCTGTTCATAACTTTCTTCTTCTTGTAGCACATTTTTATTGCATCTGCAGGTATTTTGACAAGTCGTACTTTAAAATGGTTTTATGCTATTATTTACAAGTATATTGTGCAATGTTGGAGGCACATACAGTACCGGACATGTAAAACTCTCAGTTCTATTTATTACCATATGCACTAAAATCTTCAGTATCCTTTAACTGTCTGTCTGTCCTCTGGTGTTATCAAGCTCACTTTAAGGCTTTCTGAAGTACAAACACAGTGGTCAGGACATCATTACTCACACTGTTACTAATCATAATATGGTTGATAATATAATATGAGAAATATAAAATGATCTTGTAATCAATGTCAAATTAATCAACAGCATAACAGTTCTGCCATGTAGAAGGCCGACAGCAAGGCTGTATAATAAATGAGAGCAGTAGACAGAGAGACAGAAAGCAGAAATGGTGTAAATCCTCCTGTGTTTAGAAGAGGTGGTTTCTGTGGTTTTGATGGCTCTGTTTTCAGGACTTTAGCTTTGATTTAGCTCACAGCGACAGAAACAGCAGTTGAGAGGCCATAGTGTGTTATAAAATCTGCGAGAAACACCTTAAAATCAAAATATACAACATACAACACATATATGCAAAAAACATTCAACAGCTCAGTTTTACACTTCTGTGAGTGTGTGTTCCAACTAGGACAAAAAGCTGTTTGCTGCAGGCAGACTGTAAGACACTGAGTGCTCTTTTCATCATTTGTATGGTCACAGTGGCCACCTTGACCACAGCTGAAAAATATGTAGAAATAGTCAGTGCTAAAAGACTAGAAGGGGACAGTTATCAAGAAAATTACATATTTAAATGGAATTTAATTTCTTCTTTCAACAGTGACAGTCTTCCTTCAAACTTGAGAGAAATACACTGACATTCAGTCACACTAGGTTCATTAGCTTCTGTTCATTATCTGTTTTATGTGCATATTTTAAAATTGTTAACTTAACTTAACATGTGTTGCTTTTAAAATGTGTATTATAATCTAGGCACAATCCATTTCTGTATTGTCTTTTCTAGTCTTTGCTCTGAAATCATTTCAATAGTTATTATAGTTTTAATCTCATATGTTTGTTTGTAGGGAGATGTTCTGTGACCACAGAGGACAAACTTTCGCTCTGTATCAAATCTAAAAATGCATCATAACTTCAACACTTTCATCTTATGTAATCCTCTGTGCTCCGATCATAAAACATGTCCACACCCTGATCATGTGTTAATACTCACCAAACTTTCTCTTATTCAGAGAAGACGGCCACCAGTCATTCTGTGCTCACAGAAAGTAACAATGTGATATCACTTAATCCTGCTTTTCTTCCGTTTTTTCTCTTTCACTCTGTAAATCTGCTGCTCTCTCTATCATCTTAATTGCATCAGTGTTTCTCCCTCCCTCCCTCTGTCATCGGATATGGGTAAATATCCTCTCTGTCGTTCTTTGTCCTAATCCTCTGTTTTTCAGCTGAGAATTTATTGATTCTCCATCTCTGTTTCATGTGGCTGTGCTTTTCATTTAAAAGCTGCTTTTTACTGGACTCCTTCCATTGGACGCTGGTTGCTAATAGGCTTGTGGAGGCTTCCCCTCTCAATACATAGCGACACACAGAGACACACAGAGACATACAGGGACACACAGAGACTCACAGGGAGACACACAGTAACCTAAAAGGACAGACAGTGACATACAGGGATACACAGGGACACAGTTCACCATGTTTTACCAATGCATTTGTAATGGCATTAGTCCTTGCAATGTCTAATTTGGTAAACATTGAATTGAAAAGAACATCTGTTCCTTGTACAGATAAATAAATTAAGTGGAGAAAACACTTTAAAATGATTGAAATTTTCTCTGTGGATGTTTATGAAACCGCTAACATGCTGTCTTTTCTTTTTGTTCTCTTAAGTCTTGGTCGTGCTACTGCTACAAATACATCTGTTTGTGAAACCATTGATAATACTTGAATCCAGTCCACCTATGGATGAGTTAGGTTAGTTTATAATGTGTACATTCATTTATAAATGATTTGTTTCACTTTGTCTGTACAGTATGACAATTCATGAACTAACTCTAACGAAACAAACCAAACCACACTCACCTGACATTAGAATAGTATATAAACTACCTGTAGAGTAACTAGTCAAACAAAGTGTTGCCAAATGTTGTAATTTCACTTTTACTGTAATCCAATTTACACTAAAAACAGGGAGCGTTTGACAGTATTTTGAGTCATATTTTAAAATGTATAAATTTATGTACTGACTGAATAAATAAATAAATAAATAAATTTATTGTTCTTATCCTTATATCAGTTATTAAAAAGTCTTTGTATAAAAGCAATAATAATGTAATGTGATGTAACTACAGTGTCAGGGGCATGTGTGCGGCTGTGTGTGTGTTTGAGAGAAAGAAAGAAAGAGAGAGAGGGAGGGAGGGAGAGAGAATTTGTGTGTATGTCTCCAGCAGTGGCTGCTCATGCTGATGAAGTGCAGAGGCTCTGGGGCTCAGGAGGCCATCCATCATCTCCATCAGGCTTAAGTGAGACTCTCTGGACTGGGACGCCACCAGACGACGACCTAGGCCCACTGGTCTGAGCTGGACTAAATAAACACAGGCTCCTTCATCATCACCCTCACATACACAGGGAGAGAAAGACACAGAGGGAGAGAGAGAGAGTTCAATGAAAACATATGATAGATAATTCATAATCCGTTCAGGTATATGTTCAGGTATGTGCATCAACACCAACTCAATACCTTTTCTGTCTCAATGTGAATTCACAGATTTTTGGTTTTCCTTTTTTAACATGCACACATGCAAACACACACACACACACACACACACACACACACACACACACACACACACACACATACACGTGCACACACAGAAACAGAACACAACATTGTGAGAATTGTGACCTGTTTCAAAAGAATATATATCTTGGAATCAAACCATCTGTTTGTTATGAATGAAATCAAGTGGCACATTCCCTGTGATTACAGGTTTTATCTGATGAACTGAAATGATTATTAATTGAATATGAAAACAGACTGCAGTGCTGCTGCAGGGAGGCACACTGAGTGCAAAATCGCTGGAACAGCAAAGATATTGACTTTTTTTCAGACTGCTGTTTATTTCTGATCACACAGTGAGCTCCTTCAGGATTCATCACTCATAGTAAACGTCTGTTCACCACACACAGAATTAAAATGCTGAGTAACTTTGTGGAACAATGTGTGTATGTGTGTGTGTGTGTGGAAAGGTAGGTCATGCATCTCTGCCCTCTGCTCTCTTTTCATTTGCAGTACATAAAACAAACACCACCCAAGGATAGGTCATTGATTACCACACATCACACACATAAGCGCACACACACACACACACACACACACACACACACACAGGTTGAGTGTCAAAGGTCATATTGTGTCTGGAGAGGATTTACTCATTTGATCTCAAACACGCACACATACACATACACACAAACAGAACTGCGAGATGCAGTGTGACCTGTGTCAAAGGAATATATGTTGGTATAAAACCATCTGTTTACAGCTTTATGTTCTGTTACCATGCAGTTACTGTAGCTTGATGATTGATGAGTATTATTATCATTATCAATTAATTCATCTTACAATTATGCTGCAGCCCCTGACTGTTCTGACTAAGCACATGAAACAGTCATGTGACTGGGTGCTATTGCACCCCTCTGTGAGCAGTAGAATTAACCCAATGCCATAACAGTTTTTAGCATTAGCCATTAGCTGCAATAAATCATCAGTAAGCTCCTTGAGTTGATGATAATGTTGATAAAAATAATAGAAATTGGATGAACATCTTCTCCCAGCATCAGTTCAAATGTCACCTTCATCCTGTGAGGAAGAAGAACAACAACATCTATCACTATCTAAATCAAGGGTGTCAAACTGTTCCACAAAAGGGCCAGTGTGGCTGCAGGGTTTCTTTCCAACCAAGTAGCAGCACACCAGACTTGACTCATTTAATCAACTGATCTCAGTCTTCGGAGAGTTGATTGGTCAAACTGTGTGATCTTGGTTGGTTGGAACAAAAACCTACAGCCACACCCTTTGTGGAACAGTTTGACAGCCCTGATCTAAACGTTCAACAGGTGGTTGAAACATGTCAGTAAAATCAAGCCCAGATTTAATAAGTCAAACATTTGTAACAATTCATCACTACATTTCGTAAGTCATAAAGTCTTCAAAGACAAGGAAACAATACAGGAAGTTTCCTTTACAATTCTGGTCAGAAATAATAAAAATTCAGTGTGCATCATCAACGATAATCAATCAAATCAAATGTTTGGACAATTTATTTTGATAGAAGCCAATTGAAAAAATAAATAAATGTAACCAGCTGACATAAAGTCCCTTCATTTTCAAAAGTACAAAATTGCTTCACTGTGACATTTCACTGTTAGCTGTGGCTACATGTTAGCTACTGGAGACAGAGTGACTGTCATGCGGCATTCAGGTCTGACAGGCTTCAGCTGTTAGACTGGTTTACTTTTAAAAAAGCAATAGCTGAAAATATTCCATGTATTAGACTGACTGAAGTCCTCAATATCAATTTATAGAATTCAATATCTCCAGCTGGGTTATAGAGGCCAGTCAATCACCACATCTTCTCCACTGTACTGTTGCCCTCCAGATAATAATAGACTTCCACTATTTAAAAAATCCAACAGCTCAGAAATATGGTACTAGTACCATACTGGTAAATGTAGTCCATTACTTTGAATGACAAATGGATTTTAGCTATTAGTGTGCCACACAGCTAAATATAGTGTTACATATAAATATTTGTACTAATATATATTATATAGAGCATCTCTTTTGTGGGAACTAAAACTAAACTTGTGGAAAATGCCGGTAAATACATGTGCATTGTGCAAAACTATGAAATGATATGTCATCAGCACTCCTGACAGTGGTTCTGTCCTTCTATGACCATTCTAAAGAGACACAATGAAAGAATGACTAGATGGAAAGGTCCAGTGTTGACTATTAAAGGTGTCAGATTTAGGGGACTCTAGTTACAGAATATGGCATAAATGTAATATAATATTCATAATTATGTTTTCATTAGTGTAGAATCACCTGAAACCTTAAAATGAATTAGCCTCTACCACTATCTGCTATGCTGCCCACCAAGTTTCTACAGTAGCCTACTGACTCTCTTCACACTTGGAAGGAAGGCAGTGGTGAGGGGTAATCTGCTGGTTGTTATCTGCAACTTGACCACTAGATGCACTTAGATTCTCCACAGTAGATCTTGAACATGGCCTTTCTCTCCTCAGTTCATTGATAATGATGGCAAAATTACGGTCCATCACCAAACTCTGACTTTCAAACTTCTGTTTAGCATTTTTTTCCCAGAAAGCACATACATACAAGTTGCTGAGCTCACGTGTCATCCAAACATTTTTCTAATTTCATGTTTAATACATTCAGTTTCATCACAATCTGGACAAAAACTCAAAAAATGCTATGCTAATGATCAAATCTCATAAGTGCATTACACTCTGCTGTTAATAGAGTTTGGTGAATCAGTCTTGGAACACTCAAACAAGTAAAAAAGAAAAAAGAGATTTAGGAGAAGAAGAAGCCCACTGTGTTGTTGTCTTGTTCATTTTACTCATAAAAAGAAAAAGAAAAACTCAACATCTTGTTGCATTTGCATCTGGAAAATTGGACAGTTTCTCATGGGCGACTGATTGGCGAATGCATCTTTGTCATTAGTTACCCTGGTAACTGCTACAGCTTATATTAGTGAGTGATTTTGTGTCAGCGTCCCTTGTATTATTTACTAGATGCATAGACCAGTGTTTGTCCAAAGTGACGCAGCAATCTGCATGACTGTCCCGACATCTGAGGCAAGCTGAGAGCGGTGCTTCTCCTCCTTCAGTAGTACCCATTGTTCAGTGCGCTATCAGAACACTTCATGGTCTTCATGGTACCACTTTAAAACGCTCTTTACAGTGACTTGGTTTTCAAAACATTTTAGGTTTTTTACACCTTTGATTCAAATCTAATAACATCACTAATATTTGGTACCACAGTCTCTCTCACAGTGCAGTGGCGAATTTTATTAGTTTTTCTAATATTTCTAGTAAGATTTATTTTTTGTTATATTTCTTGAAGGACGTGAAAATCCACTTTCACAATGTTCCATACTCTCCAGACATGAAAAGGAACTGAATCACTGATTTCCGTTTTCAGTGCTATATGAGGATTTCTACTGGATGGCTGATAGGTGGAGCTACGCAGCAACATGACCAATCAGGTATATGTTGTCATAAAGGTGGCCGACGAAGTCATCCGAGACATTGTGTGTTGCTCGGCGAGTGTTCCTGATAAACTCCCTCTTGGACATTTTGTTTTTGACGTGAGGGCTGGTCAGGTCAATGGACAGCAGGATCAGACTGTAGCACAGCACATACACAGCATCTACAGAGAGGAGAGAGGAAATGGTGATGAAACAGGACTGTTTTGTTTCACACAAAGCTCAACTGTGAGAACAGGTCATTGCTGTTAGCACTACTGAGTCCACATAGTCCTGATGCCCTCATGACTTTCAAGCAAGGTTCATACAGATAACTCCAGAACAATGCATGGAACCTCAACGCCTCATAGTAAAAAACTAGTGCAAGTAGAAGCACCAGAAAGGGAGAGAAAGGAGGCAGTAAAAGAAAGAAATCAAATGTAAATATGATCAATAAGAGCACATAAAACTATACTGTGCTATTAATAAACTTCACTCAGAGTCAGACTTCAGACTGCCCAGTCCTTCATCCATACACAGGGGACAGAGGGATAGAGCAGCAGTGAAAAGAAAAGCCAGCCATCCATCAATCTCCAGCCTTGGGCTCAAAACCATTACCCTAATCCTACTAATCAAAGAAGTGGGTTCGAGGAGTTAACAGTAACAGATTCAGGGATCGTTTTATGTCCAGTCTGCTGCCATTAGCAAAACCCTCAGTTAGTAAATGCATGGTCAATTGACAACACTGAAGCCAGCGATTACTAGATAAAACCTTGACAGTTTCTCAGTTAGTGTCAGATGTGTAGTAGCTTCAAAGCCACTTCTACTGTCACTGCAGTTTTCTGTGGTCTACCTGCTAAAACATGCAAATGTGTGTCTGGACCTTTCTGAACAGCATCACCATAAAGTCAAACATTTTAACATTCAAATCTAAAATAAAATGTAATTAAATTAGACATTTTCTGAAGAAAAGAGCACTGGTTCTCAAACTATGATATGTGTACCAATGGTGGTCTGCAGGCACCATCTAGTGGTGAATGGAGGAGTCTCAAATAAAAAAAAAAAATCTTTAACTTGTATGATGTCATTTAAAATAAGTTTTGTATTTCCTGTAATATTTGGTTTAAATATCAGCCTGTTAAATAATTCTGAACAGGTTCTGCTCATGGTTCATCAATAAATCATATTCTTATCACCAATAAACCCCCTTCCTGTGCTATTATTAAAAACATCAACATATATCAATTGGGATTTTCATAAAATATGAATTAACTGTGTGACAATGTGAAATTGTATATGTATATTTAGGGGACCACGCGATGAGGCTGGGCAGGAAGAAAAGTTCAACGGAAATTTCATTATTCTAATCAAATATCATACATCATTCAAGTTACTGACAATGTGTGTTCTTTTGGCAGATTCATTGAGGTGTGTAAAAAAAAAAAAAGAACTGGATATAGCGTGTCACAGTATGTGTTTGTGTGTGTGCACATCAGCACTAACCAGGACTGAGACCCAGCTCTCGGACAAGACCAGGATTACAGGCACAAAACCTGTGGCTGAACTTGGTGATGAGGGTTTCCAGATACTCTCCTCTCTCCTCTGGTGCGTGGATGTGCCTGAAGAAATCCCGCAGAGCATTGGGAAGAAACTGATTACTGAAGTTATGGAGGGTCACCAACTCGTCCAGGACATCCCGCCTGCACACACGCAAATATACAGTCATGGTATGATACAAGCCATTTTTTTCATTTCCAAACCGATAATAAACATGGCTCAGTTGCACACAGATACACATTTATTTATTCTCATAGCAGAAACACTAAATAAACACCAATCCACAGTGGAGTAATAAGACTTTTTTCAATTTGTGCATGTAAGCAAACAAGCCTTGTTAACCTCTCATCCAGGTAAATCCTCAGCATCTTCCAGTTGAGCCGTCTGGTGTAAAAGATGAACTTAGCCAGCTCGGTCGGATGATCAACTAGTATACCTTTAGACATGAAATAACTGATACCCTACACGCACACACATGCACACACGCACACACACACAAAAAAGAAAGAGAGCCATATAAAATAAAATGAGACAAAAATTACATTTTGTATTGACATCACTGTTTCATTGTTCCTGGCTCAGCAAGCATGCACACACCTCCTGTGGGTTAGCATTGAATGTCAGGCTGCCTTCATCCAGTTGTAAGTAGAGTCTTCTATATGAGAAGCCAGCAGGTAGTCTTCTGTTGTAGATGGAGCAGTGCCCCCATGTGGACTTACACAGACTGGTGGATCAAATAGAACAGAACAAAGAAGACAACAGAATTTTACTGTGTACTGTGAAAAATATCTTTCCGTAGAAAAGAAATAAAAGAATCAAAAAAACAAAGTCAGAATGTGACAGAAGTACTTATTTTTGAATACCTCCAACTTTCTGATAGTCAGTGCAAGTTATGTATTAATGTCTATATCTGAAAATAAACTGTTACAGTTGATGCTCCTCTCCCTGCACACAGGGGAATCTTTATAGAGAGCAATGACAGTGGGCAGGAATGACTTCTTGTAGTGGACCTTTTATGTTGGAGTTAGGAGTCTGAGTCTAAATCTGCTCTGTTGTCAGAAATTTTGTATGTCAGTTGAGCAAATCACAGAGTACATCTGCTCAGGATGATTGCTGGTCCAAAAAAAAATCATCACACAAAGATCACAGACTCTCTTGGTGAACATCCTTACCCCTGCCATAGATATTCATCATTCCCCAAGTCCTGCCACACACAGCCAGCCAGGCACAGATCAGTAGCATTCAGGTATGACAGTATGGTGATGCCTAATTCAGGCGGCAACATCTCCAAATCTATAAAACCGTGCTGTTCTTTACCTGCAGTCAAGTAAAGGGAGAGGGGGGTCAAAAACAGAAAACAATGAAAGTGAATCATGTGCACAACTTGGATTCTTCCAGTCAGGCTTTATGTTGTTTGCTACTTTATAGCGGTGTTGCCTTATAGCAACGCAGTTCTGAGACATTCTCTATGTGTGGGCTGTGATGATGTCATTGAACTTTGTTCTGCATTGAGCAGGTTTTCACTGTCAATCAAATATCTTTTATTCTTTATCATTTGCTCTCAGTTTTACACTGTTGTCAATGTATTTTTGGCTCTCCTGTGCATTTTTCTACATGAGTTATGTTTTTTTTTTTTTTTTTACTTTTTTATAAAAAGTAAAACAGATAAACATAAAAACAGATACAAAGCCAAAATCAAAGAGCACTCTGAAACACACACTGCTTTATTGTCACAGTGATGTTGATGGAGTCCCCAGTCCCCAAATTCATGAGAAAGGTTATCTGAATATTGCAGAACATTTGGACCTGAAACAAGAAATAGTCAGTAGTACATCAGTTCTCTCCTTTTTGTCTGTTGATTCAGTCCTTATCATAGTCTTTGTCACTGTTTTCTGTTTTAGGTTCATTTCAGCAAGCTTTCTTCATATTGTGCTTCGTGCAATCTCGGACGATGTGTAATTTTTTCCATTATATAAATTTTCTCCACTATTTTTGTCCATTTTTCCTTGCTGAGAGGCTCTGTTTTCCCCACTGCCTTGTGGTGGCTTTTTATAGGCTAACAAAGCATTCAAATCAAATCAAATTTTATTTGTATAGCCAAAGTCACAAAACACATTTTGCCTCAGAGGGCTTTACGATCTGTACAGGGAGTGACACCCTCTGTCCTTAGACCCTCGGTTCTAGTGAGGAAAAACTTGCCCACAAAAAACCCTTTAACCTTGAGAAGAAGTATGGTCAGAGCCAGCTCATTCATTGCCTTCGATCAGTTGATGGGAAGGATCTCACTGAATCATCTGACATAAGGAAAAGAGCAGTGGATTTCTTCTCCCAACTCTATGCCAGTGAATACAAAGAGGATCAGCTGATGTCTGAGGTTTTCTTTTTTGACAATCTGCCACAGGTAGCAGCACAAGACAGCGCACAACGGGAGGGTCCACTGTTAATGCAGGAGCTGCAGGCGGCACTGATGAACATGGAAAATGGTAAAGCCCCAGGTTTGGATGGTCTTCCGGTGGACTTCTATAAGTCCTTTTGGCCCATATTAGGGGAGGACTTGTTTGAGGTCCTAAGTGACAGTGTGTCCGGGGGGTAGATTGCTTCTCAGCTGTCGGAGAGCAGTGCTTACTCTTCTCCCTAAAAGAGGAGACTTGTGTGAAATCAAGAACTAGAGGCCAGTGAGTCTGTTGTGTGCTGATTACAAAGCCCTCAGGATTTATTGCCTTGACTAGGACTCTTTATTGTGACACTGAAAGTTAATGGTGGTTTAAGTGCTCCTTTCACTATAGAGAGGGCTATTCGGCAAGGTTGTGCAATGGTCAGGTATGCTGTATTCTATGTGATGTCAGGTGAGAAAACAATTAATGGGAGTTAAACTAAGGGATATCTTTTTAACCTTGCATCTTTTTGCTTTCTTAGGAGTACTGAGCTAGGCATTGCCTGGGAAGAAGCACCACTGATGTATAAGACTTTTAAGGACAAGGGCATAACAACATTCCGGCATCTGCTGGAGCTGGCTGGAGCTCACTTGGACAATGCTGCAAATCTGGCGAAAGGACTGGGGGTCCGTTCTGTTTGGGTGATCGGTCTGGTGTTGGACAGTTTCAGGAAGGCGTTGTTGACTGAGGACAGAGCGCTGCTGGCAGGATGGTCTGCTGGACAACTGACACCTGATGACTCTGATCCTTTTTCCAGGTTGTGCATTAGGCATAAACTTATAGACTATGGTTCCCTGCTGGAGCAGGGTAAAACGTGGATGCCACTGGACTCTGTGAGGGGAAAGACACTCTATCAAAGGTCTTAAATAAAGGAAAACTTTATTTAACGGAAGAGTAGACATACCTTGGAGGGATAATTTTAAAATGCAATCAGAGGTGAAACCTGTATGGGCCATGCTTTATAAACCGCCATTAACAAAAAAGACTGGAGACTTGCAGCGGCAAATTTTACATGGGATTATGGCAGTGAATGCTTTTGTGTCGCTGTTAAATCCAACATTCTTAGATCAGTGTCCTTTTTGTCCTGTCAGAAAGACTATTTTTCACTGTTTCACTGTTTTGTGCATTGTCCAAGGCTATTGTCTCTATTTGGAGCACTTTGCACTTTATACTGACCTTTTAAAGAGCAGTTTACTGAACAAATGTTCATGTTTGGTTTCTCGTATGGTAAGAAGAAGAAGAAAGAAGAAGAAAGGTTGATTATTGAATTTCTTGTTTGGTCAGGCAAAGCTGGCTATTTATTTAAGTAGAAAGGAAAAGTTGAACAGAGGGCAGAGGTGTGATTGCTAATTTTAGAGCTCATGTTATGTTGGAATACAGATATTATGTTAAGATGAAGGATGTGGGAGCTTTTCAGAATGTGTGGGATTATGAGGGTGTACTTTTTTCTTTAAATGAACCTGTGCTCTTTCAGGCACACTCAATCATTTAACAAGCAGAAACAATGGATTGCCTGTATGCAACAAATATTTATTTATTTATTTATTTTAATTATATCTCTATTTGGAACGGGCCACTCTCCTGTAGCAATGTAAGCTGTGTATGGCTTGTGTTAGAGCAACATCTTTGGGCACACAGATCCTCTTGAAGCCCATGTTGACAGAGAAAAAGTAGAACAGAAAATACAAAACTATACGTAAAACGGGGAGTGCTGCCTTGCCAGTAATCAGTTCTAAATTAAATGGGAAAATTGCAAAGCAATATTGCCACAGAGATCAAAAAATGTCTGCCATCTATGCAAGCCTAGAAATTTTTTAGGACTATGATCAGATAATTTCCTCGTCAGTATATCACAGTCTTTAATCTTAAATCTGTCCACCTTAAACATAAGAAAGTAATTCATCCTAGCATAGACTTTAAATGAACCAGAGTAATGTGTGTAATCTCTGGCAGACAGATCTATTTCCCCCATTTCTACCATATGGGAGTTCATTTTCCTTATGAGTGGATTAATTTGATTAGTCGGATTGGATGAATCTAGTTCGGGAAGTCTAAAATTGAAGTCCCCCCCACAGACAACTGTGCCCTGAGAGCCCATCATTAAATCGAAAATATTCCTATAGAATCCCCAGTCACTCCCAGGAGGGGCATACACATTTAATACTGTAATTTCAGAACCCTCTATCCTTCCTGTTACCCTGACAAATCTGCTTTCCTTATTGCTAATTTCTGAGATACGTTCATAGTCAAGTGCACCAGAAATAAGTATGGCCACACCCCTCTTATATTTGAATTTGATAGATAAGGAAAATACATATTTAAAACCCTTTCTCTTCAGTCTCAAATGTTCAGTTTGGTTCATGTGTGTCTCTTGCAGTAAAGCAATCTGGGCTCTTTCTATAATATCTTATTCAACTTGATCATATTCAAAACGCCATTCACGTTAAAGTAAATAATTTTCACTGACTGGATTTGCATGACTTTGTATTAACTGACAGCACAGCATGTGAAGTATTTGTCTTTTTTTTAATCCCCGCAGTATCGAAAATGGTATAGAGTATTGAATATTTTCCTATCGTATCGATATCGAGTTTGAAATTTTAGTATTGTGACAATCCTACCCCCAGCCTCCCGCCACGATGTCAGCTGCTGTAATTTCTCTCCAAGAGAGCACTTCATAATAAGTACAGAAAAAAAACACAAAAACTTTACCAGGATCAATCTGGGATTGGGGGGGGGGGGGGGGGGGGGGGGGTGATAACACTCTATGTGCCCTCTGGATCTGTAGTGCTATTGAAAGGGGGATGTTTAAATTTTCCCGAAGTAGCTTCTCCGCAAACCGGATCATAGATTGTGATCCCTCTGGACAGTCTAAGCGTCTCCCTCCTCGAGTAGGCCTCTATCGATGTCAGTTTTGATTGAAGCTTTTCTTGTGTTCCTATCAGCTCGGCTAATATCTCGTCTGTACTCTAGAGCTTGTCTTCATGCCCAGCGATCCTGGTTTCCACTTCACTGGGCCTCACATTTGTGTTGTCCAGCTCTCCTCTGATTGTAGTTGTATTTTGGTGTCTTTTCGAAATTCTTTCAACTCATTCCCAACACTTCTTAGCACTTTCATGATCATCGTCAAGTTTACCGGTTCCTCCTCTATCTCCGTCTCGGCACCATCACAGCTATGTACGAAGGGGGCAGCCCAGTTAGCCCCAGGGGAGCTAATGTTAGCTTCTAATGTTAGCTGTATCTTGTCAACTCCAACTTGTTCCATAAATGGCTTTTTACCTCTGCTGGTCTTTTTGGACATCATCAGTGCCCCTCTCCCTTGTTATCGTGTACTCCGCAGACTAATTAAATTACTTTGGGGCAGTTTATTAACTCTTGTCGAGCTCCTCTCTCGCTAAGCTGCCATCCCCTCTAGCGAGCTGACCCCGTAATATTTCTAATTATGTTAACTGCATGCACACACCATCAGAGGGAGAGGAGTAACTAAAGAAGACAACTAAGAATAACAAGAATACACACAAAATACAGATAAAGGTTAACAGTATGGTCACAAGGTGTTGGTACGGGGTTAGTAACAGCCATATGTTTATGTGTGTCCTCGTACCTCCCATGCGTGTTCTCAGCAGATGGTAGATGTCAGGGCCATAACAGTGCTGGGGAGCTCGTCTCTGAGGACCTCCATCTCTCCCTAAGAAAAAACAAAAACAAAAATCAGGATCACCTTTCTTCTTTATTTATTCTTACATGTGTACACTGCTTAGCATGCCAGGGAAGAAGGAGACTTCCAAAGACTTCCAAAGACTGAGCATTTAACTTAATAAATCAATACATTTCAAAGTAAATGGCAAAGTCTGCTAACTCATTATAATGTAAGCTGCTCACGAAATGTAGCTACAGATACTACCACTGACTATACAGAATCCAGCCATATACGAGGTTTCCACCTAGTCTTGTTCTCCTTCTCTCTGTTGTGTTCCTAATGTAAAATCACCATTTTTACTTGGTTACATGGCAACCAGACACATAACAAGGGGAAACTGGACTTCAGTGCAAAACTGCAAGGGTGAGATTGTGCTGTAAGATCATCACAATAGGATCTTGAGACAGCATTTAAAAGTGATGTGAAATTCATGGGGCTATCAGCGGCTGCAAATTAGGGCCAAATAACAAGAAAGAGAGAAGAGACTGATTTATATGAGTTGTAGGTGCCAGCTCATAGTTTGTGATGTTGGGTGCACGCTTTTAAGAGTTTATTATTTTTCACATACGGGGACATGCGTCACATGGTGTGGGTGTTACGTCACAGGTAGTAATATCAGCTGTTCTTCACCTGGCGGGTTTTTTTTAATGAACTGAGAGGGTGAGTGGGAAAGTCCTACTTTCCTGACCGCTTTGCTTTGTTTATTTAAAAGTCAATAAGATGCATGGACATATTTAATATTATGAAATCGCCCGTTGTTTGTGTTTGGCTTGAAATAAATATAGCGTACAAATGCAACAAGTTTTGGAGCCGTGATTCATCATCGACCACCAGCGCGTCCGTAGGTATAAGATTTTTTCCTTACTTAGCCTCTCTGCGACTATAGTTTTTTGTTTGTTGGAATAGTCGCTCAACATGAGTAAAAAAAACAACAACAACAAGACAAACTGCAGAAACTTTTTATAAAAAAGTAAAAAAAAAAAAAACTTAACTACAGAAATGCAGACGCAACAATGATAGCCTGGTGGGATCAAATGTACAGCAGAGAAAAGGAAGAATGGAATGCTGGGAGCAGAAAAATAATGCAGATGGAAGGAAAGTTTACAAGTGAAGTGGATGTAACAAAAAGGTCCTGATGAAAACTAATTGTAGACTACTTATTATTTGGATTATGGAATAATAAATAAACATCCAGTGCAATTTCATCCACTCTGTTATAAAAATTTGGGTTATACTGGGGTTTTCAGGTGTTTTAACTCGTATAGTGTGTGTTAATATTGTTTTTTCATGTCTCGAGCACTTCCCTCATTTGCTGTGTTTTGCTGAGTCTGGCAGAGATAGTTATAAATTAATAGTACAGGACTCCTAAGGACAGGAGAGACAGATTAGAGAAGTATCATTTGGATAAGGAATGCCCTGCTCATTACTGAGCAGGAAACCAAAAAAGGACATTATGATCCTGTCCGTATCAGTGGGGAGGTGTCCGAGACAGCTCGTTAAAAACCAACTGTTAGAGCTCCTCAGGGAGCCTTTTCTCTGTAACCCCTTTTGTGTGTTGCACTGTTAAACGCTCCTTCTTGTACAAGAATAATAAATCCAACTTAAATTTTGATACTCTGAATCCAGTTTTTGAAGGGTCTTTCTCTAAAAATTTTCATGACACACTCTGTTAATCTCCTGTGCTATTTAAAATTTTGCATCTTGTTTTCAGTCATACAATGTATGCACATTATACAGATCACATATATTGCACATTCCTCAGTTGAAAACTGTCTCATTCTCAGTCCTGTAGTGTGAAGTGTTGTGATGATGTTGGGATGCTGGGGCTGTAGCTCTGGGGTAAAAAATGTTTTTGAGCCTGGATGTGCAGGTCTTGAAGGTCCTGTATCACCTTCCAGAGAGAGAGGTGATGGTTGTACTGAATCCACAATGCTGCTGCCTCTGCAGAGGTGATCTGAGTGTGATCTGAAAGTGTTTTCCAGTGAGAGCAGGGGAATTCCAATTATTTTCTGGATTATGTTTACGGGCTTCTGTAGAACTTTACAGAGCAGTGATAGAAGGATGTGAGCAGCTTTTCAGACAGGTTGGAATTCCTCAATGGAATAGAGCCACTGTTGAGACCTCTTTACCAGAGTGATGGAGGTCCTCTGTGATGTGGATTTCTAGAAACCTAAAGCTGGAGACCTGTTAAACTTCAACTCAGTTTAGAGGACAGAGGTACTCTCACAGTCCTCTCACACCTCACAATGTATCCTAAAATCTGATGAGTTATTTGGCGTATTTGATGTTCAGTAATGGGTTGTTTTCTGTACACCATGAACCAGTTCATCCCTGTAAGCTGTGTCATCCCCATTTTAGATCAGTCCCCATTTTAGATTCCCCATTTGACACAATGATCGCGTCTGAGGGGTGTGTGGAGATGCAGTTATTTGTATGAAAGGGTTAGAGGAGGGGAGCACAGCACTAGTGCTCAGGGTCAGGCTTGGAGAGAGGGGTGTACAGAGTCTGTAGTCTGTTTGTAGATGGTTAGACAGAAGGTCCTTGATTCATATGCACCAAGAACTGCTGAGACCTAGGTCAAGCAGTTTGGTGACCAGCCCACTGGGGCCAATAACGTTGAATGCGATACTATAGTCAATAAAAAGCATCCTCACATACACTCACTGGCCAATTTATTAGGTACACCTTGCTATTACTGGGTTAGACCCCATTTTGCCTTCAGAACTGCCTTAATCATTTGTGGCATAGATTCAACAAGGTACTGGAAACATTCCTCTTTGGTCCATATTGACATGATAGCATCCTGCAGTTGCTGCAGATTTATCGGCTGCACATCCATAATGTGAATCTCCCGTTCCAACAAATCCCAAAGGTGCTCTATTGGACTGAGATCTGCTGACTGTAGAGGCCATTTGAGTACAGTCGACTCATTGTCATGTTCAAGAAACCAGTCTGAAATGATTCGAGCTTTATGACAAGGTGCGTTATCCTGCTGGAAGTAGTCATCAGAAGATGGGTACACTGTGGTCATAAAGGGATGGACATTGTCAGCAACAATACTCAGGTAGGCTGTGGCGTTGCAACGATGCTCAATTGGTAGTAAGGGGCCCAAAGTGTACCAAGAAAATATCCCCTACACCATTACACCACCACCACCAGCCTGAACCATTGATACAAGGCAGGATGGATCCATGCTTTCATGTTGTCGACACCAAATTCTGACCCTATCATCTGAATGTTGCAGCAGAAATCGAGACGCAACGTTTTTCCAATCTTCTATTGTCCAATTTTGGTGAGCCTGTGCGAATTGTAGCCTCAGTTTCCTGTTCTTAGCTGACAGGAGTGGCACCCGGTGTGGTCTTCTGCTGCTGTAGCCCATCTGCCTCAAGGTTCGACGTGTTGTGCGTTCAGAGATGCTCTTCTGCATACCTCGGTTGTAACAAGTGGTTATTGAGTGTGCCTGAAAGAGCACACTATATGTTATCCACCACGCTTATTGAGCATTTACTCATCGCTAACATTAGCAGCCAATGCTAAAATTAGTGGCTAGCGCATCATGCTAATTGCTAACATTAGCGACTAATGCTAATTTTAAGTGGCTAGAAATAAGTGGTAGCATTAGTGCCAGCACAGCATTTGCATGTTAGCAGTTAGCATGTTAGCAATTAGCATGTTAGCATTGGCATTTACTTCATTTTTTAGAGGCTAAAAAGCATACTCATCGCTAACATTAGCAGCCAATGCTAAAATTAGTGGCTAGCGCATCATGCTAATTGCTAACGTGAGTAGCTAATACAAAAATTAGTGGTTTCTGCATTTTCTCTCTCTCTCTGTCAGCATTTCTAACAGGTGCAGTAACTGCTCTGCTAATTGGCCAGGCACCATCATATTTAAAAGAGCTCATAGTTCCCTACTACCCCTCTAGGCCACTGCGCTCTCAGAATGCTGGGTTCCTTGTGGTTCCCATAGTTTCCAAAAGTAGACTGGGAGCCAGAGCTTTCAGCTATCAAGCTCCTCTTCTGTGGAACAAACTACCTTTCTGGGTTCGGGAGGCAGACACGGTCACCACATTCAAGACTAGACTTAAGACTTTCCTTTTTGATAGCGCTTATAGTTAGGGCTGGCTCAGGCCTTCCCTTAGTTATGCTGCCATAGGATTAGACTACCGGGGGACCCCCCCCGCCCCCCCATGTGACATCCATTGCACGTCTGTCCGTCCTGGAAGAGGGATCCCTCCTCTGTGGCTCTTCCTGAGGTTTCTTCCACATTTTTTTTTTCCCTGTTAAAAGGGTTTTTTGTGGGCAAGTTTTTCCTCACTCGAACCGAGGGTCTAAGGACAGAGGGTGTCACTCCCTGTACAGATTGTAAAGCCCTCTGAGGCAAAATGTGTTTTGTGACTTTGGGCTATACAAATAAAATTTGATTTGATTTGATTTGAATTAGGGATGCGCCAGTAGGCAGCGATGGGGCCAGAGTCAGGCACACTCAAAATTTCTTTAGAAATTTTCTAGTTGAGTGTGCTTGAAAGAGCACACTCTTTACTATCCACCCGGCTTATTCTTCTTATTATTGAGTGTGCCTGAAAGAGCACACTCTTTATTATCCTGCGGGCTTATTGAGTGTGCCTGAAAGAGCACACTCTTTACTATCCCGCGGACTTATTGAGTGTGCCTGAAAGAGCACACTCTTTACTATCCACCCGGCTTATTCCACTTATTATTATTATTGAGTGTGCCTGAAAGAGCACACTCTTTACTATCCCGCGGGCTTATTCTTATTCGTCTTCCGTTTCTTCCGTGTTTTTTTCGGTTCGCCAAGGCTCCCAGAGTTTTTGTCGCACATACACAAACAAGGACTCAAAACGACCGGCTCGGCAAGGACACGTTGGCCATGTTCATGTTAAGCATTTCACCAAACGGTTTTGCCGCTGTACACCAAAGAAAATGCCAAAAAATGAATGGGTGTGTATTGCGGGAACTTTCGAGAGCCACAGTGCGTGATGTCATCACTAGAGTGCGAAGAGAGAGAAAAATTTGTCCAAAAATAAATTTATAAACTGCGACTGTGGCCGCAAATGTCAAGCTACAGAAATCATTTATAGCTAGAAACGTAGGAAAATTTCTCGCCGTCGCATAGATACCACTGCTGAAGCTGTCAGTATTATAGTTTTGGCCTGACACAGAAAGATTTGGCCCCAGCACCGATCCAGATCCCCATATAGTTCCATGTTAATTTGAGAGGAGAAATTACCAGAAGCAGCAGGGAGCATCTGCTCTTTACCACATGATAAATGCCAGAGTTTTTAACATTTAGCTCTCAAACTGGGCACAAAACTGGTCGAGAAGTAGCCGCCGATCACGAATATTTCGGCTTTTGGATACGACACACCGTTTGGCATTTAATGCCGTCTGTTCGAGGCGCTTCATTTGGTTCCTCTCTCCCTCTCTGGGCAGTTCCAACTGACGATTTTAACAGGTGCACTAACTGATTAGGGCCCAGCAGTTGGTCCTGGTTGCTTGGCAACCTCAAGCGTGCCTTTGGGAGGAGAGGGGGGAGGGGCTATTTTCAATGTTGCCGATGTGTGTCAGACACAAGTCATCTGATTTGACAGTGAATCCAGCAGGACTGTGTTGAATCCTAAGTGTTAGTGGTAGCATTAGCATGTTAGCATATTAGCAATTAGCATGTTAGCATTAGCATGTTAGCATTGGCATCAATTTCATTTTTAGTGGCTAAAAAGCATGCTCATTGCTAACATTAGCAGCCAATGTTAAAATTTGTGACTAGCGCATCATGCTAATTGCTAACATTAGCGACTAATGCTAATATTAAGTGGCTAGAAATTAGTGGTAGCATTAGTGCCAGCACAACATTTGCATGTTAGCAATTAGCATGTTAGCATTAGCATGTAAGCATTGGCATTTACTTCATTTTTAGAGGCTAAAAAGCATACTCATCACTAACATTAGCAGCCAATGCTAAAATTAGTGGCTAGCGCATCATGCTAATTGCTAACGTGAGTAGCTAATACAAAAATTAGTGGTTTCAGCATTTTCTCTCTCTCTCTGTCAGCATTTCTACAGCGATGGGGCCAGAATCAGGCACACTCAAAATTTCTTCAGGAATTTTCTAGTTCTTCTTATTATTACTCTTCTTACGCCCTTTTTTTGGTTCCCTACTGCTCCCAGAGTTTTTGTCGCACATACACAAACAAGGAGTCAAAACGACTGGCTCGGCCGGGGCACGGTTGCAATCTGCTCTTTACCTGATGACCCAGACCAGAGTTTTTAATTTTAGCTCTCAAACTGGGCACAGAACTGGTCGATAAGAAGCCCCTGATCACAAATATTTCGGCTTTTGGATACGACTACGATTGGATACTATTTTCACTGTTGCTGATGTGCATCAGACACAAGTCATCTGATTTGACAGTGAATCCAGCAGGACTGTGTTAAATCATAACATAATTTGTAGCCCCAATTGCTAACATGCAAATTGCTTACACTGGGTGGTCATTTTAGCAGTTATTTGCACTCAATTTGAACTTGCCTGTCCAAAATGGCAGAGACAGCAGAGCAGCTAGCACATTAGCGCGAGCCTCTAGCTGACAGACAGTAACACAGACACAGAGAGACAGACCGACACAGACAAGTACACACGCAGAGACAGACAAGACAAACACACCACACACAAGACAATAAGAGCCCATTAAAAAGGCAATGATGACACAGCCTGTTGTATTAATACTGAATTTACTGAGCAGTGTCAATAATAGCGCATGGGGGTGACAGGGCCAGAGTCAGGCACACTCAAAATTTCTTAAGAAATTTTTCTAGTTTGAGTTACTGCTGCCTTTCTATCAGCTCAAACCAGTCTGGCCATTCTCCTCTGACCTCTGGCATCATCAAGGCATTTTCGCCCACAGAACTGCCGCTCACTGGATATTTTCTCTTTTTCGGACCATTCTCTGTAAACCCTAGAGATGGTTCTGTGTGAAAATCCCAGTAGATCAGCAGTTTCTGAAATACTCAGACCAGCCGTCTGGCACCAACAACCATGCCACGTTCAAAGTTACTTAAATCACCTTTCTTCCCCATTCTGATGCTCGGTTTGAACTGCAGCAGATCGTCTTGAACATGTTTACGTGCCTAAATGCAATGAGTTGCTGCCATGTGGCTGATAAGAAATTTGTGTTAGCAAGCAGTTGGACAGGTGTGCCTAATAAAGTGGCCGGTGAGTGTAGGTTCCCTCCTGTTCAAGTTGGAATCTGGACCTCCTTTGTCATGCATGGTTTCCTGTTTGTGAAAATACGGATGGTGACATGACAAGCTGTCATGCAAGGTTTTAGGAGTTAACCATTCACATCAATTGGACACTGCCGGGGCGGTGTTTAGCTCAGCCGATCAGAGCAACCGCCCCATATGCAAAGTCTTGCTGCGGGGCCCAGGTTTGAGTCCCAACCTGTGCGGCCCTTTCCTGGGTGTCGTTCCCCATATTTCCTGTCACTCTTCACCCGTCTCTATCAATAAAAAAAAATATATACATATATACACACACATACATATATACACACACACACACACCATCAGATAAGTGGGCAACCCGCTCTACCTCCTGAGCCACAGCCGCCCAGTACAGTTCTGATGGTGGCTTTATGTTTCTTAATAATGGATGTGAAGGCTGGGGTAAAGAATAGTGGTCAGTTTGTCAAACATGTGAGCAGGGTGACAAAGGCGGTATCTTTTGATGATATTACAGGATGCAAAGTCCAGCATGTTTTTTCCTCTAGTGGCACATTTGACATGTTGGTCAAATTTGGGAAGCAGAGTCTTCAGACTGATACCTCGGTACTGCCACATACGAGTGATTGTACAGTATGTTTGACAAATAACACAGTCTATTAAGCCACTAGTCTCCTATTCACATTAGAGGTTGTTTGTTGTCATGTTGATGCATGTTATTACTTAAACTTCTTCCCTTGAGTTTCTGTGCTCTCTCGTCCAGCAGGTTCTCATGGACTGTGGCTGCTGCTGTGGTCCTGCATGACGTCCACTACATATATTATTACTGTCATTATTGTTACCATATCTCCATTACAGTTTATAGTTCATTTATGATTTACTGCTGCTGTGCATCTGTGTCTCTCTATCCTATCACAGGTTCCACTGCTACTGTAATCATTCTACCATTTATTATAATTCATTGTCATTTTATCATTTACTGTAATTTTACAATATGTTTGTGTTGATTTCTGATTTGATTTCAAATCAAAAATCAAATCAAATTTTATTTGTTTAGTCACAAACACATTTTGCCTCAGAGGGCTTTACAATCTGTACAGGGGGTGACACCCTCTGTCCTTAGACCCTCGGTTCCAGTGAGGAAAAACTTGCCCACAAAAAAACCCTTTTAACAGGGAAAAAATGTGGAAGAAAGCTCAGGAAGAGCCACAGAGGAGGGATCCCTCTTCCAGGACGGACAGACGTGCAATGGATGTCACATGTACAGAACAATCAAAACAAACATACTGTACAATTACAATGAATTACAATAAATGGTAGAATGATTACAGTAGCAGTGGAACCTGTGATAGAGATAGAGAGACACAGATGCACAGCAGCAGTAAATCATTAACCAACTAAACTGTAGTGGAGATATGGTTGCAATAATGACAGTAATGCTATATATGGTAGACGTCAGCAGCAGACCACAGCAGTAGCCACGATCCATGAGAACCTGCTGGACGAGAAAGCACAGAAACTCCGGGGAAGAAGTTTAGTTAGCAACATGCATTGATGGTAAAGTAACATGCATTGATGGCATTTGATTTCTTTGTTGATGAGGATCAAATGTATTCAGCTAGACTGATTTAATTTGGTGCTTGCTGTGCTGATATGAAGGTTTTTCTGTATCAAGTTCATATTTCATCGATTGAAGATGGTGATCAAGCATTTCTGACAGCAGCAGTCACCCATAAACTACAAAATCCTGAGCCACAGGGTATATTTTAAAATAGTTAATGTTACCTTGTTCTCGTCGTCCTCCTCGGTCAGCCAGTCGGTCGGCAAGCTCTTCCTGAAGCTGCTGCTGTTGTCTGGGAGGCAGCCTCCACAGTGCCTGACCCATCTACATGTTAGCACAGTAACACAAAACAAGCAAGATGCTTAGATGATGATATATGTTCAGAATTTTAATCAGCTTTATTAATTCAATGTACACAGGAATAGACATAACAGTTGAGAACAAGGACAACAAAGGTAAACAAATAAAATGTATTGTATATCATAAATATTATATATAATCTTATATATATGCATATACGCAAGAACTGATGTCTATGGTAAAAATGGTACAAATAATCTATAATGTGTTCATAACACTGGCTGATTTTAGTGTTATTTGGTGTGATGGCCTGTGGTTGTGTCCAGGGTATAAAAGGTCTGCAGTGATGCTTCCTGACTCTAGACATTGAATGGATTTTTTACTATCCCATTTATGTATTTGAGCAACTAAAATATTTTGGTTACATTCCTCTGACCAACAAGTGGGGTTTTACAAATGAAAATATCTAATCTTTGAGTCTGTCAGTGAGTTTGAGGTAGCAGGAAAACATATAATATAATGACAAATCATAACTAACTAGCAACCTGATAAAAAAAAAAAAATTCAAGATTCAAGATACCACCATCCAAAATCCTGAAATGGCATAACATTGAAAATGTTAAAAGTGCTAAATGAGTTCATATTTAAAATGTGTTCCATTTTAAATATTTATTTCATGTTATCGATCTTTAGGTTCACTTTTTCCAGCTGACTGTTTGTGGTGCCAATTTGAGACATATTATTGTTTGCACAAGACTTAAGTCTATCTTGTACAGGCGACCTGTGGCATTTATGCAAGTTCATGATCATATTATAAAATGCTTTGTCTGTATTAAAAGAAGACTGCACCGCGCATACAGTTATATGACAGACAGTACTGAAGTGTAACAGAAATGGTTACGACTGTGCTCGAGATTTTAAAGCAACTATGCTGACACTTGAATTTAGACAAACTACTGTCAGAACTCTCTGCTGATGAACTTCAAGCTGAGCTTTGTGTTCGTCGACTGATAAAGAAGATAAAGAAGGCAGCAGTGCCCAGTCTGGTTTTGAATGCAGTGTCAGCCGCCCTCTCCCTCTCAGCCTGTCGAACATCAGCTGTGTTGCATAAACAAATCCATTACACTAACATCAACATCAACGCTGGAAAGTCCAGCAAGCAAGCTACTTTGACCTGTAGTCCCACCTTCCCTTCAGTAACATTGGCCACACATATTACAACAACACTCACGGCGGAACGTTATTGGTTGAGTTGGTTATCACTCACAATCCGTCCTTACAAATCCCCGAGTTAGCTTACCGGGCTAGTTTAAGTTGGCAAAGATAGTGTGGAACCGAACTGATTGATGTGCTGACCTGTCAAATGAAATTTATTTTGTTTCTTTTACACGCTCCGTGAAATATTCCCCAAAGAGCGCGACAAAGCGCCGAAATTCGTGCTAAAGCTACCAACCTGAGTTTAGTGATTCCTCTGACCAGTCCTGCTCACAGTGACAGCGGGGAACGCGCTCTCCTGTTATGAGACGTATGCGGTTGTCATTTAATTAAACCAAGAACAAATAAAAACAGAGCAGCTGTTCATTCGGCTCACGGGAACCTTTCATACTGTGGGCAGTTACTAACACAGTCATCATGTGGTCTACACCCGCCTCCTCCTGTCAGTCTGCCCCTCCCCGTTTCCTCCTGTCATCACAAAAACAGATGAACTCGCCTTTATTTATTGTCATTATTATTATTATTACAATTTTACAGAGGCGTGTTAAACACATTCAATTATCATGTAAATTTACAGTACCTAGACAAACTGATAAATTAAACTGAACGCGGAAAAACAGAAAGTGTGTGTACCCACAAGGACGTGCGTACAGGCTACATCACTGACGTCAAGGCATTTACACGTACACCCAGAAAAACCTGCAGCCAATCGCGTTTGTGCTGTCGATGACCCGGCAGAAACAAAACTAGCCACTCCAAACGCAGAAGCTAGCGTTAGCTCGAAAAAAAATCTGCTTGATTATTGCACTTTCTGGACCAGTGACTAAACACAAACAAATCAAATCCATTCTTTCAACTGAATAGCTAATACAGTGAATCTAATCCACTGTCGTCCATCACCATATTTACTTTTGCAGTAACAGGTTTGTAACTTCACTTCGGTTAGAAAATACAGAGCTCATGTTTGTTAACATTACATTAGCAGTGAAAACAGACGTTTACGACGGCGCTGTTATGTCTTGCTTGCAGGTAAAGATGCTTTCTACTGGAGATGTCCAAGGTTGTCTTCGTAAACTGGAAACTCTACTGCGGACCATAAAGTACCCAGGACACGTCGACTACAATGAGTAAGCCATTAAACTGCCAACGAAGCTAACATAAGACAACGCAAAGTAACTACCATACACAGTGTTACACTGCGGCAAAATAATCCTGTAATAAAAGCGTTTGAAATCCTTAGCAACCCTACTGTGCCATATAACGACTTTAAGTAAAATATGTCACAGGTTAATATTTAACGTTCATTTACCTGGCACACCGTTAAATCCGTTAGATTAAGAGCTAATGTGGACACCTCCCGTCGTTCTTCAAAGAATAAGGAACCCATTCGAACGTGACAGCTGCAAACATGACAAAAGAAGAGTATTATTCAACGATGTATGGATGGTTTAAATACTATGTTTTCAGGTGGAATATATCAACGATTCTTGTGTTACAGTTGACACAGTTTATAGCAAGAATAGTGACTTTAGGATGGAATCTATATTGTTTCATATAAACATTATAGAGCAGTTAGTTCCAACCAGTTAGTTGGCTTGTGGTGAGGTTGTGGTGAATGACCATCTACCAGTGAGCCTTGTTTGGGTCTGCTCGAACTTTCTGCCTGTTGAAAGGAAGTTTTTCCTCACCACCGTCGCCAAGTGCTTCCTCATGGTGGAATTGTTGGGTCTCTGATGTGGAGAGTACGGTCTAGACCTGCTCTGCATGAAAAGTGTCATGAGATAACTTTTGTCATGTAATGGCGCTATATAAATAAAATTGAATTGAATTGGATCCATGAGTTCTCACATAGTTCTCAATAACTGGGAGTTTTTACTATATGTATCACTTCGCTTTGCAGCAGTTTGTTGTAATGACGTGAATTGGAGAGGGTGAGGCTCAGAGGTAGAGCGAGAGAGAGGTGTGAATGGGTGAATGAGATACATACCGTAAAGCACTTTGAGTGGTCGGAAGACTAGAAAGGAGATATATAAGTACAGATAATTTGAATGAGGAAAGATGTGCTGAGAGCAGATAAACTAATATGGCTCATTTACAAGTTCTAGATAGATAGATAGATAGATAGATAGATAGATAGATAGATAGATAGATAGATAGAGCATTCAGTAGCAGCATACATTAAACAAACAGTAAGCATGCATTAAGATTAACCTATATTACAATAAACATACATTAAAATGACCTATACTACAGTAAACATGTTAAGGTTGAATTTGCAGTTAAATTTAACCTGTGCAAAGAAGTTAAATTTGTGCAGATTAACAGTGACATGTGCAAAGTCAGCCTGACTCACTGGAGGCAGCGTTGTTTCTCATTGATCTGTTGGAGGGACACCAAAGGCTCTACAGGTCCACTTGTGCCCCCTCTGTCCCCTCTCCAAAACAAAAACACGTATGGACCATTGGATAGACTGCATGTCACTTCTGATAAATGCACAGTGATTCAACAAATGCAGGATAAGAACATCTCCATGATTCGATTATGTAATATGTATTACTTGTTTATAACATGCAATAGATTGCCTAACAGTTTAATTGAAAACGTATTTATTATTACACCATATTTAGTAAGTAGTAATATTTATATATATTTAGTAAAATCTGGTTGTTGCCAGCTATTGTCTAATACATCTCTGGCACAGTATTTTTTGGAAACTGCTGTATGTCACTCTCTGCCATGACTACTATTCTTAGCAGTGAGAACATCGCACATCGCTTGTACTTTTTCTCACAGTCTGTTTCTCCACCAGCCTTTCCAAAGGAGATCCCTCAGCTTTTCTGCCAATTGTGAGTTTCACCCTCACTTCCTTTTCTCCTCCTTTTGCTGAGCAACTCATGGCAGCTGGACTCGAGCTGACGGGCAAAACTGACCTCCGATTCACTGACACTCTTTATAAGGTAACACGTACACATCCTGTGCACTGTGTTTTCACAGGTCAAGTCTTAGAATCCACATTCATCCTCTCCCTCATTGAGTGGCGGTGACTACTAACCTGTAGTACCTTTGTGCGCACAGGTACTACGAGATATTTTTCACTATAAACCCATATTGACCAAGCAGCAGTTCCTCCAGTGGGGTTTCTCTCAAAGGAAAATCTCTGTCATCTGTGACATCATTAACTTGGTCCTGCAGAAACACAATCAACTGAAGAAGGTACAGAGCATTTATTGCTATATGTTTATTTGTCTTAACGTCCATTCTATAAGATTTTGTTGACTGTAATGTTGACCTGAGCAAAACCACAATTAAGCTTGATGTATGCATGTGCTAAACACAATGTGCATGAGCATGATCGTGTTGATATTGAAAAAAATATTACAGGAAATGCAAAACGTATTTTGAACACATTCCAGCAACCTCAGATTGCATCACCGCAGGTTCCAGGTTCGAATCCCGGCTACGGCCTTTCTATGTGGAGTCTGCATTTTGTTTGTTTTCCATGTGTCTGCATAGGTTCTCTCCAGACACTCCAGCTTCCTCCCACAGTTCAAAGACATAAACCTTAACAGGTTAATTGGTGACTCTAAATTGTCCCTAGGTGTGAAAGTGAGTGTAAATGGTTGTATGTACCCTGTGATGAGCTGGTGATTTGTCCAGGGTGTACTTCACCTCCTGCCCAAAGTCAGCCTCCTGGCCTGGCCCCCTGTGACCCTGATGAGGATAAGCGGTTACAGAAAATTGATGGATTTCAGAGATTCCTAGAGGGAAAACAAATACGACCAGTAGTGCACATACTTTAGTTTGAGCTGTGCTGTTGTCAATTACATCTAATAGAATTGTGTGTGTCCGTGCATTGTAGCCCAGAATCAGATGTCCTGCCACACACAATGATGGCAGAGGAGAAGCTCATCCCCCACTGACTGAAGCAGACACTGTAAGTATAATATAAAGTGTAAAGTATTGTGTAAGCTGCAGCTATGCTTTTCTCAGTTTAACAAAATTGTCTGACCTGTTTGACTACTTTCATTTGAGTACAGGTGTTACAGGTTTGCAATTTGAGAACACACTTTCAAGAATGTTTTTAAAACAGAAACACTGATATTGAGTTAAGAATCATATCCAATCTCTCCATAGTAAAGGACTAATATAATCTGGTGGTTACTTGGGTTTGGTCAAAGGCACATTAAAGCTACCTTTGACATATGCAGGAGCATTAGACATAAATAAGTGTTAGGTTGGAGGGTTGACAGATCAGTGTACTCACACACTCGCACACACATTCACACACACACATGTACACGAAATCCCCCTATTAGTTAGGCTACCTCCTTGTCTATTAATTTGTCTGCTTGTCCGTCTGTCAGTGTTTCTGTATATCTGTCTGTCTGCTGGTCTGTTTGTCATTATATATGTAAGGCCACACAACAACCCTCCTCCTACTTGTTTACCACCAGAGATCAATGTTAACAGTACCTGGTGTATTACCATGTAAATATGTACTTTCTGTTTGATTATTTACCTTATTTGTTGACTTTTCTGTTTTGTAAATAAAAATAAAGTTGTCCTCCAAAAGTGTGGGGGTGTGGGGGTTAATGTGTGTTAATGTAATTAATGTAATTTCTCCTCCTGAGTGAATGGTTTTATGTCTCATGTGTTTCAGGTGTCCAATATACCATTTGTTGTAAATCACACACACAGTCCCACAAAGCCACACCATGTAGAGGAATTCTCCTCTAATTCTCCTGGAATTCTGACCCCAGAGCCGGCAGCAGGGGAGGAGGACAAGGAAAACAGTCCTTATGTAATTAACAAATTTTCATATGTTATTGTCAGTTTTCTTTTTACTTGCATTGTGTTT
Organism: Nibea coibor; assembly: GCA_023373845.1. NCBI lineage: Eukaryota > Metazoa > Chordata > Actinopteri > Sciaenidae > Nibea > Nibea coibor. The sequence goes on along the minus strand of CM041719.1, from coordinate 27,785,836 downwards.
ATTGTTGTGCACCAATGCACAAAAGCAAACTCCTTGAATATGAAAACATATTGTCAATAAACCTGATTCTTATTCTGAGCCCTTCTCCCCAGATATTCCATTAGAAATGTAAGATTATTGTCTTTTCTGTTTTTCAGTCATCAGCTGTGGAAGGAAGGCTCTCAGCACTGGAGGCTCAACTTTCTGGGCTCCACAGGCTAAGTATCCTGGAGAAACGCCTGGAGAAACTGGAGAGAAATAACGAGAAGGTAGACAAGACATTCCTCACTGCTTCCTCATTCATTGCTCATTCATTTAATATTTTTAATATCCTTCATTAAATAGACAGAAAATTTAAAGGGAGCCTATTATGCCTCTCCTTAGTTTCTGTCATATGGGTTAGGGTTACAGTGTTGTGTTTATATTAAATATGATCAAACTGTCAAATTATTACTGTAAGTACATGTATGTAATGAGCAAAAAGTTCAGCTTTCAGACTGCTCTGAATGTAACATTTCCAATGGGTTCCTCTATTTTGCATGATGAGCCCACATCAGATTATCACACAGTTCTTTGATTTTATCAGCTCCAAGTACAGCAGACACATAAAGTCCAGGCACCTGTTAAGTCTGTCTATTGGACCGGTCTGCTCAGGACTACTTTTCAAGTTTTTGTAGGTCCATGTATGAGCAGAATAGCCCCACTATAACAAAGCATGAAACAGAGAAAGCTTTTCTGTTTATTCATAATCTATTCCAGAATGAAGGAGAAGTCATCACCATATCCAGAGAGAGCTGGGAAAATCTGATGAGCAGAGTCCTGTTACTGGAAACTAAACTAGAACTGAGAAATACACAGGTACACATGTACTTGATCTGACATTTTCATTTTATTTCCATGTAGAAATGTATTCCCTTAGCTTGAACCAAATATTGTATCTCATCTCTCTGTCTTAGTTTAATGCCCGACCGCTATGTGTACCATCTGCCTCATCCTATTCTTCCAACATGTCTGATGCTTCAAAGGTGAGACAGCAAAAGTTGTTTTGGTTGTATTATTACTTACAGATTAATTTTTAATGGGAAATAACAGTGCTACTTCAGTGTTCCTCCATTTACTGTTGAGACTAGTAAATAGCCTAACACAGCAAGCTGTTTGGGTTTGTAGATTCCAGTGTACTGTGTTGCATTATACTGTTAAATGTTGTTCACAGTGTTATTTTGTTCACGTTTTGTAGATTGCCTCCACGGCACAGTTTGGTTAGCAAACGCTCTAGTCTCTATTTTTGTGTTTGGGTCTGTAGAAGAATAATCAGCTCTAACCATGGTTGTCTGGTGCCATTAACGACAACAAACAGTCAACAAATGAAATGGTGTATGGTTGAACTATATAGAAAATACTGTGCACCTCAGTTGATTCTAAGGAGAGGAAAAGATCTAAGTGAGTCTTAAAGAAGGTCTGTTGTTGGGGCACAGGTGAGCCGACTGTACAATAAATGTGAGATTTTGGACCGACGACCACCATCAAACAGAGAGGATCATTGAAGCAGTTCCAGCTAACCATCTACATGCATGTCTAATCTGTTCACTTTGCCTAAAATGTATTTCTGAACTTGAAACTTTTCTTTTTCTTGTCTGTCATGTTTGTTTGTCCAGGAGGACCTCAATGACAGGCTGGAGAGAATCACTAACATGTAAGTTCTTCATTCATTATTCGTGATTGAGCACTGTGGTGAGTATTTTGTCTCTGTCCATGACAGGTAAAAGTTGGACACAATTCAACCTCCACGTGTTCCAAGTCAGTGTCATAATAATTTTGCACTTGTGAGAGTGATCATAATTTGTGTGCGTGTCTGTGTCTGTATGTAGGCTGAAGAGCACCTCTACTCTGCTGAAGAGCACTGACTCCTCCACAACACCCTGCAAATGAATTCTGACAAATGAGGATGATCATTCCTTCACACAGTGAATTCTGCTTTGTAAAATTTCTAACAAGCTACTGAGGAAGTTGTGCAGATGATTTTGTCTCAAGTGAATTTATTATCAAGTAGAAATACTGTCACCATAACAATAAATGTTGAGGAATGCAGATGTTTTTTTATTTCTTTTCCTTTTTTCATTTATGATTATATTTCATCATACTTTTTTTAAGTTCTAGACATTCAGTTTGAAAGTAAAAAATGAATTGTGTATATTGAGACAGTGGCAATTTATGAAAGCACTAATAAAATGCAAAAAGAGAACAAAAGTAAATTAAAACATTTTTTGACTGCACACACTGTATTTCTGCATTTTGCTGTGCTCTCTGTATTTGCAGTCAGGTCTCTGTGCTTTCCCTCACGCTCTTGTCTTGTTTTTATTATTTATTTATTTTTATTATTGAATTAGCGTGATACAACAAAGACAGAGATAACCTGAGGGAGAGATACAGATAACATGAAACAGTGAGAGTCCTGGGGTAGAAACACATGTGCACGTTTGGAGGTTGTGGGGTAAAGAGCAGTATAGTACTATTGTTGTAGTTATTCTAACAATGTGAAGTATTATTATTGTTTTAATAATATGAATATTCAAAATGAATACAATAACCTATAATTGTCATCGTGACACAGTATAACAGTAATTTAAAGGGACCTTGTTTTGAGCCACATCCAAGCTCAAGGCAGGTTTTATTTGTGTGTGTGTGTGTGTGAGAGAGAGAGAGAGAGAGAGAGAGAGAGAGAGAGGCTACTTTGAAGAATCTATAAACTATTAAAGATTCTCATTTAACAAAATTTGTCTACTAAATAATTTAAATCAAATCAAATCAAATTTTATTTGTATAGCCCAAAGTCACAAACACATTTAGCCTCAGAGGGCTTTACAATCTGTACAGGGAGTGACACCCTCTGTCCTTAGACCCTCGGTTCCAGTGAGGAAAAACTTGCCCACAAAAAACCTGTGGAAGAAACCTCAATTTACTACATAATACACAATACTTTATGTGTTATTTTGTGGTTTTCATGTCTTCAGTTCTTCTACAATGTAGAAAATAATAATATAGAGAAAAATTGTAATGGCAGGAATGTGTGTGATGTGGATGCATGTTTATTGTGGGTGGTGGAAGACAAAAAGGGGGTGATGTGTGAAATTGGGGCAAAAATTCATGTGAGAATTAACAGTTTGTTTTTCAGTTGAAGCAGATCATTTTTTTCATTAATATGCAATGATCTATTACTATATTTTTCCAAATGATGGTGTTGATTCTAGTCCTTGATTTCCAGTTCATGACGATTTCTTGGTGATAAGGTAAAGGCCCTGGTCTTAGTAAAGGCCATGCAGGGTCGTCTACCAGATGTGTGTTTAGGTTTATGTTGGCAGCCTAGTACAGTGATGTTATTGGAGATGTCACTTGGTGATGCATGCATATAGTTGTGTGTTTCTTACATTATTCGTCAGGCTTGTATTAGCCAGTGAAACTCTAAAGTTACTCTGATGGACCTTCTCATTTTCAGCATTACAAAGTTCTGCATGTTACTTATTCCCTGCATCAATTTCTTCCTTTTCTCTCTCTCTGTTCAAAATGCTGTTTCTAGTGAGTGTCAAGTAACTAAGTACAATTAAACTGAACTTGCTTCCAGCTTAATAAAAAATAACAAAATGAAGCCTTTTTTTTATTATGTTTAAACAGGAAGTTATCTCAGGGGGCGCGTATGGCAAGTAGGTGTGTCATGAACATAGAGTCTTTTTGACCCCGGAGTATGTCTATCAGGCAGTCCGAACTTTCTCACAAATCAGTTTACATCTGTCAAACTCACTCTAATACTATTGTCATAGATTAAGTTTCGTCTTTTTGTGTCCATGACTGTGATGACGTCTTTAAATGTTCGCGAAGAAGTCCGAGATTGTCCTTGCAGACAAAAGTCTGGGTAAAAAGCATCAAGCAGGCGCGCGGGAGAAGTCCTCCTGCGTGCTTCTTGTTGACGTCGTGTGTCGGGATTGTTTGTCACATCAGCAGCACACCAGAGAATCAAACCACGAAGAACATGGAGGACAGTCAGTCGAGGTCTGCTCATCTGAACGGGTAACTACTTTCAGCGTTTTGTCTGCCTCAAGGCTCACTGAGGAGAGGTCTGAGTGTGTCTTTGTGTCTGTCCACACGCTGCTGGTCCTCCAGTCTGCTCACTTCCGTCTGATTTCCGTGTAAAAGGGAAAATGATGTGCAATTTGCCTTTTGTTAATTAAACAAAATCAAGAAGTCGTAAAGACTCAGTTCTTCATGTTTTTACGTTAAAACAGCTCGGTAACTGACAGGCCGGTGTTTGATAGTCCATCTTTTGGCAGGGCTTTCATATGAAACCAATTCAATGACATTTTGTTTCTACAGCGCCGAATTATAACATGACACTTTCGTGTCTTTCTCTGTAGTGGCACAACCAGGAAGAGAGAGGACTACCTGGAATGGCCAGACTACTTTATGGCTGTAGCTTTTCTGTCAGCCCAAAGGAGCAAAGACCCAAGCTCACAGGTGTGTGTGGACGTGTATTAGGGCTGTCCCAGTCACACATAGGTGTTTCTGAGATAGGAAAGGGAGTTAAAGGGGTTAAAAGCATCTTTGAAGTTTATGTTATCTTCCAGATTTACCATAGTCTGCACATAATGGATCCTATGTAATGACTTAGCAAACATACAGATTTGTAAAGTGTTGTAACATGATTCACAGACTGAGATGAGAATTTACAACAGACTGTGGCTTTGTGAATCAGAATCAGGTTTATTGCCAAGAAGGTTTTTACTTACAGGGAATTTGTCTTGATGTTATTGGTGTATAACAAATATTCTGTGAAATATAAGGAAGATAAAAAAACAAATATAAAAGATATAAACAATATAAATATTAATGGATATGGAATTTTCAAGGCAGATACAATACAAATATTTGGTGATTTAAAAATCTGATATTCATATATATCAGCCGATATATACTGTAGCGAACCGGAAGAATAGAGCTACGAAGCAATTGGTTTTGCTTAACTTTATTCCTAATCAGGAATATCAGGCCGTAGCCAACACCAAAAAAAAACAAATGAGAAAACACAGCAGATAACATTAACACACACCAGCCCGCTCCCAGCTTTCACCAAAAACAAACCCACCCCTTCAGTCCTCCGCCAATCCCTGGTGGCTCTTCGGCGCCCCTCCATGCCATGGCAACTGCCCTGAGTGACAGGCTTCACCGCCTCTAACAACGCCACCCCCCCAGACATCACCCCATACACTGCAGCCCAACTCAACTGAACACACTCGAATAGCCACAGTGTATACACAGTCCGTTACACTACCCCCCCTTTTCAAAGTCCCTTGCCCCCGAGGTGGCAAACAAAGTCTCTCAGACGGGCAGGGGGTCTGTGATTTCTCTGTGGCTGTGTCTGACCCCAGTTAGGCGGAGAAGGCCCTGGGAAAGAGCCTGGTAAAGGGGAAGGGGCAGGGGTAGGGGCAACAGGTTCAGGTTGTGAGGGCCCGGGTGACACATCCAGGTCACCAGAGGGGATTTGCTGGGGGCTCTGTGCTGAGTCTGGGGGCCCTTGTGTCACATTCCCAGGTCCCAGTGGAGCAGCTGTGTCCCCGTAGGGAGCCGGCCTGTCCCAGTGTAGAGCAACTTTCTGTCATCTTGGTGGTAACTGGACCCTGTACACAACCTCACCCTGTCTCTCTAGGACTCTGCAGGGCCCCACCCACTCACTGTCCAGCTTAGGGCATCTGGCCTTCTTCTTCTTGGGGTTATGTACCCACATTGACTCTCCAACCTCAAAATGACGTCCCATTACTTAGTGATGCACTAAATCCATTATGTGACTCATTAATGCTGCGGCTGACCAACAGTCAGCAATGCACACCTGCATCATTGGATTTCACACACGTGTAAAAAAAAGCTGACTTTTATGCACAAGCTGTTTGATACTTTTCTCTGTGTCTAAATGTTCTCTCCGCGCATGCCTAACTTACGTTTTACAATGTCTGTAACTACAGATATGTTAGTTAAAAATACAGTAATCATTACTTTATTTAGGCAGAAAGTCCATTGTGGTTTCCAAGCTCATTAATGTTAGTGGTCTTCAATTGTCATGGCATTAGCCAGCTTTGTGGTTAGCTAAAGTCTATGATAAGCCATAATTTAGCAATGGATAACGTCATATGCTGCTGCAAATGATGCATAGTTTTTCCAAATAACAGGCCGTGGAGAGATGATACGTCTCATTGCTATAACTGTCATGCTATTAAAGAAATACATCTTCAGTCACATTGTCAAGCGACAGTCAGTCAGCTATACTGTAACAACTAACGTACAAGCTAAATTCATTTCACTCTCAGCTTACATGTAACAGCCCCAAAACTGGACATGGTAATCATGAATTTTGTCATGCTTATTGAGTTTAGAGAACTGATGGGGATGTTCTTTTAATTGTTCTCATAACATGGTTGAAGGGTGTCTCGTCTGTTTTTAAAAATATTCATTTATTGGCCATTATAAATGCTAATACTGATGGAAAATGCCTAATATCGGCCTGCCAATAAATCGGTTGGGCTCTAATAAATATACGTATAATATGTTCTCAATATAAAGCAGTTTGTGCAGAAATATACCAAATATAGGTCCAAATCACAACAGACCTTATCTCATGGCACTTTCCACCATACATCCCACCAGAAGGTTGGGGTTCAAATCTGCAGGCGGGCAGACTTCTATGTGTGAAGAATTTTCCTTCCACACTCACACACGCAATGCAACACACACAATTGGTGTGTGGACTCAGAAACTCAGAAAATTGGTTGTTCAATGTGATAGACCTCAGTTTTGCCTGGAATCATTTACAGGCCATAGAGTGCTTTGTTAATGACTTTAAAATGAATCAGATGGTGTGTTATTCTCACAGATGTTGTGTTGGGGTCAGTAGTATTTTCCGATTTCATAAGCAACAGTATAGCGGGTGAACAACGTAGAAAGATGCTGTCCAAGCAAATGCAGCTCTTCAAACAAATACACTTACACTCCAAAAAGATCTCCATACATGTAGACCAAGTATACACCATGTGTACCAATGTGGGTAATGAACTACCAGCCACTGACTGACAAATGGTTTGGTCTTGGATTATTTCATGATACATTGGACTGTTTGGTAATTTTAATTAATTTAATCATTTGGTCGTTTGTCATTTAATGTTTGGTGGTTTTAATTAATTTTAATCACTTACAAACTAAACTTTGGAACTGCTTTCTCTCTATGCAGGTGGGGGCATGTATAGTGAACCAAGAGAATAAGATAGTTGGGATTGGTTACAACGGAATGCCCAATGGCTGTGATGATGACCTGCTACCGTGGGCAAGGTGTGCTGAGGACCGACTTGACACTAAATACCCGTATGGTGAGAATGCATCCACACACAAACTGGACTGAACACAGTTCTATCTTAATGTCTGACATGAATACACACTTTTGTTTAGAATATCTTAAACATAAACATACATCCTTAAATATTCAGTATATCGTGAACTCAGACCTGTGCACCTCTTATTATTCCAAACAAATTGTATGACTTCCAGCCTGGTGGATTACATGATAGCAGCATAGAGCGCAAGTCCCTGACAATAATATTTAATAATAATAATAATAATAATAATAATAATAATAATAATAATATTTTAAACTTTTCAAAACAAGGTTTTAAAAGACAGATAGATGCTACAGTGTTTTCACAAACACCAATATTAAAGCCAGTAATTATTGATTTTGCCTTGTCCCGACTATGGATGCAGTTGGATGTTAGGCAGTAGATGGACAACACCTTCTGGTTAGCACGGGAAAACGTTCATGATCATATGATACGGTGATGTTGTAAGGTTTACAAAGAAGAAATAAAATGTACAGTTAAAATTATTTTGTTTGTTATTTTATGTAATAAATAAATTATTAGCATATCGTTTTCGATTCCCAATGTTTTCTCCTTGTGTGAAGGCGCTACATAACATCCTTTGTAAATTGGAACAAAGACAAAAGAATCATTAAACCTATAGCCAATTCTACACGTCAGGTCTTGGAGGAGTCTTACTACTGTACATATCTGAAAATGCTGTATAAAGGCTTGTGATTGCAGAAGGAGCTGTGTGAATTCTGCACATTCTGCAGATTTCATTTTATTTTTGGATTTATCCAGAGGAAGAGTAAAGTCCATGATACACCTTTAAAAACAACTCCTTAAAGTTACTCTGGATAATGCACAGATAACTATTTCAACCAAATGTCTATTGGTGCTATGCTTGATGACGTTAGGAAGTCTGAAGGTCTGATTCTCCAATGTCATAGGAAAAATACACCATCTTAGGAGGCAGTTATTTTATTTTATGTTTTCATCCTAACCATTGCCATGTCTCTCAAACTCTGTATCCTATAGTGTGCCACGCAGAGCTGAATGCCATTATGAACAAGAACAGTGCTGATGTCAAAGGCTGCACCATTTATGTGGCTTTGTTCCCCTGCAATGAATGTGCCAAGCTCATCATCCAGGCTGGTGGGTGTGGACAACACACACATACACACACATTTACACATTCTAATCACTTGTACACTGATAGTGACTTTAGAAGGTTTTTTAAGCTGTAACTGCTTAAAGTTGGTGCTAATTGCTTGTATGTGCCCATTTAGTAGAAATTGGTATTTTTGTGATTTGTCACCCCCAGTTGGTATAAGAGTGTAATCCCATTATGGTAAATCTGGACAACTGTACATGTGTCCAGTCGACATCTTTGCTAACACCAAAATCACTTAAATAGTTGGTGGTGTGTGACTTGATGTCGTAAAGCGTTATGTCCTTCTCCCGACACGGAGCCCAAAGTTACATAGTATGAGAACAGATGTACGAATGACAGAGACACCATTCGTCTGATTATAGGTCCGTGTAGATGATTATTAATGATTATTAAATATAACATTCAAACGTTCCATGGAAAACCCTTGAATTCTGCTATTCAAGTTCAAATCAACTTTAAACTATAAATTCTGTCCATGCTTCTCCACATGTGAACTTCACATTGAATAAAATGTCTTTTAAATTACTGTAATGATGAAGTCTATTGTCAGTCTCACCCGACCTTCTTTCATGTCTCTCAGCAGTATCCTGCTGTCTGTTTCAGGCAGACATGGACTGACCAAAAGTGTTCTGCTGCTGTTGTCACTGGTGCTCAAAATGGAGAATTTTACAGGTTATTTTGATCATTAATCAGCAAATGGGGTGCAACAGTTCCCCTCTGTAACCAGGACATTGCTTCCAGGAGGGCAAGTTATTTTTGAGTTTTTATGTGGTGTGAGCACAACAAACAAAATTTCAGTTAGCTTCACTGCATCAGGTTGTCAAAAACAAATCTCAGACAGATAATCTGTCTGCAGGGCTGGAGACAACAATTGTTATGACTGTGGTGAACTGATCTCTTCAGCACTCATCTTCACTAATAAAATGTAAGGTTTATTCTGAAGGACTATGCGTTAACAGTTGGAGGTGCATGGAGGCTGTATCGTGCAGCCGTTTTCGTGTGGTTGGACTGTAAAGCAAACAGCCAGCAGTAGTACAGTGGGCTGTGATGTGGTACTTTACACATGGTAAGAAGCACATTTCTGCTTACAAACAAATAATGGGGCACTCCTTCCTCTGTGACTCTGTCCAGGTATCAGGGAAGTGGTCTATCTTTCTGATAAGTACCATGACACTCCAGAGATGGTTGCTTCCAGAAGGCTGCTCAGCATGGCTGGCATACAGTGCAGGTGAGTAACAAATTTTTCTGTGGAACAAAAAAATAGAAGTGTTTCTTTGGATTTCATGGCCTTAGTGGTGTAGTTGTAGATTGAGACTTTGGTGACAGCTGATTGAAAGTTTCCCCTCACCTTTTCCTTCCAAGTTTAAAGGAGACTGTGGTGTCTGGAAACACATGAACAATTTTGTTGTCACGTATGACCCCGTGGAACATGGTTTTCTTTTGCCAAACTACAATAAAGTGTAATTGCTCTTCCACTACAGTAGGTGGCATTTGCACTCTCATTCTCCTCAGGCGCTATGGAAAAATATTTAACAGGGTTTAAGGTCTGGATTCTTTGGTGGCTAATCCATGTGTGAAAATGATGTCTCATGCTCCCTGAACCACTCTTTCACTATTTGAGCCAGATGAATCTTGGCATTGTCATCTTGATATATGCCCGTGCCATCAGGGAAGAAAAAAATCCATCGATGGAGTAACCCGGTCATTCAGTATATCCAGGTAGTCAGCTGACCTCATTCTTTGAGCACATACTGTTGCAGAACCTACACCTGACCAACTGCAGCAACCCCAGATCATAGCACTGCCCCCACAGGCTTGTACAGTAGGCACTAGGCATGATGGTTGCAACACTTCATCTGCCTCTCTTCTTACCCTGATGCACCCATCACTCTGGCGTCTGATGTCCAACACTGAGTGCGGTGTAATGTTCAGAGTTAGCAGCATCAGCAGCTTGCTCTCCTTACAAGTTACTGTCCACACATCTGACAGACCACAGACGTGAGACTTTTTTGACACTGTTTGCCTGGACCTTGTGAAAAAATGATCCAGGTTGAGGGACAGATGAAAATATTACTTGAAAAGTGACTTTCGTCCTGATCCATGTTTTTATTTGGTGTGTTCCATATGAGTCCTCATACCTGTGTGTCTAAAACTGATGTGGATGTTTTTTTTTTCTTGTTTTGGTAGGCAGTTCAAGCCCAAGAGGACTAAGATCGTCATTGATTTTAATTCCATTAACCACTCTGGAATGCTGAACAGCTCGACCAAGTGAAATGTGAATGGCTCACCTTGGGGGCGTGCTGAATGAGGCAGGGAAGCTGAATAGGAGTGACGAGATTGAAAAGGACTTTGATGCCTCTTTCCTCTGTCTTCTTGCCCCCTGCTTTGTCCAAAGGAAAGCCCAAGGATACCTTGCCATTGGCATCCTTTTGATATTTTGATTAACTCGATATTCAAGGTATTTTAATTTGATGATTCACCCTTTGTGGCTGACTCTGGTGGTCAAGGTTGTTAAATGCTGCTTTCACATTTTTTTCTTCTTCTTTAAAACTTTTTGGTTTAGGAATATACAAGGACTCTGAACACTTTAAGTGTTGAACTTTATGTGTGTGCTGTGAACTTGATACTCTCATGGCTATCAGCACAGGGAAAACCTGAATCATATTTTTATCCTCTTTAAGAAAAAAATCCATGCTAATCTAGACACACCTCAGTATTCACTTCACTTGACTTGTAACATTCACATTTGAAGCTGCCCAGTGTGTGTTTTGGTGAATACTGGGAGGCACTCAGTGTTACTGTTTCCCCCTGATCTGTGTTAACAGTTCGGGGAGTACAAACTGTGAGAACAGTACACTGTAAAGAATGGGTAGACTTAATCAGTGATCAGTTTTTTCTTATTTTTTATGTTGATTGGTTGTACTGAATCTTAGCAGGGTTGCTCTGTGACTCTCTTTTTGCAGTTAGGTTCAACAGTGTACTTTTAAGAATTAGCCAATGTTACATTTACAGTAGCATTATCTTTATGCATCTTTATATATGATATATGTTACTGTGTGCATGTTGATTTTTAATATATTCCCTGTAGGGGATATGAATGAATTCATTTTAATGTCTTTTATTGTAGCAAAGGGCTTCTAAAAACATGTTCTTTTACTACATGAGCTGGGAATGATTTATCCTTTTGCTGTTGTACTCTCTAAAATGCTGGCATGACAAATGGATGAAATCTTATCATTGGTTTCTTACTTAGTATGTATTTACTACAATGCAATGACAGGGAGCCACTTTTCAATTCTGTCTTTTTTTTTACCATGAGTTTACCATGTCAGCTGTCAGTGCTGTTGTAGTCAATAAAACCGCATGAGCCTATGTCTACTGTGTTCATTATTCTTAAAAGGTGTTTTAGCATCTAGTCTAACCCTGAATCCCCTCTGGGCACACTATTTTGGTCCATCTTCAAACCCCACCAAGAGTGTTTCAGAAGCAGGGCGTTTAGCCCGCCAGTTCATTTTTTTCTCTTTTGTCTGTTTTTATGACCGGCAGTTTGCATGGGGTATTTTCACCAGATTCTCTATGCTGTTTCTGTGTCTGGTTCCTGTCTGCGGCGACAGCCACATACTTGACTTGACACGGACCACGGCAGAGCTGGTGAGGTTTGAAACATTGACTAGAACGTATATGTGGTGACTGCGATACAATCATTTGGGGAATGTGGGGTAACACAATATGTAGTGTAAAGGCACCTTGAGTGGCTGAAAGACAGGACAAGACAAGAAAGGCTCTATATAAGTACAGTCCAGATAACATTTAAATCTAACACACTGGACCTTTTAAGTTTAAATAGTCCAACAACAAGAAGGCTAGCTCCATTAATGTCTTTCCCTCTGCCTTTATTTCATGAAGATCTGGCCAACTAATAACAGTCAGTCCCTCTTATGTGATTCTTGATTCTTCTTGCTCACTCACTCTCTCCTTTTCTCTTTTTAGCTTCCTCCATCCACATCCTCTTTGCTCTCTTCTCTGATGTAGAGTATGCTGAGTTACAATGCCTTGATGGACAGCTCTGGTTCTTGTATGACACCAGAGGAGAAAACAGGGTTGTTGGTGGATGGAGTTGAGACTCCAGGTGGGGGAACATCTTTCTGTATCTCTGTCTTAGAGCCCCAACACATTACTTCAGATGGAGAGCAGCATGTGTTCATTTCCGATCTTGTTCAGATCTTGTTCAGATCTTGTTCATTAACTAAGTTAATGTTTTCTCTTGTGTTTAAATAGTTTTGATTTTTGGTAAAGTGAATTTTTGATTAAGTTAAGATTTGTAAGATGTATAGCTGTTATTGTGTGTTTGAACTTGCCTAAAGATGCTGTGTTCTAAAGATGTGTGTTACGCCTGGTGGAGCTTAGTTTCTAGTTGGACCCTTTATAATGACGTACCAGTTCCCCAGAATCTCAAACAGAGATTCATGAATTGAGCTAGAATATGCAAAAGAAGGAGGGTACCTTCCTGGACTGGCATATCCTGATACATCCCATGGAGTGAACTCCATATTTGAAAAACTCCCATTTAGTCTCCAAGAAAAGTGGGTTTCCCAAGAGTCAAAATGCAAAGAACAGAACCAAGTCCCTTATCCACCCTTCACCTTCTTCTCACAGTTTGTTCATTCTGAAACTAAAACAAGAAACGACCCTGGTTTTATGATATCCCAAGCTAACCACTCAAGCCCCACCAAGTCAGAGAGACCCACAAAATACAGCAACAGAGTACCAGTGTCTGTGAGGAAGACTGGAGTGTTTTCTGAAGCTACAGCAGCTCATACAGGCTCTGTTGAAAGAGGAGCTATAATCCAAACTGACAAGTTCCAGCAGACCACGGCGAGTAGGAGGAGACCCACAAGAATTCAGACATATGCAGTGTTAGACGATCAGAGCAATCGTTCTCTTGCACATGAGTTGCTTGCTTGCCATGAAAAGGTAGCTCTGTTGGTTGATGATCAAACATTCCTAGACATCATGGACAAAGAGATTTACATGGTTGATACAAACAGCTGGGTAGCACCGCTGCTATTCTGCTAACCCCGCTGCTGTCTTCCAAACAACAGAGAGACGACAACAACAACTCCTATCCCTCCAACAAACTCTAGACAGATGCCCAGACATGAATGAACATTTCCTGGAGTTGAAAAAGGTATTTGAGAATAATAAAGCAGAATTAGGCGGTAAGTGGTACCTAACTCTATTCGGAGTGTACCATCCTCAAAAACTGAATCAAATTAGAGTGGTTTTTGATTCAAGTGCCAAGCATGACGGTACTGCTTAGTGGGCCAGACTTAAGTAATGCCCTCCAGGGGTCTTAATGCGCTTCAGGAAAGAGAACATCACAGCCACCGCAGATATCCAGCAGACGTTCTACGTATTTTTTGTCCAAGAAGATCATCGTGATTACCTACGGTTCCTTTGGTATTAGGATAGCAACTTAAACAATAACATCAGAGTTCAGAATGAAGGTGCACAACAGCCCCTCACCATCAGTTTCCATATATGGTCTGAGAAGAGCTGCACAAGAACATCTGGATGAATACGGCACAGACAGCAAGGAGTTTGTCATGAGAAACTTTTATGTAGATGACGGCTTGACATCAGTTCCGACAGAGAAAGAAGCTATTCGTCTTCTTAAGAGGACTCAAAAAATGTTGGCAGCATCCAACTTAAAGGTTGGCATGACAAGGTCATGAAAGCATTTGCCCCTGAGGACCTTGCAAAAGACTTAAAAAATCTCAACCTGCTTGACTTGGAGCAGATCCTCTCCCACTTCAACGAAGTCTGGGACTGATATGGAATCTGGAGAGTGACAGTTTCATTTTCCAAGTTTTCCTCGAAGAGAAACCATTCAGAAAAGGGGCATCTTATCAGTAGTTCAGAGCCTGTATGATCCTCTGGGCTTTGTGAGTCCCATCACAGTGCAAGGAAAAGCTCTGGTCAGAGAACTGTCGTCCAAAGAGTTTGATTTGGATGATCTTCTCCCATCAGACAAGCAAGTCTCCTGGAAGTTGTGGAAGGAGTCTCTCCTGGAATTAGGACACATCAAGAGATTGGTATGTGCCTATCCCTCTTGCCTCATCTCAAACTTGACAACTCTGTATATTCTCTGACGCCTCTACACAGGCTATTGCTGCAGTAGCCTTCCTGCATGTCACCAATGAAGAAAATCAGTGCCATGTGGGATTCACCATGAGCAAAGCAAAGTTTGTGCCACTTCCAGCCCACACAGTCCCATATTTGGAGTTGTGTGCCGCTGTCTTGGCAGCTGAAATGGTGGATTTGATCTGCAGTGTGGTGGACATTGAGATGCATGCAGTGAGATTTTTCACTGACAGCAGGATTGTCCTCGGGTACAACACCTCTAGAAGATTCTATGTGTATGTTGCCAAATGAGTCAGTTGCATCAGGAAGTCAAGTCATCCACAACAATGGCAGTATGTCACCACTTCCAGCGGATCACACCACTAGACCTATGTCAGTGGACATTCTTAAGACCTCTAACTGGTTCTATGGTCAGGGACAGGATTCAGAAGGATTCGGATGGACTCAGATTGGAGAACGCCTTGTCAATGATGACTTACAAAGAGACAAGAAACATCTTGTCATACTGCCAAAAACACATCAGATCGCAATTCTCACAGTAAGACATTACCATGAGGTAGTTATCCATCAGGGTCGTCACTTTACTGAAGGAGCCATCCAGTCAGCAGGAGTGTGGATAGTGGGAGGAAAACAGCTGGTTAGTGTCCTCCATAACCGTGTGACCTGCAAAAAACTGAGAGGAACAGAAAATGGCACCACTACCAGCTGACAGACTCACCTGTGAACCTCCTTTTACCCATGTCTTCAGCCATGGAACATTGTCACTCGCCGCACTCATGGAGGCAGTGCAGAAAGTAAGCGATGGGCAGTGCTATTCACTTGCATGAGCACGAGAGCAACACACATTGGTCTGACAGAGGCACAAACTTTATTGGAGCGTGCAAAGAGTTAAAATTCAACACCAGTGACCCAGAGCTGACAGGTTACCTTGACGAGCAGGGCTGCATGTGGACTTTCAATGCCCCCCATTCATCCCATATGGGAGGTTGTTGGGAAAGACTGATAGGAGTAGCACGTCGGATCCTGGAAAGGATGTTGCTACGCTCAACCGTCTCAACACTGATGGCAGAGGTCATGGCCATTCTAAATGCCAGGCCATTGATTCCAGTGTCAACTGACCCTGACCATCCTATTATATTGACACGTCCAATGATTCTCACTCAAAAGATGACTTCAGTGACAGCTCCTCAAGGTGACCTCGGTCACAAAGATCTTCGAGTGGAAACAAGTGCAGTGTTTAGCGGAGAGCTTCTGGAAATGATGGAGACAGGAATATCTGGTGTCTCTCCAGGCCAAGCATTCAAGTGGATGATGGTTCTGGTGAAAGACAGTCAGGCTAAACGGAATGACTGGCCAGTTGGACTTGTGGTAAAGACATTGCCTAGCAAAGACAGTAAAGTTGGCAAAGTTGAAGTTAAGTTAACCAAAAACCTACATTAGACAAATCTCACAACTTGTTTCCTTATGTCTAAGGACTCTTGAAGTGATGGACATTCTGATAAGCAATAATAGTGTTTATTAATTTTAAGTGGTGATTAACGGTGTATTTGTTTGATTGTTTAATCTTTGAGTAATTTATTGTTAATAGTATACCAGGCGAGGAGTGTTATGCCCGGCAGAGCTTAGTTTCTAGTTGGAACCTTTTTAGTGACGCACCAGTTCCAGCACCAGTACTGAGACCGTTCATGAGTTTTTCATGACGAGACTTGGTCAAATCTTTGCTTGCAAGTCTTTACTCTGTAACATAGTGTTTCTGTGTCACTCACATGTTTGCTTTTAGTATTGTTTCTTGCTGCGCCAGTTTGGTCGGGTTACACGTGAGGATGAAGTCTCTGTTTTTGTTTTTCACCGCTACACCATAAGTCAATTATAGCGGGTTTGTGTATATTTGTTTCAGATAGATGATGTTGCTGTAACTGAGTTTGGTGTTACAACTGATGTGTGTTTAATTTCTATACATTGGGGACATCTGTGTTTTATTATGTGGAAAGATGCACCATGCACCCTGCAGATTCAGAGGCTCTCTGAGAAGCACTGAAAGCACAGGGAGGAGCATGAGGAGCAAATGGGGTCTTTAAGACGAGAAGTAGCTGAGTCAAGCGTCAGGAGGTGGCATTTACTATGTTAGCTTCCCAGCTAAGCCAGCTGAAGGTTAGCCAGCAGCAAGGAGAACCTACAACACCTTCCAGCGATGGTGCAGCTGCCTCACCTGCATCTCCTGAACCGACTCATTTACGGTTGTCTAGCCCTGAGAGGTTCTCTGGTGAGTGAGTCTGGTGACTGTAGGCCATTCATTACCCAGTGTGAGCTACATTTTGAGTTTCATGCAGCAGCCTTTCCCTCTGATCATAGTAAGATAGCCTACATGATTTCTTTCATGTCTGGTCGAGCCAAAGCCTGGGCTACAGCTGAATGGAATGCAATTCTCTTCCACTCTTGTCAGACTGTCACTCCTGGTCAAGAGGCCACCAAGGCTTTGGTTGCCATGCGTCAAGGCAGGCAAAGTGTTAAGGACTATGCTATTGCTTTCAGAACACTAGCAGCAGATAGTGGTTGGAATCAACCAGCTTTGGTAGATGCTTTTTTAATGGACTTTGGAGCAGGTTAAAGACCTGACTTCTCTAGACCTGCCCTCTGAGCTTGATGCTCTAGTGTCACTAGCTTCCAAGATTGACAAGAGATTGCTGGAGCGTGACCGGACTGTGAATGTGAAGCGTGAACTTCCCCTCTAGTCAGCAACCAGGCTCCTACCCCTGCTGGGGGCCCTCGCCCAGGCACACTCCTGCTCCAGTACAGGAATGACAGGAGTGACACAGAGAAACCGATGCAGATTGGATGCACGTTCTCTCCTGAGGAACGCCTATGAAGACACAATGAGGGTCGATGCATCTACTGCGCCCAAATGGGTCACTTATCTTAGACCCCATCCCAACCAGACTGCTAGTTAGTTCTAGCTAGCCCTTCTTTATTGGATATGATTAATCTGTCTTTATGATCAGTATATGTACCACAGTACTTAAGTAGCTGTAATTAAACCTCTTCTTAAAAAGCCCACTCTAGATCCAGAGGTTTTAGCCAATTACAAACCAAAATCAAACCTTCCCTCACTTTAAGATACTTGAGAAAACAGTAGCTAATCAGCTGTATGACTTTCTCCATAAGAACAGTTTATTTGCGGATTTTCAGTCAGGATTTGGAGTCCATCATAGCACAGAGACCGCACTAATCAAAGTCACAAATGACTTTCTAATGGAGGAGTACATCGGAGCTGCTCTGCTGACCCCCTCCAACCCTGCATTGACTATCGCGGACTCAACAAAATTACTATAAAGAACAGGTATCCCCTTCCACTCATTTCCTCTGGGTTTGAGCTCCTTCAAGGGGCCAAGGTATTTACTAAATTGGATTTATGCAATGCTTATCACCTGGTCTGCATCAGGGAGGGGATGCGTGTAAAACAGCTTTTAACACTCCCACAGGACATTAGGAGTATCTGGTTATGCCTTTTGGACTCACCAATGCTGTGTTTCAGGCACTGGTTAATGATGTTCTTCGTGAGTACTTGAATAAGTTGGTTTTTGTCTATTTAGATGACATTCTGATCTTCTCTCCTGATTTGGAGACTCACGAGAAACATGTCCGGCAGATTACTATGTAATCAACTGTTTGCCAAGGCTGAGAAATGTGAATTTCATGTGCCTACAGTGTCTTTTTTGGGGTTTGTGGTGTCTGAGGGGAGAGTTAGCATGGATCCTGAGAAGGTACAGGCAGTGTGAGATTGGCCCACACCCACATCCTGAAGAGAGGTTCAGAGGTTTCTGGGGTTTGCAAACTTTTATAGGAAGTTTATTCGTAACTTCAGTCACATTGCCTCCCCGTTGCATGCTTTAACCTCCTCCAAAATGCAGAGTCAGCCTTTCAAAGACTAAGCGCAGCTTTATCGTCGCCCATGTTGATTCTTTCTGACCCCAAACGGCAGTTCGTGGTGGAGGTGGACACCTCTGATTTGGGTGCTTGGGCTCATACTTCTCTGATCTCTTGTCATCCTGGTTTCCGCAGAACTCTGACCCGGCTGTGAGAGGTTTCGGTGGCCTGGTATGAGGAATGATGTCCGGATGTCCGTGAGTATGTGGCAGCCTAAACAACCTGTGAGCAGAAAAAAAACAAGAACGTCCCCAGTGCTAGAGAAGTCCAGCACTGGTGTGACTGGTTTAACACCCTCAGAGGGTAACACTCTTGTACTCACAGTAGTAGACCATTTCTCCAAGATCATCAGTTCACACCATTACCAAACATTCCTTCTGCCAAAGAAACGGCAGAGTGCTTATTGTCTCATGTTTGTCGAGTTTTTGGATTTCCTAGGAATGTCGTGTCTGACCTCAGGCCACCATGCTCAAACCAATGGGCAGACGGAGCGGTTAAAACAGGACCTGGAGAAGGGGCTCTGCTGGCTTCCCAGAACCCTGCATCCTGGAGGATTCATGTGGGTGGAGTATGCTCACAACACACTCCCCAGCACTTCCCTGGCCATGTCTCCATTACAGTGTGTTTTTGGGTACCAGCAGCCTCTGTTTCCTGCACTTGAGAGGGAGGTCTCTGTCCCTTCTGCTCTTGCCTTGGTCTGCCGTTGCCAACGGATTTGGGCTTGGGCCCGTCTAAACCTCCCCAGGGCTTCGTTTGTTGACAGGAGGAGGAGATGTGCACCAGTCTATCGACAATGGGTGTGGTTATCCACCAAACACTTCTCAAGGTAGAGTCAAGTTGGCTCCTTGTTTTGTTGGACCATTCCCTGTGTCAAAGGTTATTAACCCTGTGTCTGTGAGACTCAACCTTCACAGGTCTCTTCGAACCCCACCTTTCATGTCAGTGAGGTCCAGCCTGTCAGGACCAGCCGTTTACTGTATTATTCAAATGTAACGATGTATATGTAACAAATGTAAATGTATCGATATTAATTATATATAATCACAGCATAAAGCATTTGGATAAAGTTACTGTATAAATGTAACCAATCAATATTAATTATATATAATATAACAGCATAAATTACTTAACTTATCTATTTTAATTACAGCATACGTGGAACAAAATACATATAATTAAATATAATTACAGCATAAATCATACTCATGTGGTCTTGAGAACATTGAATTTATTTGTCATCATCTTTTTGAATGGAACATGATAAAGGCACACACAGACACATAAAGCCACACACACAGACACAGATTACACAGCTAGGACAGTGCTGAATGTTTCTATGCCACCAGATAACAGTCAGCCAGTCTGTTTTCAGGAAGGCCTTGACCAAGATTAAGGAGCCGAGCACACACACCATGCAGGCTCATGTGAAACACATAATATTACGTTCATGTGATGCTCAGAACACTGACATAAGAAAGTACAGTATGGTTGGGTCCAGATCTGGTGATTTGACTATGTAACAGTGATGTAAGAATGATTATAAAAGGTTGTGAAGATGAAAAGTAAAGTTACGTTCGGATTCGTAAGCAGCTGTCTCTGTGTTGTTTCATTCGGTTTTGGAAGTCTGAGCAGATTTAACACAAATGAAAGCCCTATGCTCTTCTCATAATAGCAATGCAAATAGTTCAGTTTCCATAGACACTCCAGGTCTTGACCTTTGTTGTAGGTCATTCTATCATTTCACTGTTGTGCTCCATGCTGCATTTTTTAGTACAGCATGGAGCTTTATTTGTGCTTCTTCAGCTCCATTCGTTCAAATATTCCATCTGCAAGCTAGAGTATGGCATTCTGCTAGCAAGATATTTATAGGAACAATATAGATATAGATGTTTCATTGTTTTTTCTAGTGACTATCATGCAAAGAGGGAGATCTCTCTCTCTCTTTCTCGTTCACTCCGGCACACACACACATACACACATCTATTCAATTGATGCATATGTCGCTGAACACAAACACATATTGTCACACATCATATTCCATTTCCTATTTGACATTTTTGCCGACATGCCTATACGCAGAGGCAGTAAATGCATCCAGCAGCCCATTTCTCTGTCAGATTGATTTGCTGCTCATTTCCATAGCAAGCCTACACCGATATATTGGAATCATTACTCTGTCCCACAGAATACAGACCGTGACCTCACTTCCTATCTGAGAAGTGTGTGTGTGCTCAGGACTTAAACTTGAACCTAAAAAGATAGCTTTATTTTGCCCATTAAGCAAAGAGCTGAGGGCTGATACTACACAAAGCACAGGGAGTGGGTACAATTGAATCACATGCTATATTAGTCAAGGAACTTCCAAGGGAAGAAGACAGTGGAAGTCACAAAGCACCCTCAAGGGGAGGACACAGGATTAGTTGAGGAAAAGATGGATGATGGAGAAGGAAAAGAGACTGAGAGTGAGTCTTCAGACTATTACAGGGGAGCACCAAGCTGTACTGGAATTAATCACAATTACATAACATCCTCAGAAAGTCTAGCAGACATGTACAAAGACACACAATAATAAAACATTAATCTTAGATAACTTTAAAAGACAATCATAGACATAGAAGTTGTGGTGGTTGCACATGTATGTCGGTGCAGGTTGGTGAGGTAGGAGGGGGCTGTGGAGGACTTTGTGTTATGTGGAGAATTTTGAGGTATTTAAAACAGCAACCATCCTGTTCCAAACGTCTTGCTATTTGCCCAAGCTACTGCTGTCCTCAATGCAGTCAAATAAACCATAAAAGAGTTGCAGCACAGTCCTGCAGAAATGATCTGATGTGAATCAGAAAGAACATCCTTGTGGCATAACCTAAATGACTAATCAGCAGGGACGCTGGAAGTAATTCACGGTTGGCAACACACATAAATAAATAACATCATGTAATAATCATACAGGCTATAATTTACAACTAGAAAAATTTTGAGTGTTTTTTGAGTGTTGTTAAAGCTTTAGCTACTGTTATTGCATCATTTCATGTGGTTGGAATAACTTCAGTCCACTTTGAGTAGAAGTCTATAATCACTAAACAATACTTTTTATTTTCACATTTATTAAATTCAATGAAATCTATGCCTATCTGAAATGGATATGAGCATTGGGCATTTAACCTGGTCTTGGTCTTAATCTGCCTTGGCATTCTGTTTTCCACACACTAGACATGATGCACAAATTTTTTTTTTGCATAATTTTGGAATCCATATTAGCTCATACATCCCCCCTGTTGACGCATAAGTTAATCCATGCTTCCTTCAATACTGCTGCAAATCGAAATAAATTTTTTGGAAGTATGGACTTGCCCTCTGGTCATTTCCATAACTCATTATCAGACAATGTCGCCCCCTGTTCGCCCAAGATAGTTTTTCTAATTCAGGTGAGCTTTGTTGCACATCTTTTAAGATGTCATGGTCAATATGTGTGATCTCTGTATGTGTGTGTGTGTCTGCATAACCTTCTTCTGGAGTTAGTCATGCAGTGCGATCCTTTTCTCTCCTGTCCTGCCAGGGCTCCACTCCTTCGCCTCCTCCCACTCTCCATCCTCCCCTCCACCATCTCTTCTTTGGAGCTTTGCAGTCTCTTGCGTAGTGTCCAAATTTTCCACAATTGTAACACACATCTGGAAGGAAGAGAGTTGTAGGGAAGGGGTTGAGGGTGAATGGACGTGAGGTAGCGGAGCAGTTAGTGCTGCAGGAGGAGGAGGTCGCGGCTGAGGCACGGGATAAGGTGGCGGAAGATCCGGACGGAGCCCATATGGCACGTACTCGTCATCACCCTGAGGGTGTCGGGCAGAAAACAAGACAGGATATATGTTAGTTTGTTTTTCACTGCTCTGTTGAACATCTTTCTGTTCACCTACATGTTCCTCTCTTTTCTCAACTTTCTCTGCTCCTTCTATTTTCTTTCTCTGAATACCAGCTTGTCTGGCTCTAGCTTCTATCAGCCACGACTTGGCCTGTAACAGTCCTTCTTCTCTTGACTTACCTTTCCTCCTTTTCACTAATAACTTGCACTAACTCCTCACATTCGTTTACATCTAATCTAAACTTATCTTTTTTTTTTAAAGTTATATATATGTATATATATAAAGCATGCTTTTTATAGTTTATTTATTATTATTATTATTATTTTACCCCCAGTATTACCTTTAAGTCCCTGACTTACAAGTAACATTATCTTGACAAAGTCCCTGACTTCTCCTACGTCTGTTTGTTTACTCAGGCCTGAGGGATCAAGTTTTCCAATTGTCGTTCCAAAGACATTACCCTCCTAGTCCCTGACTGAGGCACCCTGGGTCTCACCTCTGTTCCCAACTGAACTGAGGTTCCTGGCCAATAATCAAAATTCAACTTACCCTTTTGTTTTCCCAATCCTGTGGGTCCGTCTCCTTTTTCTGTGTGGTTGACCCCCGTCACTGCCTTCTCTCTCAGCTGGTCCTGGCCTACACCAAAATAGGGTTTTAAGAACCTTGTGGCAGTTTTTAGTCAATATACCTGCAGGTTTTTCCCAGTTCCGTCGCTTCCAGAGGAAAACAGATATCGGGGCCCCACGTTGGGCGCCAAATGTTACGGGAATTTTAAAGAAAACCCTTGAATAAGGAGGACTGGATTCAAAGCATCAAAAGTTTAAGTTGAATTTATTGTTCTTGTACCAGAGAAGCGTTTCACAGTGCAACACACCAAATGGGTTACAGAGAAAAAGGCTCCCTGAGGAGCTCTGACAGTTGGTTCTTATACATTTTTCCTAAAAATGGGCTGTCTCAACCATTGCCAATTGTTAACAGAGAATTTGCATATATAGCTTGCAAACGGTTATTCTTCAACATGCCCCCTAATCTAAATGTCACCTCTCTGACCTGTATCTGACCATTGCTTTGTTCCTCTATTTATACATTAACCTAAACTTTATCATACTCTACCAGTCTCAGTAACATCAAAGGGAAGTGCACTTAAGACATGTAATAAATGGGAACACAAACATCGTATAGGTTGAGGTATCTAAATAGCAGTGTACTCCTAATTTTTATAACACACACATAACCTACCCAGATGTTTTTAACACACATTCATTTTTTGGCGTGCGTTTGGTGTGTACTGGCAAAACCGTTCGGTGAAACTTTTTTGAAAATAACTGAAAATAATTTCAAACCAATCAGTTAACTAAACTCCAAGCATGTCTTAGGGATATAAAATGTTGGATGACCTACAATTTCCTGATGTTGAACTCAGATAAAAGTTCTTGTAACTGGACCCAAACACCTCAGAAACTCTAAACTCTAGTAAATCGGATTCTGGTTACTAGAGTTTAAGAAACCTGTTCGGGCACAGACAGAACAAGTCTATACAAGTCTACACTAAAGGTAGTGTAGAGTTATGTAGATAATCACTGATGTGAAAAATGTATGAAAAGTTGTTTAAGTGAGCAGAGCAGAGCACCGTGGCAGTAACACAGATAACCAGAAGCGACAGAATACACTTACCGTAAAGCACGTCCAATGAGTGAGTCTAGCATTCACTAACTCCTCCATCTGGTTATGGCTATGGAGTCAGCTAACTCAAAACAGTGGACTAAAGCAATGGACGAAAGAAATTCAGTCATTAAAAGAAAATAACACATTTACTCTGAAACAGTGGGGGGTAAGTGGGTTTATTCTGTCAAGACTGACAGTGAAGGTAAAGACAAGTACAAAACCAGATTTGTAGCACAAGGTTACAGTCAGAAGATGGGGATAGATTATGGTGAAACTTTCTCCAGCCAACAGGCAATCTAACAAGTGTGAGAGTATTGCTACAAAAAGCAGCACAGGAGAACCTATTACTCCACCAAATGGATGTAAAAACAGCTTGTTTACATGCTCCCATTGATTATGAGATCTACACAGATCAACCAGAAGGTTATGAAGAAGGGGAAGGTCTCATGTGTGAGCTGGAAAAATCTTTGTACGTGTAATGGCAGGTTATGCCATAGAGGGTGCACTGTGAAAAGCGGGTAGAGACCTAAAAGGAGAGAGAAGAAAAATAAAAGTTGTCTTGCTGCATCCTGATGTTGTGTCCTTGAGTACAGAGGTATAGAGGAACAATACATGGTGTCAGAAGTCTTGAATCCACGACGGACAGAGTCTAGTGGCATAGACACCTAGTCGGAACTACCTACCAGTGAGGAGAACAGGTGCGTAGAGACGGAGAATGAGCAAGCCGGCGAATGCTAACAGGCTAGCGGCACGCTAAAAACATTCAACATGGACCACATATTGACCATCACACCACCGGGACCGTTCGACTTTGAGCCGAGTTCGTGGCCCACATGGATAAAGAGGTTTGAACGCTTCCGACTCGCATCGGGCTTAAAAGAAAAAGACGGCGCATACCAGGTGAACTCTCTCATCTACACAATGGGAGATAGAGCCGATGACATCCTTTTGTCACTGCGGTTAGCAGACGATAGACAAAATAACTATGATGAAGTGAAACAAGCTTTTGATCAACACTTCGTGGGAGTGCATAATGTCATCTTTGAACGAGCGAAGTTCAATAAAATATGTCAGGAAGCCGGCGAATCTGCAGAGAACTTCATCACTGCTGTGCACAAGTTGGCTGAACACTGCAGCTATGGAGTGCTACGAGAGGAGATGATCCGAGATAGGATTGTGGTCGGCATACGAGATGCAAAACTGTCTGAAAGACTACAGCTCAACCCAAATCTGGATTTAGCCACAGTCATACTCCAAGTGCGGCAGCATGAGGAGGTGAAAAAGCAACAAGCTGTTCTGCAGTCAGCCAGTACACCAGGACAAATGGATGCAGTGTTCCCACAACAGTAAGAGACCATTTTATAGGAAGAAGTCTACTCAACGTGTAAGTCAATCTAAGTCTCAAGCTACATCAACCAAGTCAAAACAGTGTGGGAAGTGTGGCAAAACTCCAAAACATTCATGGACTGAATGTCCAGCAAAAGATGTTGAATGTAGGAGGTGGGGCAGCTTATCTGGGAGCTGTCGACTATCCACATTCATCTACATGGACTGAAATGCTTAGCATAAATGGTGGTCAGCTGTGCTTTAAAGTGGACACAGGTGCATCTGTGACTGCTATTCCAGAATCAGAATACACAAAGGACAGGTATGGCAGTCACACAGCTGCACGCAGGCCTCTGCTGGGCCTGGCCAACCAACCACTGGAGGTAAAAGAGCAAGTGGATGCTGTCATTCAAAGAGGAGATAGGAAGATTGAGGAGGAGGTGTTCATCGTCAAAGACCTGATCACACCTTTATTGGGCTTCCCTGCAATCCGCAGACTACATATGATCCCTCAGCTCAACAGCATAGACGACACTGAGTCACTGTTCCGGACAACCTACCCAGATGTTTTTAAAGGGCTAGGTAAACTAAAAAGTGAATATAAAATTAAACTGACAGAAAATGCAACCCCCTACACCCTCTCTGCCCCCAGACAAGTAGCAATTCCCCTTCGCACCAAAGTCAAAGAGAAATTAGACCGTATAGAATAGATGGGGGTCTGGGGCTGGAAGGTGCCTGAGTCTTCACAAAGCTGGACGCTACATCAGGCTTCTGGCAGGTACCACTTCATAAAGACTCGATGCTGTTGACCACATTCATCACACCAGAGGATCGATACTACTTTAAACGCCTAGCCTTTGGTATATCATCAGCCCCTGAACATTTCCAAAAGAGGATTTCTCAGCTGATTGATGGCATTGATGGAGTCTTGTGCCATGCTGATGATGTCCTTGTCACTGGAAGAGACTGAGCAGAGCACGACGACAGGCTGCACAGAGTCCTGCAGAAATTCAGACAGGTTGGGCTCACCCTGAACGAAAAATGCCAGTTTGCCCTGACAGAGATCCATTTTCTGGGCCATGTCATAAACAGTCAAGGCATCAGAGCAGACCCAGATAAAATAAAAGCAATCCTTGACATGCCTGAGCCACAGGATGTGGCCGAGGTTCGGCGCTTCATGGGCATGGTGAATTTTGTGGGGAAATTCCCACCACGCCTTCCTGACCTAACAAAGGCCCTCCGTGACCTGTTGAAGGCAGAGAACAGCTGGACATGGGGAGCACCACAACAGAAAGCATATCTGGAAACAAAGAAAGAACTGGGGTCAGAGACAGTGTTAGCCCAGTACAGTCAAGATCATGAAACTGATCTTGCCCTGTCCAGAGCACCGCTTCCAGCCACAGCCACAGAGGCAGAGCAAGACCTGGAGAAAGAATGCAAAGCTTACCTGGACAGCATTGTGGAAAGCCTGCCAGCCACACCAACAAAGCTAGAACAGCTAAGACAGCACAGACCTCAGACAACACATGCAAACGTCTTAGTCGTTACATTGCAAAAGGCTGGCCTGAACACAGACGAGATGTGCATGAGCTGCTGCTACCTTACTGGCCTGAAAGGTCAGTTCTGCACGATGGAGGAGGACTGCTTATGAAAGGTGAGAGACTCATAATCCCCAAAAGCATGAGACCTGACATCCTGCACAAACTACACCAGGGCCATCAGGGTGTCAACAAATGTCTTGCCAGAGGGAGGGAGTCAGTCTGGTGGCCAGGTATCACATCTGCTGTGAAGCAAATGGTTGAAAGATGTGGTGTCTGTGCATGTGAAACCCAGCCAGAACGTCTGCTCACAACCGACCTTCCAAGCAGGCCATGGCAGAGGGTTGCAGCAGACCTATTCCAATGGCAGAATGGACACTACTTGGTCATAATAGACTATTTCTCATGCTACATTGAGGTGTGCAGCCTACAAGGAAACACCTCTGCAAAACAGACTATCTCAAGGTTTAAAGCTGCATTTGCTAGGTTTGGATGTCCAGAGGTGCTGGTCACAGATAGCGGCCCACAATTCTCCTGTCATGAGTTTGCCCAGTTTGCCCTAGAGTACGACTTCACACATGTGACAAGCAGCCCCCATTACCCACGCAGCAACGGAGAGGCAGAAAGGGCCGTCAAAACAGTCAAGTCTCTATTGATGAAAGAAGGAGACTTCCACAAAGCCCTGTTGGCTTACAGGGCCACTCCACTGGCACATGGGAGCTCTCCAGCTCAACTTCTGATGGGGAGGAGAATGAGGACACTTGTCCCAGTGTCTCCAGAGCAACTACGACCACAGTGGCCGGATCTTAAGAGGTTCAGAGAAAAAGACGCAGCATTGAAAGAGCAACAGCAACAGACATTCAACCAGAGACACCGCACTCGAACCCTGCCACCTCTTCAGCCTGGTCAGCAGGTGTGGATCAGACCCACACGCACAACAGGGACAGTTGTGGGTCCTGCAACAACACCACGGTCATACGAGGTGGAGACTCAAGATGGAGGACTGCTGCAACGAAATCGGTCACACCTCAGGGAAGTACGGCTTCCAACACCACAGGACATGTTGACTCATCATGGGACAGTCACTAGATCGGGGAGACAGTCTAAGGCTCCTGATAGACTGGACCTATGAATATATGAGATATGCAGTTTACACTATGGAGAATAAGAGAAATGTTATAAGAGAGTTAGAAAAAAAAAGATGGTAGTTTGTTCAAAAGTAAAGTGTTCCAGTAAATGGTTACATTCTTGGTTACAGAGCTACAAAAGGGTTAGCTAATGGAAAACTGTCTTGTGTTAAGTTATGGATTGTACTTGAAGTTAGAAACAGTTACACTTTTGCCTAAAAGGGGGAGATGTAATGGCAGGTTATGCCATAGAGGGCGCATTGTGAAAAGGTGGTAGAGACCTCAAAGGAGAGAGAAGAAAAATAAAAGTTGTCTTGCTGCATCCTGATGTTGTGTCCTTGAGTACAGAGGTGTAGAGGAACAATACAGTACGGTCTGAAGCAATCTGGCCGAAACTAGAATAAGACTTTCAACGAGTGTCTAACTGAAAATGGTTTCACACAAAACCCAGCAGACCACTGTGTGTCTATGCGAAAGAGACAAAAAATGGAAAGGCAATTTTGATAATCTGGGTGGATGATTTGATGATTGCCACCAGCAATGTCAAAATAATGATGGATGTAAAAGGGATGCTTTCAGAAAAATTCAAGATGAAAGATTTAGGAAGGCTTAAGCATTTTCTTTGTATAGATTTCACTCAGTCTGATGGATGTGTGAAGATGTCACAGGAGACATATGTCAACAGGTTTAACATGCAAAACTGTAAACCCAGAGAAACTTCTTGTGTTCAAAAGCTGTGTTATACAGAAGATGCTGTTAAGATGTGTTATGTTAAAGTATGTTAAAGTGTATAGAGAGGCACTTGACAGCCTTATATTGGCATATATTTAACAACATGTACACGTCCAGACTTAAGTTTTGTGCTAAGCAAGCTATCACAATACTTTTGTGAACCAACGGAAGAACAATGGATAACTGTGAAAAAGGTATAAGATACCTCAGAGGAACAACAAACAAAGAGTTGTGTTTCAGAAGAAATGACAGTGAGAAGTTAGGCTTAAGTGACGCAGACTGGGCTGCTGATACTACTGACAGACGCAGCACCACAGGTTACTGTGTAAGCCTAAGTAAGAGCAGTTCATGAGTTTCATGGAAAACTAAGAAACAGCCAACAGTGGCGCTTTCAACTTGTGAGGCAGAATATATATATATAGTGTTTTTACCTGTTACTTGCAAGTTCACCCCGCCACGACTCAAGAAGTGAGTGTGCAATAAATATGCTTAACAAAAGCTAAAGAATATCTCTGCCTCCGTCAGCTTATTCTTCGGGTTCAGCACAAGTAAAAGCTGTAAGCTCAACATCTTATTTAAAGTCTCTCTCTCTCTGCACACACACAAACACACACCGTGACACACACACAAATAAACGCACCCACACAAGCACGCACACAGTGGTGAACTATGAAACCATCCTCCTCTTTCGCCCATTCAAAGAACTACAGAAAAACACACAAAAAAAGAAGTAAATTAGTGCTATTAGTCAAAAGGTCTAACAACAACAGATGAGACACGAATCAATTTTTTTTCAACTAATTGAGCTGCATGGCCACTACATAATGAGAACACAAACCAACCATCTGATATCGCTTATCAAGGCCATCTGGGCCCACACCGATATGCAGTTTAAAACATTTTCTTACCTTAAGTAACTCTACAGAAATAAGGTTTTCTTTCGTTCTGGAGTGGTGCTGATGAATTCCATCATGAGAGCACGGACATCCAGTGTATCCAGAATATCCTGGTGCATATGCAGAAGGGCCAGGTAAATGAGTCTACTCTGTACGACGGTGTTGCGCAGCCAAGTCTTGACCTCTCTGGTGAGATGGGCAAGGAAAGAGTGAGATGGAGTAGATTTCCAAAATCTACCTCTTGTTTGAGCGTGCAGGCAAGACATGAAAGTAGCGAGGCCATAGAGAGTTTCAAATTTCTCCTGCCGTGTAAGCCCCACCAGCATCCGAAGTTGCATATGCAGACCAGGCACATCAATATTACCCGGCAGCTTGAGAGAGACCAGGTCTTCTTCTGTTCCAACCATCCCGTTTGTGGCAGAAAGCAAAGTTGCTTCCCTCAGTGCGGCAGTTGTCATGCCACTCTGGTCAAATCTGCGCTCTATTTCAGCATTGACAAAGTCAAGTGCCTCAAAAAACTGCATTTTCCATGTTGAAGTTACAACATCTTCAGTCTGCCTTGTGTCATGGTATCTGGATGGAGTTTTGCTTTCGCGGTTGGTGGTTGAGTGAGACATCTTAAGATCGTATTAGCTCCATAACATTCTCATTGCGCAGGGCCAGTATGCGCTCTCTCAGGGTTTGTATGCACTCCAGTGCTCCAGCAGCTGTAGCCTCTCAGCTTGAAGCACTTTAGCCACGGCTTTGCAAGGAGTGAGGAGGGCTTTGGAGCACAGAAGACCGAACATGGTCTTTCCCTTTTTTGCTTGTTTCAGTAGCCCCGATATCTTTGCATTCATTTCGCCACGAACATCTTGCTGGAGTGTCTGTAGGGTTTGGAGAAGTGGGCCAAATGCACAGATTATTCTGGATACTGCGAGGGCTCTCACGCTGGATAAAATTGTGAATGGTGTAAGACAAGTGACAAGACCTGTTCTTTCGCTGTTATATCAGTTGTTCCATCAGCAATTAGACCATAGTATGGGGAACCAAAAGCCTCTCTCACCAAAGCTCATGCCAGCCCAAAACAGTCCATGCAGTCACCTGGTCCTTAGAGACAGCCTGTGAGAGCAGCGCTTTGATAGGCGTTTGTTTCAACGCTGACAGCTTGCTGACTACCTCCAAGTGGAAACTGGATTTCATGTTCCCGAAATTTGTCTACTGCTTTCCACCAATGTCGTCGCCGGCTCTTCCAAGCTCTCCTCCTCTGATCAGTTGATGGTGCTGGTAAAGACCCCTGAATACTGACACATTCCACATTTGTAGTCTTTCGCTGTTTGGTGGAACCATGACCCACAGGATCTTTGAAAAAATCTGAAATTCTTACTGACTCACACTTTTTAGCTCTGTTCAAAATGCTAGTGCTAGCCTAGTTGTTGACGTTATTTATTTCAACATTTGTTTTTTTTGCATTTCACATTCAACCTCTCGCCACCAGAGGGGGGTTGCAGCCCCTCCAGCCCCCCCACTTCCAGCGTTCATGCTAGTAAGTGTGATGCAGTAAAGAAAAGAGTGTGTTAGTGTGTTACTAATGTTTTTTTGTTTTTTTTGAGACTGTGGTTCCAGCTCTCCTCAGGTCATTGACCAGGTCCTGCCATGTAGTCTGGGCTGATCCCTCACCTTCCTCATGATCACTGATGCCCCACGAGGTGAGATATTGCATGGAGCCCCAGGCCGAGGGAGACTGACCGTCATCTTGAAGTAGACTGGGAGCCAGAGCTTTCAGCTATCAAGCTCCTCTTCTGTGGAACAAACTACCTTTCTGGGTTCGGGAGGCAGACACGGTCACCACATTCAAGACTAGACTTAAGACTTTCCTTTTTGATAGCGCTTATAGTTAGGGCTGGCTCAGGCCTTCCCTTAGTTATGCTGCCATAGGACTAGACTACCGGGGGACCCCCCCCCCCCCCCCCCCTACTAACTAAACTTCTTCCCCGGAGTTTCTGTGCTTTCTCGTCCAGCAGGTTCTCATGGATCGTGACTGCTGCTGTGGTCTGCTGCTGACGTCCACGCCTTACTGTAAACCCTCTCTCTCTCTCTCTCTCTCAATGTAAAGCAGTTCGATAACCCTTAGAGTCCGCATAAACGGGGCCTGAGGTTTTATTGTTCTGTCAATCATTATCTCTCTCTCTCTCTATCTATCTATCAATGTAAAGCAGTTCGATATCCCTTAGAGTCCGCATAAACGGGGCCTGAGGTTTTATTGTTCTGTCAATCATTATCTCTCTTACACCTTTTCTTTGGATATTACTAACTACACCTCTTCCCCGGAGTTTCTGTGCTTTCTCGTCCAGCAGGTTCTCATGGATCGTGGCTGCCGCCGTGGTCTGCTGCTGACGTCCACCATATTTAGCATTACATGCCATATATAGTCATTATTGCTACCATCCCCACTACAGCTTTGTTGGTTAATGACTTATTGCTGCTGTGCATCTGTGTTCCACTGCTACTGCAATCACCTCACCATTTATTGTAATTGATTGTAATTGTACAATATGTTTGTGTTGATTGTTCTGTACATGTGACATCCATTGCACGTCTGTCCGTCCTGGAAGAGGGATCCCTCCTCTGTGGCTCTTCCTGAGGTTTCTTCCACATTTTTAAACTGTTAAAAGGGTTTTTTGTGGGCAAGTTTTTCCTCACTCGAACCGAGGGTCTAAGGACAGAGGGTGTCACTCCCTGTACAGATTGTGAAGCCCTCTGAGGCAAAATGTGTTTTGTGACTTTGGGCTATACAAATAAAATTTGATTTGATTTGATTTGATTTGATTTGATTCTTCCATTTTCTAATAATTGCGGCAACAGTTGTTGCCTTCTCACCAAGCTGCTTGCCCATTGTCGTGTAGCCCATCCCAGCCTTGTGCAGTTCTACAATTTTATCCCTGATGTCCTTACACAGCTCTCTGGTCTTGGCCATTGAGAGAGAGAGGTGAGAGGTTGGAGTTTGTTTGGACAGGTGTCTTTTATACAGGTAACAAGTCCAAGTACAGTTAATACAGGTAATGAGTGGAGAACATGAGGGCTTCTTCAAGAAGAACTAACAGGTCTGTGAGGGCCGGAATTCTTGCTGGTTGGTAAGTGATCAAATACTTATGTCATGCAATAAAATACAAATTAATTACTTAAAAATCATACACTGGGATTTTCTGGATATTTGTTTTAGATTTCGTCACTCGCAGTTGAAGAGTACCTATGATAAAAATTACAGACTTCTCCATGCTTTGCAAGTGGGAAAACCTGCAAAACCGGCAGTGTATCAAATACTTGTTCTCCCCACTGCAAAAACTGGTTGAAATATTGTTACTACACTGCAAAATAGGGACATTAATCACACATAAAATGGCTTAACAAAGTCTGCCTCAACCAAAACAGGCGTCAGTGATAATATATACAGTATTTTAGAACTAAATGAAAAAAATAGTACTTTTGTTACTTCAAATACTAATGATAATAGATTTGTACTTTACATAAGTATAACACTGACTACATGACTTATAATGGAGTATTGTTACATTGTATTACTCATTGAATTCATGATATTATTCCACTCCTGGAATTAACATGCTACCCAACTACTAATACAGGCTGTGGTCATCTCACGACTTGATTACTGTAATGTCCTCCTGATGGGCCTCCCAGCCTGCATGATGAAATCTCTCCAGATGATGATGCGACTGGTTTTCAACCAATCCAAAAGATCACGTAACCCGCTGCTCATCTAGCACCACTGGGTACCTGTTGCAGCCCACATTAAATTCAAATAGCAAATGGTTGCATGCAAAGTGGTCTTTGGTAATGCACCCACCTACTTGAACATCCTTATAAAGGTATATGTTACCTCACCATTGCGTTCCTCCAATGAATGACACGTTCACTCAAGGCAATCCAAACACTTCTTGTCTGTTGTTCCCCGTTGGTGGAACGCACTACCAGTTCAGACCAGATCAGAGGCGTCTTCCCTACCTTTAAAAAATTCCTGAAGACCTCCAGCTCTTCAGAGAGGACCTGTTCTCCTAGCACTACCTACAACTGGACATGATACATATATCCCTCTACTACTGTCACAGTACTTATTGCTGCACTAACTTGTCCTAATTGGTCGTTTTCCTTTCGAAAGTCCCTTTCGATAAAAGCAAAATAACTAAATCTAACTATTTTACTGATCTGTGATTGTCTAAAGTGAGAGTTATGTTCTTGTTCAAAAAGAAAAGACTCAAAATTCTAAAAGTAACTCCACCTTTTTCAACAATAGCCCTGATGCATCTAGTAGTATATTGAATGCATCAGGGCTGTAGTTGAAAAAGGTGGAGTTACTTTTAACTACTTCCTGTATAGTAGGGAAGTTTGAATCAGTCGTTCCCAACCTAAGGGTCGGGTCACCTCCAAGGGGCCACAAGATAAATCTGAGGGGTCGTAATGATAACTTCTAATCTATTTTCCTATGTTTCTATGTATAAATTATTTCTGAGTGAAATTTGCGGCCTTGAGAGCAGTTTACAAATGAATTTTTTGCAGAACGACTTTCTTTACTTAAAATCCAGACTTTTGCTAGACTCAGAATTTTGAGGTTTTTTTTTTTTTTTTAATTTAAAACCTCCACAGCTGCGGCAAGGATTGAGACTTTGCGTTGTGTAGTGAATGAAGAAAAATGATGGATATTTGTTTGGCAGCTGGATTGAGGTTTATATTGTGTACAACACAATGAGATAATTTCAGCAACATTTGTTCCCACACGGACGCCTCTCCTCAGCATAGTGTACCGTTACTGAGGAGAATCTCCAGGAAGTGACATTACATCAGGGGCAATTGTCAAACTATCAAAATAAAAGCTCCCCAAAATAAATACACACAAAAGTGTGATAACACTGCTGAAGCTGTCAGACTTTAAGGAAGCCTCTGTACTACTGCAGTGTCGATAATAATGTAGGATGTGACAGGGCCAGAGTCAGGCACACTCAAAATTTCTTTAGAAATTTACTAGTTTGAAGTTATAATTCTTACATTTGTTTTCAGAATATTTCATAACAGTATTACAAATTCAGAAATTCATACATGTGTCTGGTGCAACTAGACACTTTTTTTGTATTTTTGATAAATGATCAAAGCTGCTAGTAACTGTAGGTGTCAGATAAATGTAGTGGAGTAAAAAGTATGACATGTCATCAGTACAGTACACCAGCGAAAACAATGAAAAGTGACAAGACAGACAGCAGTGCTAATGACATGTTTAACATTTTAATAAAATCGAGATTTCATTTTGTGTTTAAATAACACGCAATATGTATCTGCACTAGCAGTGGGGCATTGTGGGACATTGTGTTCATCATCGCTGCTATTGTTTGATAGTGAGAGAAAAAACATAAAAACAAGACAGCAAAAAATAGGTTCAAGGATTTTATTATTTACCGTAGAAACACTGTACATAAATTACTTTCTCTGAGACTAATTTTGATGTACGGATAAGTGGAATTTCTCAACCCTCCAAATAAAAAAGATAAACCCATAAAACGTTGTCAACTATCTCAATTGTCTCTGAAGAAAGATTGGTAGCATATGATGTTAACTCTCTGTGTAAAGTTCCTGTCCTTTCCTTTAAAATGATTAAAGTCGGCTTCCCACCCTTGTAAACACACATACACACAAAGAAAACTCCTCTAAAAGAGTACAGAGACCCACAATCAATGAGAAAACATCCACATCGATTTTTGATCAATTACTGTTACTCATTAAAGTCACTGATGGCAATGCACTGTCCCTTTAAGGGGAAACAAGCAAAAACGAGGAGAGAAGCAACAATTAGTTACTACTCACAGCAACCCCGCCCCCCCAAAGCCATGACAACATGTTTCTATTGCAAGCAATACTACTACCTTTGACCGA
Organism: Nibea coibor; assembly: GCA_023373845.1. Classification (NCBI taxonomy): domain Eukaryota; kingdom Metazoa; phylum Chordata; class Actinopteri; family Sciaenidae; genus Nibea; species Nibea coibor. Next base: position 27,750,170 of record CM041719.1, on the reverse strand, counting down.
TAAAAGCACAAGGTCTATGCATTATGAGGCTGAGTCACATTTCAGAAGTGAGGGACTCCTGGGCTGACACGGGACCAGTGTTTTACAGGACCGGTGAGCCCACTCGGTCCACAAAGAGTACATCCACATAGAATCATAAACAGCTATGGGCTGCGGTTGCCCTGCTTCCTCAATCATTGCTGTTGGTTGTAGTCTGTCGATTTTTATAGACCTTGTAAAAGCACAGGGGATCAGGAGGAGTGGTTTTAGAATTGACCAAACAGATCATAGATATCAGTAAGAAAGAAACAAAAACACAACTCAAAGTTTCTGGTTTTGTTTAGTCCAGATCATGGTCCATCCGGTGGTGGTGTAGTAATAGTAGTAATAGTGGTATAGGTAATAGTATGTAAACACTTTTTGTTAATTTTTTATATCCCCTTTTTGTCTGAAGCAAATGCAAGTTTATATATAAAAACAGAACAAAAAAATCAAACAGAAAATCAGTCTTTTTTTTCCTTCATACAAAGTGTAGTCCTTTTTTTGTGCCTGTCTCTCTTAGAGAGTCCACAACAGTTCCACAACGGTTCCATTAAATTGCTTCAGCCATGGAAACAACAGATCCTATAGACATGGCTCTTCAAGGTCTATAACCCAGAGTGATGGGTCACATCTGGACTCACACAGATATGACACCTGCAACATCTGTTAGGGATCCACAAACAGCATCATTGCTCTGACAGTTTACAACTGTCTGAATGTTTGGGGCTCATCTAGCTGTGAAGCCTGCTCAAATGCTAAGTTGCTATTTGAACACTTTTCTACAGCCCACTGCTTCACAGCTAGACAGCACACAGGTCAGTCCCACCTACCAGAGAGATGGGGAGGGGCATGCGTGCAGGTGGGCTAAAGACAGACAACAGGGCCAGAGAGAAAGAAAGAAAGAAAGAAAGAAAGAAAGAAAGAAAGAAAGAAAGAAAGAAAGAAAGAAAAATAAAGAGGGAAAAGACAGTGGTTGAAAAAGAGTGCACCAGGGCTCATGAAGATGTTTTAAACTGAAGGTTCATCATGTTCCACGTCAGTTGTGTTGAAGTGGCTGTTACATCATTAATCAAATCAGTCTATAAATTCTAGTAACCATCTTAGAATAAAACAAGTTTGCAAACACAGGGTCTCTTCAGTGGCTAGTTTTGAGTCTCAAGACTGTTAAGTCTGTGACATCCATTTTGTGTTAAAAATTCACTTTTTGTGGTGGGGGGTTTGAAATTTAATGATGCCGTGTTACCTCCTCCCTATCTCGCTCTGCCGTAAGAACTGGATGTTGTTAGCGCTGTCGGCTAGCTCAGGGTACTGCTCTATGGATAGGACATAGTAGCCATCATAACCCAAAACCTTCCCGCTGCTCAACAGCTGCCTTTTCTCCCCCTCCGTCCACAGCCGGACTCCTTCCTCACCGTCTCTCACCCGCTGTTGCTCGCGGGCCCAAGCGCTCAGGAGCGCCCTCTGCCTCGCATGCTCCAGGATTCGTGCCTTCTCCTCGTCCAGTGTTGTCCCGTAACGCACATGGAGGGCCAGAGCCCCATATTGCAGCTCCACGTCAGCAAAGCGCCGTGTTCGCCCGTTCATCACTGTTGTAGACTGGGACACTGTGACGTTTACACCATTTTCCAGTGATTTCCTGCCTGAGGTAAGCCGCAGTGCACTGAGGTCGTTCTCAGGCAGACTGGTCTTGATGAAATAGTGCGTGTCTCGTCCCTCCACCGTATAATGCAGGTCCTCAAGGTAAAAGGCATTATTCAACACTGCAGCCACTTTGATGCAATCCTCATTGGCAATGTTCAGAGCGTTGGTCACCACACGGCCTTGGATCACTGCAAGCATCACCCCCTTACCAATCAGTGACTTGACGGTGGCGAACCACAGCCACTGTCTGGCCTGGTCAGAATGTCTCCGGTTGAGCTGGATTTCTGGCATTCGCTCAAAGGACAGGAAGGCCCGAGACTGACGAGTCACCTCCTGCTGGACACCTGAGATAGACTGTGGACGAGAAAGAGAAAAAGAAAGTCATGTTTGATATCCATAACATGGAGGACATTACAGAAACAGTGTATGATAATACAGACAACATGGAGAATGGTTGGTTGGTTACTTCATCTGTCCTAAACTCACTTTTTGGAATTAAAACAGAATCTGAATCAGATTTTCAGTCTGTCTGTATGAACACGAGCTGTCAAATTAAATCTTCACTTGAGTCCTTGAGCCCTGATAATAACTGTTCTGTGGTCTGGTACTGCTCTGTGACCTGTGGTAGCCAGGAAAAAGACTTACTCTTGAGTAGATAATATGATAAAGTGTTGTTTGTTAATGTATTGTTGCTATAAAACTATAAATGAATTGTGACTGTTGAATTTTAGGGACTGTTTTTTTAATTTACACATTTTCTTGCAGCTTTACGTTGATCTATTGCTTTGTTTTTTTACGTGATGTATGTAGGTGTACAGTATGTTATGCAGAACATATGATGTCTGTCCAGCTATTTTTGATCTCAAGCAAAGCAGAAACTCAACTGAAACTTTTTCATAAAGCTTAGAAGCATAAAAGTGTGGGCTCGGCCCATCAACACCCCTGTAGCTTCTGAATTTCCTGGTGAGAGACCATTACAGCTCTCAAACTGCACAAATAAGTCCAGTGCATTCACACTTCAAACAACGCCGTCAGTCAGTCCAAGTCTCTCTAGTTTCCTTCCTCATTTTCTCTGGTTTCCTTCCAGTTCCTTTCTGAATGTGCCGCTTCTATTTTTGTCTTCATTAAGCAGTGTTCATGTTGGTGTCTTGCACTGATTTTCACACAGTATCTCACTCTTTCTGCACAAGTGTGACATCCTCATAACCTGTCCACCAACAAGTGTATAAATAGCCACATTAACTGAGTGACTGTAAGAAGGAGCTTTAAGATGAAAAGGCATGAATCAATGACTCTTGATTTTTTCTCATTTCCTATCTCATTATTCCCACTCCATTTCCTCCTATAGTTTTCTCTTTCCCCTCCATTTCCTCATTGTCTTTTCTCCACAAATGTCAGGTTGATTTTTTGATTTCCTTGATTTTTTAAAACTTTCTCTTTCTCTTTATTCTCACGTTTCAACAGCTTTGTTTTCTTCTGAATGGTCAGTTTGTAGCCTTTGTCTGGATTTTCTGAATATATATTTAGCTCCATCTCTCTTTTTCTTCTTCACTGTTTTTATTTCATGTGGACATTTGATCATCTGTGCATCTTGTTTTTGTCTTTCAGTTTCTCTATCAGCATCACCAAATATAAGAACCATAAATCGACTTTTTGTTATCATTGTTGGATTTATTCTTTATAGAAAATGAATATACATTAAATATCTTTGTTTAGTGTGAACCACATTCAGAAAATAACTAATTCGTCGTGTCCTACAAATTGATGTGGAAAAGTCAAATACTATTCAAATACGTAGTTTTAATGTGTGAACATGGTAAGATTAAACAAAAAACAGGTGGCAGTTGGCACCTTGCATGGCAGCCAATGCCATCAGTGTATGAATGTGTGTGAATGGGTGAATGAGATATGTACTGCAAAAAGCTTTGAGTGGTCAGAAGACTAGAAAGGAGATATATAAGTACAGTCCATTCACCATTTACCATTTAATACAGTAACACCTATTGTGACATCACTGATTGGGGTGTGGCCAGGCCACACAACAGTGCTTCAAGGTTTGAGTCCAGTCTGCTGCTAATACACATTTCTGTGTATGTGTAGTGGGCATACATACAGGCAGGTCATCCCACAGCTGGCTCTTTTTCATTTCCAGTGATGGCTGCGTCAGGTCAAACTTGGGAATGGGGAATCCTGGGATTGCATTGTGGAGATGGAAGCCAAATGTGACTAACCAGATATTGACATCTACAGAGAAAAAAAATAAAGAGAAGAGAAACATGGAAAGAGTCAGAGAGTGAGTTCAAGCGTACTGCTTCAATATTACAGTACTCAGTAGCAGCACTTGCTGAGCAAACTGTAGATCTCTGAGAAATACTTTAATCGCTCACATGGTTGCAGCTTGTTAACATAAATAGTTTATGCAGCAGTTAATCACTTCCAATTTCTGCACTCCAAATATGATCCAACTGAAAGGCTGGATCATCTCAGATCATTGATCTGTTCTGCAGCTGTTGCACCAGCCTCATTTCACTACACTGTTCGGTGTACTTTCATCACATGTAGCTTTCACATGATGTCGAGCAGAGAAGCAGGAACAACAAACACAGACATGGAACATCAAAGCATTTGAGGGCAGACTGTATCTGCTGCATGTTTTATCTAACTTTTAGTCTTTAAGTCTTTACTGTAAAGCTATCTTCTTACCTGTGACATACTCTTTGACCTGATGAATCTTGCTGATGGGGTTGTTGCCTCGGAACATATAGAGGTTAAAGGGCTGGGGGTCTTTTCCTACACGTGTCCATATGCTAATGTCAGGTGTGGTCCACCTACAGAGCAAACACACTCTGGTCACAGGAGACACTGGCAAATCTGGAATATCTTCCTGTTATACAGAATCTCCTACTTAAACCGATAATGAGCGAAGAAGTGACAGACTGCCTACCTCCCAGCAGGGATGTCATAGTCTCTGTCTCCAAAATGCAGCAGTCGTGTCAGTGGATCATACAGGCCTCCATGGAAACCGATGACCAGCACAAAGTCCGGGTTGGAATCAAAATAAACCTCACCATAAGCTGTGTATTGTACCTATGCACACAAACAGATATTTATGATCTGACCTGGAGACATGAAACAATTTCATGAATAGAATTTGAACATACACACTTGAGAGCTTCCTAAAACTGTGCACACATACCTGTTTAAGCAATAATCCATTGTTGCTGAAGACAGCCAGCGGAGTCCCAGTGTTATCACATGCAATATAAAACTCCTCTCCGCTGCTGATCTCCATAGCAAACACATGGCCCTGTGCAACAACACACATTTCAGTTATTATGACCATCATACTAATAATGATGACTTTTGTTATTACTATTATGTTTTGTACATGTGATAACAGGAGGCCTTTAAATAATTATGTCATTTTTAATTATGTGGGTTGTTCATGAACCATATTCATTAGAATAAAACAAACAAAGTGTTCCAAGTCGTCTATGCTGTGAATTGAGAAAATATGTTTTATGTGATGAAGTGGAGCTGCTACACTCATCCCTCTAATTGAGATGCTGAGCATTCACCAGGTTTTCTCTCTAGTCACTGGAGGGAAACCTGCTCCACCATCATTAATCAAAAGTTATGCCTGAAAACCAAAAGTGAAATAAATAGCAGTCAGTGAGAGCTCTGTAGAGAGACTCCTCTACCTTCAGTGTCATGCCTGTCTCTAGCTGGAGATCATTTGAGTTTGGAAGAGAGATTCAGAGTGACTTCTTCATTGTAGCTACCTGCAGATCATAGTAGAAAGATGTGATCTCAGAGCTGGAGTGGTTATAGACATGTGTGATCCTTGTGGGGTAGTTCAGGTCAGCGTAGAAGAACTGCAAGTGTTGGCCCAGACTGTTTCTAGATGCCACACGCCGACCCAAGCCATCATAACGGTATTGTATGGTCCAGCTGGCTGCTTTACTGTAGACACGAACTAGAAGACCTGAATCACAGACGATAAAAAGGATGAAAACAGACTTGAACAGTGCTGACTTTAGCGGAAAGAGTGAGCCAGAGCCAGCTTAGTGGCTTACCGTGTTGCACCACCCACTTTTATTTAAACTTCATCCATTTTAGAGACTAAACTGTTCCATAAAAGAGCAATAGCTTGTAGAAAAGGTATGAGATACAACTCAATGGTACAGATATATCTCTTGTTGCTCCCACCTTTGGAGTTGTATTCAAATATCTCAGCTCCTCTTTGCCTCAGGAAACCGTCTTCATCCAGCCTGTACTGAACATCTCCCAGACGAGTGATTCTGTCCCTCAGATCATAGCGTAGAGGTGTTAACCGGCCACTGTTCCCAGGGTTCAGCAAATGCAAGTTTCCATTCAGATCATAATTATATCTGGAAGAGCAGAAAATGGTAGTATTAGTATTTGGCATCAATAAATAATAGTGCTTTTTATCAGGTTAATGTTATGATCATACCTCCACATCATCTTCTCATTGAGGGAGACTGTTTGAAGCTGTCCATCAACGTCATATTCGTAACCATATTTGGTTGTGTTAGCAAACGGTCCAATCTTGATCTCGCGCTTGGTGACTCTGCCCATGTTGTCGTACTGAATGGTAATCCAGTACATCAGAGATCTGAAGATCTCATACTGGATCTCCTTGATGCGACCGTGCTGGTCAAAGTGTTTGGTGTATGTCATCACTGCTGTGGAGATGATCTGAGACAGAGGTTCAGAAAATCAATTGTTTACTGCAAGATGGCTCATTAATACTGAACAACCTCTTGACCTGCTTTGACACAAACACACTCATGACAAGCTGTATACAAGATGTATTTGTATATGAGGAAATCAGGCATCTCAAGCGTCCCAAAATCACTTGGACTAAAAACAGTTCTTTGATAAGCTTTCTGCACTCACTCTCAGTGATGTATAAGTTCTCATTTGAGAATCTTTACCTTGATTTACCTGATTGCTGGTAAGGGAGATTACATGCTGCTACTTTCAATTTACAGATAAATACAGATTTTTAGTTTTCTTGCTTGTACATTCTTGCTTTTGATTTATTGACATTTTTGGTTTGCAGAGGAAACAATCTGAATAAAAACAACAATTTTAATGGTGTCATTTTACTTGGCATTTTCATAATAACTAATACTAATAACAAATACTAATGTGATGTGATGCAATAGCTATAACTGGCTTTCTTCACTTCACCATTTAAATTGATGTGTATATAATGTTTAGATATCACTGTGTCCAATTTGAAAGACTAGTACACCTTGAAAAGACATATTAGTTACTTGCTTATTCATTAGTGCGGCCGGTCCTATCTTACCTGATTTATATCATAATAGATGACTCCAAACTTCCCAAACTGCTCCACCTTCCCAGATATATCATCAAACTGATAGAGATCAATTGGCAGTGGTGTCTCGTTGATTACAGCCTGCATGCTGGTGACTCTGAAACTGTTGTCATAGGTGTAGTCGAATCGTGCATTCACCATCCCGTCCTCACTGAAGCGGAATATTTGCCGGTCAACCAGTGGGCCGATCTGGCGATACCGGATGGAGCAGATGAAGCCTTCGCTCTGCAGGTTGACTGTCTTGAGCACACCAGCGGTCTCGTCGTACGTGAAACTGACCCGTGTTGAGTCATAGAGGATCTCTGCCAGCTTGTTCTAATGAGGCACATAAAACAGTGCAGTATGTGTTTACAATAATGGACTTTGTCAGATCATCTTCATTCAAGATCAGCTACACCATCAGTTAACTTCAAAGACTGCTATTAGCTCTTGAGTGGTCAATTCAAGCTGTCAGAGTTCCTGTTCATTCTCTGCTGCAGCTGCTACTTATGCATATCACACTACACCACCATCCCAGGCTCCTCCTAACTCTGTTATGGTCCCATGTATTGATTTCTAACTGCCTTGGCTTTCAAAAAAACTGAGCATGATTGATTGATGCTAAAATAATTAATTTTTCCATCTATTTTCTATACATCCACTAACTCTGTTTGGTTATTTATACCTATACACAACAAACTATTCATATGACTGAAGTGAGACTAAAGATTTATAATTGAGGAAGCAATGATAAGTTCTAATCTTCTATCTAATAGTGTGGTTTCTGTGGATCAGGAGATAAACACAAACATAAATTTACATTAAGATAACTCTAATCATATGTTTGAAATAAAAATGAAATACCTGTCTGCGATATTTATACAGTATACGGCGGCCAGTGCCTAGATGGGCAACTCTGAGGAGCTGTCCATCTTCAGAGTAGTCCACAGTAACAGAAGCATTGCTCTCTGGGGGGGTGTAGATGTTCCTGTAGTATCCTATGGATCTTATGGTCTGCATGGTGTGTCGAGCCACACTGGGCATGGTGACCGCTGACAGACGGTCCCCTGAGTCGTAGTCAAAAATGTACTGGTGCTGGCTATGCAGCAGAAGGACCATGGACTGCCAGAAAAACAGCAGGACAAAAGACAATAACTAAGATGTCATCAAAGCAGTAAAAAAACACAGAACAGATGCTCAATGAGACACATTAGATTTAATTTACACTTCTATCTATCTATCTATCTATCTATCTATCTATCTATCTATCTATCTATCTATCTATCTATCTATCTATCTATATATATATATATATATATATATATATATCCCTCTTAGCCTGGGATCCCCCAGTAGGGGGTCAGGAGTTCCCTGTTAAGCCTGCTGCCACAGAGACTTTCCCATCATTTTCTAACCAATTTCTAGAAATGGTCTATGGAGCAAGTGTGTCTGACTGAATTCCAGTTGGTTGTTCTGAGGTCATCAATACTTGGCTTTTCAAAAATTGCCAGTGTGTCTTTTTTAAAAAAGGTCGTGGTCGTTTAGTTTTCTACATACTAGATTGTTATTCAGAAATAATGATTTGTGCTTGATTGAGTAGAACCATTTGTTGCTGTCAGTCTATTCCTGGTGATTGTGCTTTTGTGGAAACACAGGTGGGGATGTTATTGAACTGTCTCACTCAAAAGTACAAAAGAAGCAAGGACAGTTATGAAACAATTTGGAAAAAAATCAGCAAGTGAATGTGATATGGCCTGTACATTTTCAGCTAACCTTCAGGAAAAAGCCCAACATTTCCCATAATAGGCAGACATGGCAGCACAGGTCAAGGAAATTGCTTTGACACTAAAACATAACACACCATGTTTTCCTCAACTTGGATGCCCTGCTACTTAATTTGTCCCATGGGCGCTTTCCACACTGCACTGACACTGGGGCTCTGGGTTTAGCACACATATTGTAGGTGTGCTACACAATGAGGAAAACTGGGCGTCTTCATAGAATAATGTGACGCCAATTTCCTCAAATGTCCACAACTAAAGTCGAACCCATCACTTTCACAAATCCTCTGGGACCCTTCCGCACTCTCCCTCATCGTACAATGATGTGAAATGTGTGATGTTGTGAAAGAACAAAGATCTAATCTGTGAGAAAGGAAATCAGCGGCTCTTCTTTGTCTGGAAGATAACTCTTTAAATGTGAAAATACATGCTCACATCATGCTCTCCTGGGTGTGTGCTTCTTGCCTCAGGCAGGAGGTAAAGATCACCTTGATTATTTGAACCTTCTGAACTGGCTCATGAGGAAACGGTTGTGCTTTTTAGCTTCTTTGCATATTTGCTCTAAACTCTTATTTTAAAGTGATCTGAGTTTATTTATTATATGTATGTGTATCATGTGCATTAGTGCTTTCATGTCTTTAAACACCATCACATTCAATAGAAACAGAGATACTGAATTCTTGAGTGATCTCATTTTTACATTACATGTACATTACTTTACATTTGTATTTGTCTGAAACTGGCTTATGTTTTCACCCTCTTGATGGTTTACCTTCGTACATACTTGGACTTATTTTCCTTTTTGTCACTCTTTTTGTGACGGTTCTGAGCTTAATTGGTTATACTACTTAGTATTTGGGAAATACATGGGCATACTGTCCACTCAAGCTGTGCTCGTGGCATTCATCGTGAATGACAGCATGTTCCATACATACAGATGCAGTTACAATGTATAACAGTGGTATGCCACTGTGCATGTTGAATTCTGCTTTTAGTCACTGTATTTCCTAAAGGGGCTTCCATTAAGTATTTTCAGCAAGGGGAGAAAGTGACAGATGGAGGATGGAAGTGAATGAAAAATAAGTGCAAGAGAAGGTGAGAACGTACACAGTGACAGTGACATGGTATAATAAAACATGGCTCATTTATTCATTGGGGAAATGTTATCTCTTTTATCCATTACTCTCTGCTTGTTGGTTTGTGCCTTCCCACACTCCTTTTTCAGCTTCCTTTGCTCCTTTCTCTGCCACCTGCCTCTACTTCATTAGCTTTTGCCATTTTCTCTGTATTCATTAAAATATAAAAGTCAAATTAAGTTTGTATTCTACAATCTACTTTTTCTACATATCAACTGATTTAGAATAAAAACAACTGTATCACTCAATACACCATCAGCTTTGGGAGATTTGTGTACAATGAGACATTAAGGTGGGAATGTTTGGCAGGTATTCCACCTCGTCATTCTGTATAACACATACAAACGCTGAATGGGGGGTCGTTGATCCGCTGTTAAGCTGGCAGTGGAAATAGCAACAGAGCTGAATCGACGTCTTTGTATAAATGGGGAAGTCAGCAAGACGGGCACTGCCCAATGTTCCAAGCCCCCCTTTTTTCGAAAAACGCATCCAACAAAAAGCCCATTTGTCCAAGAGTCCCTTACCCTTAAGTACGAAAGCAAGAAGGTCATGTAGGTAGCATAGTTTCAGTTAGCCAAAAATACTTAACTAACAAACTAACAGATAAGAATGCACTCATGAGGCTGGTTTTTGAGGGTAATGACAAATTCCACATGTTAAGTCATGTGATGACTCCTGATTTAGCTTGATTCATTAATAAGGATGAGGTCAAGCTCCAAACAAACTAGGGAGTGGAGCTTGAGTTGACACTGTTTTGATCCCAAGAATGAACTTTGATGCTCAGACAAAGTCTGATATTAAAGCCTAACTCTGCTTGACTGATTGGCAGTCTATTGAGGTGATTTGTGCTTTATTTGTTTATAATGTTGTGTAAGTTTGGTTAGATGTATGCACAGTTGTTTTGTACAATACAGTGTCAGTACAGTTTTCTTCAAGATGCACAGAAAAGTGAAATGGTATTTTAACAGTGTCCTGGATTCACCAAACTGAAAATCAAAAACCTGTTTATTTGTGATTCATCATCGTCATTGTGACATTGCTGATATTATGTTCTATCTGAGTATGTAATATATTATTAATTAACTAAACAATAAACAGTCATTTAACGTATTGTATCTTTTGTAGAATGTGTTGAAAATACTGGAACTGTGTACTGTAAGGAAACCTTATTTTCTTTCTTTTAGTCTTCTGGCCCTGTTATTTCTCAATTTCTCTCTCATTATTCCTTCCTCTCTCCTTGTACTGTACTCTATCACTCCCTTCCCACCATTCTTGTCTCTCTTCATTACAATTACTACTATTTCTCTCTCTGTCTCAGTCTTTCTCTCTTTCTCTCTCTAACATGCTTTAACTAAGCTCCTACCATCCCTTGGGCCTTGTTTCTGCAGCAGTACCTCTGTCTTTCCAGGCTCTCTTAAATATGTATCTTTCCGCTCTCTGTCTCTCGTCTTCCATCTCTCTCTATCATTTCTGTCTTTCAATGTGCGCTGTTGTTGTTTGGTGTCAAGCTCTGTCTGTCTGCCCCTCTGTCTTCCTGAGCTAACAAACACAGAAAGCATCTGATTTATCCCTCCTGTCTCCTCCTTCTCACACCCATTTGTTTTTCTACACCCTACCTTTCGTACTGCAGAGAAACCCCTCTCTTGTACTTCTTAAGCGACAAGGTGAGTTGTTTTTTTAAAGTCTCTCCCTTTTAAGTATGTCATTCTGTCTTTTTTCTTCAGTCACCTCTCCTTTCTTCGTGTGTCACCTCTTTGTCCTCACAGACATTGGTTTACTGCTCTATCCTCTTTTAGTTTACTCTCTGTGTCTTCTTTTTTTGTCTATGAAACAAAGTCAGTCACACATTTTAAAGCTGCCTCTCTCTGCCCCCTGGGAGCACTATGATCACTGGGGAAAACTTTGGTTCTGTTACAGATACAGCATTGTCAGAGCTAAGTTAATAGATGCTACTTTGCCTTTCCATATTTTTATTAGCATCCAATGTCACTGTAAACCTGCCTGCTAAGAGCTTACTGGCTCCACTTTTAATGTGTGTCCACTGCCTATAAATCTCATTCTCATTGAAATGAAGTGAGACCAGAGTCAATGCCAAATTAGCATCCAAACTACACAAACTCTGACCTAACCCCCTGGAACTCAAACTCAACTCAAATACCTGGAAGGGAAAAGATAGTGTGAAGTATTGCTCTTCATGTCTTTCCCTCTCTTCATTTCGCCTTAACAGACTAGCAAGCTATGTTTTATTCTTTTTAAACTATTCGTCTCCTCTCCTCACCTCTCCTCTCCTCTCCTCTTTCCAGGGGAGGTGGACTGTTTGTTTGGAAGAACGGTCTTTGTGCCTTGTTGTTTTCCTCACTTACTTTGTGACAGTACATTTTACACAGGGGGAAATGCTTCAATTAGTGTTGCTTACTTTGCTTGACCAGCAGTAACCTCACTTTGTGTGGAAAAACAGAAAACAAACTGTGTGAATGTGTGTGTACTATAGCTATGTCTATCTTGTATATGGCTATCTTTTCAGTTATCTGCAGAATTGAGCAGCATTTCTATCACAGTACCTCCTGTACTGAGAGAGAGTGTATATATATATATATATATATGAATATACATGAAAAGTGATGACACATGGGCACATTTACTATGAACTAAACAATATGCAGTGCCCTGCCAGGGGGCACAGCCACCCTAATACAGTTGATTGCAGATGCAAAATATGATTCCATTTGAGATTTCACAAGAGTCACAACCCTGTTTCCAAAAAATGTTGACGTGCTGTGTAAAATGTAAATATTAAAAATCCATATTTAATTGAAAATAGCACAAAGACAATGTGGTATGCTCATTTTGTGAAAACAGGGCTGTATAATTTATTTAAATCAATAATGTATATTTTTCATAACATGTAAAAATAATGAAAGCATAGCTAGCTGCTTTTGACCATCTGTCATCACGTCACACTATTTTGATGTTAGTGTATAAGATATATACGAAATCTTCTTACAGATAGATAAGATAAAGTATAGATAAGATAAGATATAGATAAGATTTTAAGAGGCCTCATCTGACCACCGCCATGAAGAATTTCAATGTGTGTGTTCCTTGTGTGACCTTGTACCTTATCCAGGTAAGTGTAGCTCCATGTCTTTCCATCAGCGAACACTCTGGAAATGATTCTTCCTTGACTGTCATACTCCCACCTCTCTGTGGTCGGGCCCCTCTGAAGGCCTGTCACTTGTCCCGTACTAGACAAACACACACACACACACGCGCGCACACACACATACACAAAGAATATAAAACTCATGTGGTCCATATAAGGATGTGCCATTGAAGTGAAAACTTTCATTTAACTTAGTTAAAGGAAAATGACAGTCACTAACTGTCACTAACAGTACTGTATGTCAGTGCATTAGTGGCACAGCCATGCAGACTCAGAGGCTGTTTCATGTTCAATATAATCATAAAATAAATACAACCTTGACAGAAATGGCCAATGACTCATAACAGTTTCAGGATGCCTTCAGACCTACTGTATGCACTAGCAGTGTCTGTGGGACATATGTGGCCTAACACCTTCATTTATATGAGCCATGAATTATTTTACGATGAAAATCTGATTTGACCAGCTGACTATATCAAAGTGCAGATCCTACTGTTAGCAATAGGTGTCACTATAGGCACATTGTTTGCACCCTCCTCCTGTATCAAAACAGCTTTGCCGGTGCACAGTGTGTCTAATTTTTTGCCCCCTGGACAAAATGTTCAAAAATATGTGTCAATAGAATGCACTTGAGTATACATGTACCTATATATGTACTTATATGTTCCTATATATTATATCATGTATACACACCTCAGCCGTGGCAAGGACTCACTGCTAATCGAATCACTAATCTTCGGGTTATTGGATGACACACTCTTCCACTGAGCCATGGCTGCCCCTTTATGTTCACCTATATAAGTACCTAGGTAACACTTTACAACAACCATCAATTACAGTATATAGGAGATATATCTTGTATGTACATATAGGGCTTGTATGTAGATATAAAGAAGCAATACAACATATACACACACACACACACACACACACACACAAACACCTAGGCACACACCTTTTGTTTTGTCTATAAGTTCTATTATTACTTATGTAGCTGGTTGGGTTTATTTCACATCAGTCATGGTGTGGGCAACGAGTGTCTCCTAGTGTACTGCAATGTGTACAAACAAGTGCTGATAGATTTTCAAAGTGAAGTGAAACCTTGCTGGACTGTCCTTCAGTGCCCCATGCCACTGTCCTGTCTAGTCTTTAAACTGCATGTTACAACTTTGTGTAATAGAGTGAAGCAGGTGGATGGAGCCTAAAATAATAAATACCGTGTTAGAGAATAGCTTACCTGGAGTAGGTCAAGTTAACTGACAGTAGCTTGCTGCTGGGAACCCAGAGTGTTGGATGGCCTTGGGTGTCATAGATGATCTTCAACAGGAACTTCCTGTGGTCATCATAAATCTTCTCCGTTCTCAGCGTACGATCATAATCTACAGATAGCAAGTTTCTACCATTCACCTAAAGGAGTCAAGACATAGATAGATAGATAGATAGATAGATAGATAGATAGATAGATAGATAGATAGATAGATAGATAGATAGATAGGTCATTTACTTTGACTAAATGACACAAATACTTTGAAATGACAGTTTGGATTTTGGTTTCTTTTGTCAGTTTGATTTATTGCTACACAAAGAAACATGCAAAGAATGATCCATGATGAAGGATTAGCCACCTGACTAAACAAACAGACAAACAATAATGGCTGCTGTTCAATTCAACATCTGCGCCTCAGCCAGTGAATTAAAATAAACTTCTGTTCCAAGACTCATAAAACACTGTAGCATCAGCAGCTAGCCAGCTAGCTGCTCTTTATTGCTTTCTAAATGACTTGCTATTTGTTCAAACTCCAATTTACGAAGACAGATAACCCAGGTTTGGCACTAAACTCACCTTATGGGTCCTTGAAGCAAGGGGAAATACTAAGATTTAGCCAATCAATTGTTTTACAGACCTATTTCATTAAAGAGAGAGTATTGCTGGAAAATGTTCAAGAGTAATTTTTCTCATCTTTTTATTCAGCCACTCATTCATTTGTAAATTAGCACCAGTTGAATGCAGTGAGATGAATAAAGAGGGCAAAGAAGGAGGATATTGGGATGGTGTCTAGTAGCCAGCTGGATGAAAAACAAGACCATCTGGATGACAGCCAAAAGCCATGCAGAGTGTGAGCCACACCATATCAAGGGAAACAAATCATTTTCCAGGTTGGCATGGTCTGTCATGTCCATGTGGGTCCAAGACTGTGACTTTCATTCCAATGTAAAGCCAGACTGGACTCTTTAACAGTCCCCTTTAGCATACAATCCCTCAACATAGGCTGCAAGTACATTTACTCAACTACGTACTATAAAGTGGCACTACTGGAAACATATTTGGGGTGTATTATTTGGGGATTGACTGAATGTCCTTCACCCATTTACCTTTTCCTTCAAGTCACTCACTTTATATCTTTTACAACACTATGTCAACTGGCCCATTTGCAGCTTGATTTTTTTTTCTTATGCTGTCCTCTTTCTACAATCTCATATGTGTTCACTTCTTTCTTTATGAGAAGCAATTTAAGTAATTGACCTTCAGAGTTAGAACAGTTTTGAAAAATGAGGTCATGCTGTCCAGTTTTCACAGCCAATGTCCAATTTTAGGGTTCTTATGTTAGGTCTATGTTTAAGTTTAAAGAAGTTGTGTGTAGCAGTGGCATCCAGCAGTGTAGTCGCTGATTGCAACCCCAATCTTCTCACCTTTTTCTTTTCTAGTATGAAGCGAACTATGGTGACAACAAAACATGAAAAAACACTAAAAGCCTATATCCAGTATGTAGTTTATCCATTTTGAGCTACAGTAAAAGCATAGTGTTCAGTTTGGCCTTCTATGATCTCCTCTGTATACTGGAACTGGATGGACCACTCAAAGCGAATCTCATTCACCCATTCACACACATTCATACACAAGGTGCCAATTGCTCATCAGTTTGAGGAGCTAACCATGTATACACAATCACACACCAGGAGCCATTGAGGTTCAGTATTTTGCCCAAGGACACTTCGACACTCAGAGTGGAGGAGATTGAACTGGGGATCGAACCACCGATCTTCTGATTAGTAGACAACCCGCTAACCCTAACCCTAACCCTCCAGCCATAATATTAAAACTCTGATTTGTGTGAAGTGTAGAATTAAACGTGTGGACTAGTGGAAGTCAAATACATGATTACAGTAACAACAAAAATTATGTTTTCATGATTCATTAGACTGTTCCCCCTCAATTGGTCCAAATGGACACAGCCAGCCCTTCCATGGGATCACAGGGGGCGGGTGCGCAGGGAGTTGGGCGGCAGTCGGAGGCAGGGACCCTGGCGGTCTGACCCCCGGCTGCAGAAGCTGGCTCTGGGGACGTGGAATGCCGCCTCTCTGGCGGGGAAGGAACCTGAGCTGGTGCGTGAGGTTGAGAGGCAGCAGCTAGATATAGTCGGGCTCACCTCGACGCACAGTTTAGACTCCGGAACAGTTTCCTCGAGAGGGGTTGGACACTCTACCACTCTGGAGTTGTCCCCGGTGAGAGGCGCAGAGCGGGGGTGGGAATGCTTGTTTCCCCCCGGCTAGGCGCCTGTACATTGGGGTTCACCCCGGTGGATGAGAGGGTAGCTTCCCATTGCCTTCGGGTGGGGGATGGGTCCTGACTGTTGTCTGTGCCTATGCACCGAACAGCAGTTCAGAGTACCCACCCTTTTTGGGGACCTTGGAGGGGGTGCTGGAGGGCGCTCCCTCTGGGGACTCCCTCGTCCTCCTGGGGGACTTCAATGCTCACGTGGGCAGCGACAGTGAGACCTGGAGTGGCATGATTGGGAGGAACGGCCCCCCTGACCTGAACCCAAATGGTGTTCTGTTGTTGGACTTCTGTGCCCGCCATGGATTGTCCATAACGAACACCATGTTCAAACACAAGGGTGTCCATATGTGCACGTGGCACCAGGACGCCCTCAGCCGCAGTTCGATGATTGACTTTGTGGTTGTGTCGTCAGATTTGCGGCCATGTGTTTTGGACACGCGGGTGAAGAGAGGGGCGGAGCTGTCAACTGATCACCATCTGGTGGTGAGTTGGCTCCGATGGTGGGGGAGGACGGTGGTCAGACCTGGCAGGCCCAAAAGTTCTGTGCGGGTTTGCTGGGAACGTCTGGCTGAATCCCCTGTAAGAAAGAGCTTCAACTCTCACGTCCCGGGGGAGGTGGGGGACATTGAGTCCGAGTGGACCTTGTTCCGTGCCTCCATTGTTGAGGTGGCTGACTGGAGCTGTGGCCGAAAGGTGGTTGGTGCCTGTCGCGGCGGCAACCCCCGAACCCACTGGTGGACACCGGTGGTGAGGGATGTCAAGCTGAAGAAGGAGGCTTACAGAACCTTTTTGGCCTGTGGGACCCCTGAAGCAGCTGACGGGTATCAACATGCCAAGTGGAACGCAGCTTCTGCGGTTGCAGAGGCAAAAACTCGGACGTGGGAGGAGTTTGGTGAGGCCATGGAGAATGACTTTCGAACGGCTTCGAGGAGGCTCTGGACCACCATCCGGAGGCTCAGGCGGGGGAAGCAGTGCACTGTCAACACTGTGTTCAGTGGGGGCGGGGTGCTGCTGACCTCAACTGGGGATGCCCTGGGTTGGTGGAGGGAATACTTCGAAGACCTCCTCAATCCCACCAGCACGTCTTCCACTGAGGAAGCAGAGTCTGGGGACCCTGTGGTGGGCTCGCCAATCTCTGGGGCTAAAGTCGCCGAGGTAGTCAAAAAGCTCCTCAGTGGCAAGGCCCCGGGGGTGGATGAGATCCGCCCGGAGTTCCTCAAGGCTCTGGATGTTGTGGGGCTGTCTTGGTTGACACGTCTCTGCAACATCGCGTGGACATCGGGGGCAGTGTCCCTGGACTGGCAGACCGGGGTGGTGGTTCCCCTCTTCAAAAAGGGGGACCGGAGGGTGTGCTCCAACTACAGGGGGATCACACTTCTCAGCCTCCCTGGGAAGGTCTTTTCGGGGGTCCTGGAGAGGAGGGTCTGCAAGATTGTCGAACCTTGGATTCAGGAGGAGCAGTGTGGTTTTCGTCCTGGTCGTGGAACTGTGGACCAGCTCTATACCCTTAGCATGGTCCTGGAGGGTGCATGGGAGTTTGCCCAACCAGTCTACATGTGCTTTGTGGACTTGGAGAAGGCATTCGACTGTGTCCCCCTGGAAACCTTGTGGGGGGTGCTCCAGGAGTATGGGGTCCCGGACCCCTTAACGCGGGCTGTCCGGTCCCTGTACTTTCGGTGCCAGAGCTTGGTCCACATCGCCGGCAGTAATTCGGACTTGTTTCCTGTGAGAGTTGGACTCCGCCAGGGCTGCCCTTTGTCACCGATTCTGTTCATAACCTTTATGGACAGAATTTCTAGGCGCAGTCAGGGCGTTTAGGGGCTACGGTTCGGTGGCCTCAGGATTGGGTCGCTGCTTTTTGCAGATGACCTGGTCCTGTTGGCTTCATCGGAGCGTGACCTTCAGCTGTCTCTGGAGCGGTTTGCAGCCGAATGTGAAGCGGCTGGGATGAGAATCAGCACCTCTAAATCTGAGGCCATGGTTCTCAGCTGGAAAAGGGTGGAGTGCAGTCTCCAGGTCGGGGTTGAGATCCTGCCTCAAGTGGAGGAGTTCAAGTATCTCGGGGTCTTGTTCACGAGTGAGGGAAGGACGGAACGGGAGATTGACCGGCGGATCGGTGCAGCTTCTGCAGTGATGCGGACTCTGCGCTGGTCCGTCGTGGTGAAGAGGGAGCTGAGCCGAAAGGTGAAGCTCTCGATTTACCAGTCAAGCTACGTTCCTACCCTCACCTATGGTCACGAGCTTTGGGTAGTGACCGAAAGAATGAGATCGCGGATACATGCGGCCGAAATGAGTTTCCTTTGCGGAGTGGCTGGGCTCTCCCTTAGAGATAGGGTGAGAAGCTCGGCCATCCGCGGGGAGCTTGGAGTAGAACCGCTGCTCCTTCGCATCGAGAGGAGCCAGTTGAGGAAGCTTGGGCATCTAGTGAGGATGCCTCCTGGACACCTCCCTGGTGAGGTGTTCCGGGCATGTCCCTCCGGGAGGCGGCCCCAGGAAAGACCCAGGACACCCTGGAGGGACTATGTCTCTCAGCTGGCCTGGGAACGCCTTGGGGTCCCCCTGGGAGAGCTGGACGAAGTGGCTGGAGAGAGGGAAGTCTGGGTCTCCCTGCTGAAGCTGCTGCCCCCGTGACCCGCCCTCGGATAAAGCGGAAGAAGACGGGCGGACGGACACAGCAGCAGTCACTCATAAAGCTTCCTATTGTTGCTTGAGAGCACTCACCCGAAGTTTTCTCCCGAACACAATGACCTTTCCCCGTGTCTGTTCCTTCCTGAACCTCCATTCCACCAGGTTCTGGCCATTCTCTCCCGGCAGTGTCATGTTGCGTCGGGCTACAGTCGGGTTAGCAGCACCTAGCAATGAGGAAGAATAAGACATGAATACAACAATATATGACAGTGGAAAAGTCTAAAGCAGAATATCAAAAGCCAAAAAAACCCCAAACAACAACAAACTAACAGTGAATCAATATGTGATGTTCACACATACACACAATATCTACTGTGTGTAAATGTTGGAGTGGGCCCTGAGTGCTTTGTTTATTTCATACTTGTGTGTCACTCTCCGTAAATGAGCTGAATGGTTGCATTTTTCAGATTGCAGTTTCCTTGCTGCCTTGCATACTACCTGCAACCTACAACCCTGCAGTGCTGCACACTTGCCATCTCAAATGAGGTTTGCATAAACAGCAGTGGGTGGGTTCTGTACACCCTCTTAGTTATGTGTCTCATGATTGTGCTTATAACCATTCTTTTATATTTCAACACTGATTTATTTATATTTATTTAGCCTTTTTTATATTTCTCTTTTATCTCTCTTTATTGCACTCCTTTAACTCTAAATGCATATGAATATGAACATAATCTTCAGTATTACTGGAATTATGTTTCATCACTGTGTCCAGCCTCATCATGACTGATCCTTGTATCTAAAGCTTTATACTTATTTTTCAGAACTTCCACTCACTGAGGGACATGCAGAGGTTTGATTCTGAGCTGAGGGTGACTCGATGCTGTGTAATATTTGAATGTTCAAAAAAAGAAAAAAAAAAAAGAAAAACGTAAAGACTATAAACCCCAAAATATCTAAAAGTGATCACTCTAAAAAATACTGAATTTTCAAGATTTTGGAAAAAAGATTTTGAAACCACTGTCCACAAATAAAAGCAGCCATGTTTTTCATGAGAGTATATCCAACATTTTTCGAACCTGTATAAATTGGTTTTTAAACTGTATTACGGTAAACACAGCTCAAAGGCTGAAGCAGGATGGTGGCGTCCAAATTAAAGGCAATAAAATTTCATATTTTGTGTTATTGTGATATTTATTATTTTTATTTATTCATCATTTATTAATAAGATACTTGCAAAGAAGATCAAATTCTAATATATCAAATCAAACAGTGTGCTAAAAACATTCGATTAGATTACATTACACAACATTAGATTACATCTGGACAACTACATGATAATGACATCACACTATACTTCTTCTCACAAACAGGCCCATCATTATATAAACATAAGCATTCACCATGTACCACCACTGTTTCCCAGTGCTTTACATATACTGCAGTATAAAAACAAATGAAGCCATTTAACAGGTTCTTTTTGATTTCAACTAATCCATCCTTTCCTGCTTCTTCCCAAAGTCCACTATCATCTCCTTACTTTTGTTTAGTTCTCTTCGTAGATAGATTTTTTATAGTATTCAGTGATCAGGCCCACCACAATTGTATCATCAACATATTTGACAAAAGTGGCTACTAGTGGCAACCTCAGCGACAGAAGTGAGTCTGTTTCCATAAGTCCAGCCTGGTAAATTGTCTGTACTTATATATCACCTTTCTAGTCTTCTGACCACTCAAAGCTCTTTACAGTACATATCTCATTCACCCATTCACACACATTCTACACTAATGGCATTGGCTGCCATGCAAGGTGCCATCTGCTCTGATCAGTTTGAGGAGCTAACCATTCATACACATTCACACACTGATGGTGCAGCTTTCGGGTTTCAGTATCTTGCCCAAGGACACTTGGAGGAGACTGGAGGGATCAAACCACCAATCTTCTAATTAATATACAACCCACTCTACCTCCGAGCCACAGCCGCCCCATAAAAACTGTTTTGGTCTCTGTAACTAATTTCTCCATTCATGACAACTGTACTGAGGGTGAATTTTAATACAACTCACCTGTTCTAATGATATTAAGGCTTAAAGGTATGCAGGATTAAGAGCGTGAACATTTTGACTGACACGTGGGTGCCATCATTGGTGGCTTGTTTTAGCAAACCAGACTTCATTCAGTCATCAGTGCCACCAATCCTCCACCTCTTTGGCCATTTTTAGGCTGTCCCATTTGTGGGTAATGTCACAGTTACCACCAGGATATTATGTCTATGTTTAATACAGTCTATGGTAGTCATATATTATCAATGTTCAATATTATTCATAAAAAGTACAATAATATTTGTACAAATAAAGAGTAAAGAGCATAATCTGCATGTGGAACTAACAGATTAGTCCACATTATACAATCAGGGTGCTCCAGACTGCATACCTGCTAGTATATGAGGCTCTGTTTGGTAGTGTGTGTCCATCCCATTGGCATAGATGACCCTCAGTGAATGGTCATTACCCACCTGATAGCTGTTACGAAGCTGATCTGTACGAGAGAAAGACGGAGAGACATAGTGTTCAATATGACAATTGTGAATGCATTGATTCAAACACACTGTGTTAATACTGAACTGAAGTAAGGAAGGAGGAGTCAAAGGAAAGAGCAAGAAAGTACAGCAGGGAGATAATGGGATAAATATACAGAGAGTAAACGGTACAATTCATTTCTGTGGGCAGTGTTTGAACCTGCTAATGGTATTAACATCCACAGGCTCTTTTAATTACATTCACTTTGACCTCTCACAGGGTGTGTGTATGTGTGCATGCGTGTGTGTGTGTGTGTGTGTGTGTGTGTGTGTGTGTGTGTAAGAGAGAGATATGAGACACTTTTACTTAAATGATTCCCCTTTGACTGATTTTCTTTAAACAACAAATCAAAGTAGTTAGTAGACAGTTATGAACGATTCAACACACTGACAGAATGATGTGTCTTCTTTTGGTACACATTTTACTACACTGTACACAGGGATGATCTTCTAAATAACATTTTACAGTTTGATTTTGATTTTGTTTCAGCAGGATCTGTTTTTTAATAAAAAGAGATTTTCCAAAAACACAGGTGGAAAAAATATAGATTTGGTTGGCTAAAGTCTTCAAGATCAAATGATTAATTACAAAGATCTGTGGTAAATGTAACAGCGACTGCTGTGATTTTATTTTATGGGGATTGCATGTGCTGAGGATCTACTGGGTGGAGCTGATTCTCCCACCCAGCATCCACACACATCAATTTTCTAGCACACAGGAAAGGTTTGTCCAGTATATTATGAATGTGGAGAAACAGCCCATTATAACTGGAATGTACATTCACTGCATTTGTCCTAGAGAATAACTGTGGAGCCCTGCAGCATATTCAGAATGACAAAATAAAGTAACTATATTAGCTTGTTTACAGTTTCTGGCCTGCACTTACACCCAATGTGATTTCACATTACCGAGATCACTTTCACACTGGCACAGTGTGGTTGAGATGATAGGGAGGAGCTGAAACAATAAATAATGTACATGAATTGATGGAAAGGAATGCTACACTTGTCGATGGCTTTGAATAACTTATTACATTCCAATCAATACTGTTGTGCTGTGAGAGAGATCCAGCTCTGTTTTCCTTCACACTCTGGGAACTTGTAGCTCGTTCTGAAACAAATCACTGCCGGCCACTCGAGACCTCGCTTCATCTGGCTCATTAGTTCAGATTTAACAAGGGCATCAGTGCTAAATTATTGTGTGCACTCTCTGTATAGGCCCAACGTCTCACATGAAGGATGATGAAGATAGTATTTTTTCTTTCCTTTCATAGTTCCCCTTAAATCTGGGTTATCATAAGGGATGCTTTGACAGATAAATCCATAAGCCACTTCCTCATCTCAGATCAGTGTTTAAAAGGTTTTAAATGGAGATAGAACACTTTAAATTCACTTTACAGCTTTCATTATCAAAGTAAAGTGCCTCATACTGTTTTTCAAAGTAAAAGGGAAGAGACTTGAAGACTGGGGCAGTGTTTAGGCTCAGTTGGTAGAGCAGCTGCCCCATGTGCAAATGCACAGTCCTCACTGTGGAAGCCCAGGGTTTGAATCCAACCTGTGGCTCTTTCCCCATCTCTCTCTCTCTCTCTCCACACATTCCTGTCACTCTTCAAGCTGTCTCTGTCTAATAAAGCTTGAAAAGCAAAAAAATAAAAAATAAAATAAATAAAAAATCTAAAAAATATACTAATAAAAAAAGAAGATCTTTTATTGTGAAATAAAAGTGTCAGGATGTTGACAGATCTTGTTTGTCTACATTTATCTACATTTAAGAATTTAAAACGAATTTTAAAAACAAGTGCACTTGTTAGGAAAAAGCTTCAGGCACTTTTGGTTTATATCAAAGCTCCAGTCCACAGAATCAATAAAAACAAGGCCCTTTCTAATGCTGCAATTAGGATTAGAAGAGAAGGACTGCTCAGTGTCCTCATGACCACTCAGGTTTGGATCTGAAAAGAACATTTAAATAAAACCCAGTTTGTGTACATTTCTTTCTTTGTGTTTGTCAGTAGTTAAGGATCCTGCATCAAAACACACTCTGGAGATTGATCTGACATTTTCAGTCATTGTGCCGTAGTTTGTGACATTACAACCACATGTCTAACTGTTCCAGAAAATGTGTCCTTTGTTCAAAACACTGCACAACTTTCTATCAGTTAATCCTATTTTCTTTGCTTTCTCTGGAGACAGTACACAGCTGTATGTATCTTCAGTGTAAGGAAGAATTGGTTGAGATGATGATTGCTCCTTGAATACAAGTTGGGCTTTTTCCACAGTGACTAATTTCCATGTGAATCACAGCCGCCTGTCAGTGATTTAAATAGAAACCAGGCATGGTTTTCTATTAAAGAAAAATGTTGAATAGAGAACACACAGCCCTCGTTCCTACTGGGACAATGTTGTCCAGTATGTAAATATATGGAGTGACAAAACACACTCACTTACAAACTCTCTCTCTCTCTCTCTCTCACACACTCACTCACTCACACACACACACACACACACACACACACACACACACACACACACATGTAAGTGCCTTACCCTGCACAAGAGTGTAGAACGAGTCTATTGATGACAAGTTGGTTGTTATGGAAACATCCTCATCCCTCCCTGACGTCTCAATGTCCACAGCAACAGCCCCTGACGACATGTCGCCGTGGAGATTGGTCACCACGCCGGTAGGGAAGGTCACATTAGTCAGACGGCCCTCGCTGTCATAGCTACAAGGACACGATGCAGTGAGGGACAAATAAAGGCACATTAGTCTAAATTGTATTATATGCACCTGCGTGAAAAAATGCTAAATATACTTTACACAGCTGTGGTGGGTTTCTTACATCGGGCCGAGGAAGAGCAATTTCAGAAAAGGTAACATTTTAAGTGGATCTCCCCAGAGACAGAGAGTGAAACTAATTATTGTAATTGGAGGACGTACATTTTAAATTCAGTAAAATTCTGCTCGGTCATTAAAGTAACTTTTCAATTATTTTATGTCTCCTGCCCACTGCTCGCACAAAAACCTTTGTCTAGACATAAAAACTAATGAATGCTTGACATCTTATACAGACCTGCAGATCAAAACAGATGAAGCTAAAATTCAGAGAATTTAACTTGGTTAATACTATTGAAAGAAAACAGTACAGACGTACAAAGATAGAAACATAGTCAAACTGCTCACTCATAGAAGGTAGTCCAGCCTATTTGGATGCTCTTGGTAGCCAGCAGGCCACTGTTGCCATGGTAACTAAACAAGACCAGTTCCTGACCCTGAGCCGTGAGAGTCTTCAGACCTCCATTTGTCCCGATGGTCAGCCAGATGACCTACACACATGCAGAGACACAAACAAACAAGGTTACAAACATTCTGCAGGGATCAGGAAGAATGTCAGTATGAGATGGAGTGCACGCATAAATCACCACATCACATGACATCATCTCCACTTAGAGAGCAGCACCTACATGAACATTTCACTCCATCAGTACTGATTGTTGTGTGTTGTACTGCTGTATGACTGTTTTATGTAACGATTGACTTTAATGATTAGACAGAGTGCTTTCAGTCACATAAGCAGCACATATGGCTGATCTTTGAACAGCACAACTAAAAACTGTAAATAAGCTCTGTAAATAGGTAAGCGAAGATAAGCTAAAACATAATTTCACTGTAAGAACCTGGACTGTGTGTAGAAGAACACAGAACATTTATTCACATTACATTACAAGTGTTGGACAAGACATTCAGATGAGATGAGTAAAAAAAAAAAAAGGCGAGAACTAACATTTTATTTGAAATGATGTCATATTTTAATTGAATTATCTCATTTTGCATATCTCACCGTCGAGAACGCAGCTGCAGGGCATTAACAAAAGCTTATTGGTGGTGTTTAGAGCCATAAAAACCTTCATAGATTTTATTCAATCATATTATTTACTAGTTATTTCGATGTGAATATATACACTGTGTATATATTTATCAAGCATGTTGCGAATAGCTTAGCTTGACTTTACCTTGATCCTCACATCACTAATCACTCCATATTGATAAATAGTCTGGGTTGTACAGTACAGTGTCTTAGCATCTTTCTTGCTTCCAAAATCACAAAATGGTGGAACCTCTTGTTAACCAGTGACTGCATATGAAAGTTCATTCTGTCAAATTGAGCTGTGCAGCATGGCAAAAGACTTGTCTCACCTGATTGTCAGGGGCGACCACGCGTACAGGCATCCTGTTGGTATCTCTACGGATACGCAGGGTGTTCCCACTGCTGTCTGTCACCGCCGTTACATCCTCCTCATTGCTGAGTGAAGGAATGGAGGAAGGGAAGTGATAATGTGAAAATTTGCAAGAGATTGCAGTCATCTTCAAATATGACACTCCAAAAGCAAATGTATTAATTCCACATCCACACCAACCTGTAGCTGAAGTTGTATTTATAGTCTCCAGTGACCAGAGACATGGTGAATTGGTGAGTCCCATTTGCATCAAACACATAAAGCTCCTGAGAAGCTGGAGAGGCCACTTCATACGAGCTTGGACCTGAGGCCAGGGAGCCTGAAGACACACAGTCAGTCAGTCAGAGAGAGACTTTTGAAACTAATTTATTTGATTTTCTATTTATTATTTCAGTCCTTCATTAAACTCTGTCTTCCCAGCACCATCTACAATTAACTGTGCAGAAGAACTTTGTTTGATCACTGTATATAATGTGTATGGAATATATGTGCTTCTTGGAGACAATTTGGTCAGTAGTATACTGCTGTAGTAGCTGTTAACCCCTTCAATCAGCAGGGTGAGTGCATGCTGTGTGACTGCTGTTCTAATGCAAAATACACAACTGCAAATGCACCATCAGTGATTGGTGTACAGCATCCGTTCTAGCCGAAATACGTGGCCCACATTCATCATGGTCTGCATTTGACAATTTGACAACATAACAGTGTGACAAATAATGTAGCCTGAAACTTTCAACTTGATATCCCCCTACAGAAAGACATGAGGAGCAACATTATGTCATGATCATCAACAGAGTTTCCAGGTCTTGGTCGGGAATGAGGTAGGCCAACTGAGGGCCCAGGTCCAGCAGTTGGTGACTGCGCTGGAGGGCCTTTCCGGACTTCCACCTCTGGCAACAATCCCCGCGGCGTCTACTCCCGCTCCACGCTCTCCTGTGGTCTCTGTTGCTCCAGCTGTCCCGCTGGCTCGACGGGATTGATTCTCAGCCACGAAGACAGCCACGAAGGAGCCAATGCAGATGGGACTCGCTCGACTCGCTCCAGAGGAGCAACAGCGACGCCTACTGGAGGGACGGTGCATCTACTGCGGAGAGTCTGGACATTTTCTTCTTTCCTGTCCAGTAAAGAGACACGGCTCCCCGGTGAAGAGAGCACTGGTGAGTCAAACCACGTCGTCCCCTTATCTCCCTCGACCTCTCCTGTCTGAACTGGTCACTTCAGGACAGAGGGCTGTTCGCCCAGCATTGATAGACTCTGGGGTGGACGCCAATTTGATCCACCAGCAGGTGGCAGAGCGTCTGGGCCTTGAGATTTTTCCCCTATCCAAGCCCCTGGAAGCCACTGCTCTTGATGGTCGCCTTCTGTGCCAGGTGTCTCACCACACTCAACCTGTCCAGCTCAACATAAACGGTAATCATTCTGAACTCCTCAGCTTTCACATCTTCCAATCGTCTCTGCACCCACTAATTTTGGGGTTACCTTGGCTTATTAAGCACAATCCTCATATTGATTGGCCCACTGGCAAGGTGTTGAAATGGGGAGAAGATTGTGTTCTCTCCTGTTCTCTGTCTGTCTGAGGCCATGCAGCAGTACATCGACACCTCATTGAAAGCCGGTATCATCCGGCCGTCTTCGTCCCCTGCTGGTGCTGGCTTCTTCTTTGTGGAAAAGAAGGACAAATCGCTCCGGCCCTGCATCAACTATTGTGGCCTTAACGACATCACCGTAAAGGACAGGTATCCCCTTCCATCTAATGAGGATCAGGGAGGGGGATGAGTGGAAGACAGCATTTAATACACCTTGTGGACACTATGAGTACTTGGTCATGCCTTTTGGTCTAACAAATGCCCCAGCTGTCTTTCAGGCTATGGTGAATGATGTCCTCCGGGACATGTTAAATCAGTATGTGTTTGTGTACCTGGATGACATCCTGATTTTCTCCCCGGATGAGGCAACACATAACCAGCATGTTTGTTCGGCACTGCAGCGCCCTCTCAGTCACAAGCTGTTTGTGAAGGCAGAGAAGTGTGTGTTTCATGTGGCGTCCGTCTCCTTCCTGGGCTTCATCATTTCCATCGATCACATCCAGATGGACCCGGAGAAGGTTAGTGCCGTAGCTAAGTGGCCGACTCCTACTAATCGCAAGATGGTGCAGCATTTTCTGGGATTTGCAAATTTCTACAGGAAATTCATTAGGAATTTTAGTACAGTGGCTGCGCCTTTGCATGCACTAACTTCTCCCCATGCCAAGTTTCAGTGGTCCTCCTAGGCTGAGTCAGCCTTTCAACGGCTGAAGGACAGGTTAATTTCAGCTCCCATTCTCGCCCTTCCTGACCCACAACTCCAGTCTATTGTGGAAGTGGACGCCTCAGATCTGGGTATCGGCGCCGTGCTCTCCCAGCGGTCGACTTCTGATGGCAAGCTCCACCCCTGTGCTTTTCTTTCCCGGAAACTTTCCCCAGCGGAGAGTAATTATGACATGTGTGACCGGGAAATGTTGGCTGTCAAGGTGGCGTTGGAGGAGTGGCGACACTGGCTGGAGGGAGCTGAGCAGCCGTTTCTGGTTTGGATTGATCACAAGAATCTGGAGTACATCAGGTCAGCGAAGCGTCTCAATTCCAGACAAGCCAGGTGGGCACTCTTTTTTCAATAGATTTAACTTCACGCTGTCGTACCGCCCAGGCTCTAAGAATGCTAAACCTGACGCTCTCTCCAGGATGTTTGATCCTGACCCCAGTCCCTAGACACCCTCCACAATTCTCCTCTTGTGTAGTGGTAGCAGTCACTTGGGCTATTGAAAAGAGAGTGAGGGAAGCCTCCGCTAACAACCCTGCTCCGGCAGGTTGTCCACAAGATCGTCTCTTTGTGCCTGTTCCTCTACGTCCTCAGGTGATCCATTGGACCCATACCTCATGAGTTGCCTGCCATCCGGGGACTGCTCGGACCATCTTTATAATCAAGCGGCGCTTCTGGTGGTCAGCAATGGAGAAGGAGGTGAGAGAATATGTGGCAGCCTGTCCCGTCTGCGCTAGGAACAAGGTCTCCCAGCTACCACCAGCGGGTCTTCTGCAACCCCTCCCGGTGCCCCATCGTCCCTGGTCTGACATCTCATTGGACTTTGTCACAGGTTTGCCTCCATCTGAGGGTAACACTACCATCCTTACTATCGTGGACAGGTTCTCTAAGATGGTTCACTTTGAGCCACTCCCCAAGTTACCATCGGCCAAAGAAACAGCAGTGATCCTATTACATCACATTTGTCGTCTTCATGGTTTCCCCAGGGACGTGGTGTCGGATCGCGGTCCACAGTTCGTGTCCCGATTCTGGAAGCGTTTTGCACCCTCATAGGAGCCACTGTCAGCCTATACTCGGGGTTCCACCCTCAGTCCAACGAACAGACGGAGAGGCTCAATCAAGAGTTGGAGACGGGTCTTCGCTGCCTAGTCTCCCAGAACCAGAGATCCTGGAGCAAGCACCTCATATGGGTGGAGTATGCACACAACACTCTTCCTAGCTTCTCTTCTGGTCTCTCCCCTTTCCAGTGTGCATACGGTTACCAGCCGCCGTTGTTCCCGGAGTCCGAGGTGGAGGTGGGGGTTCCATCTGCCCAGGAACTCATCCGCTGCTGCAAGAAGATCTGGGCTGGGGCCCGTCACATGCTACTCCGGAGCACTGCCCGTAGCAAGAGGGCAGCAGATCGGCGCCGGACACCAGCTCCATCATATCGATCAGGGGCCAGGTTTGGCTATCGACTTGGGACCTGCCACTTAGGGTGGACAGCCGGAAACTGGCTCCTTGTTTTGTCGGACCCTTCCCCATCTCCAAGGCCATCAACCCTGCCGCATTTCGCCTTCGGCTCCCCAGGTCCATGAAGGTTCCGAGTTGTTGATGGAGGTCTGGTGCACACAGTTAAGTGACTGCTGGTGGCTCGGAGGAGGGGCCGGGGATACCAGTATCTGGACTGGGAGGGTTACAGTCCAGTGCCGGCCAGCTACAATGTTGATCCAACTCTCATCAGTGACTCCCCCTGAGTGAGCCCCCTGGGTTCCCAGCTTGTGTCTGTCACGCCCTAATTACCTGTGTATTTTAACCCTCTGTTTCCCCTTCTCCAGTGCCAGATTGTTAGCGAACCATGTGTCCTACTCTCCAGCGTTTTCCTAGTGTGCTTCTCAGTTTTGACCCTCGCCTGTTTTTGGACCCCACTCTTGCCTTACCCCTTTGGATTGTTTGCCTGCTTCACCTGACTGATTTCCTGTGTGCCGAACCTCTGCCTGAAATTAAAGACTGGTTACCTCCTGTATCTGCCTCCCTAGTCCTGCAGTTGAGTCCTGTGTCTGTGCCTTTTAACACATTACCCACATTGTGTGTGTGTGTGCTGTATACTGTATACATACCAGTTGGTGGTTGGTTGCGACGTATGGCTCGTATCCGGATGTTTCCAAGATCAGCCACATACAGTGTCCCATCCGGAGACACCACCAAAGAGGAAGGACAGTTAAGCCGTGCGTCTTTAGCATAACCATCTCCTGTTTGATAGCAGTCACAGTTGGCATCATTCTGCAGGACCGAGGAGGGAGTGTGAGAGGAAGAAGTAGCAAACAAAGACAGAGGTAGAAAACAACACAGCATGAATAATTCAACTTGGCATATGTTACGGGGAAGAGAGAGGAGAGTTGGGCACCACCAAAAAGTCAACAGGAAAAAAAACAACTTTATTATTAATACATTGTCAAACCTTGTTATTACTTGACTGCTACACACTGATTTTGAAATGAAGTGGGTTTGGTGAGCTGATGGACAAAACAGCTGTTTTGTGACAGGGAAATCAAGATGAATTAATATACAGAACTAAATGCTGGATGTGAAGACAGAGACTCCACAGTGTTAAACCATGTTACATATATTATGGAGTCTGTGTGGTGTATTACCTTGCAGTCACAGTCAGATGGTGCTCCAGCTAGATGGGTAATTTCTCCATCAGTTGACACCTAGTGGGATGAAGAAGAAGAAAAAGACATTTGAAAATCAACCTGCTATTACATGACGAGTACTGTGCCTGCATATGGGGTTCAAATCTGACATCTGAGACTACAATAAGATCAAATAAATGATACAAAGACACAGGTTGTTTGTCAGACAATGCCTTTTCTTAAACCTGAGGGTGGAACAGGTACATCTCAACACTACTAATGATGGACTGTCAACTTGAATCCTGATCACTATCGGTCATCACCATCAGTCATCACAAGTTGCAATAATTGTTCATCTTATGATGAGGAAATTAACACCTGAATGTGTCGTATGTATCTTTAAGATTACCTGTCGAATGCGGTGGATTTTCTTCTCATCTGTCTCTGCGATATACAGGACTCCACTGTAGGACAGGGCTATGGCCGTGGCTCCCTCTAACATGGTCTGAACTGCTCTCTTCCCCAGAGTATATTCTATACCAGGCACCTGACAGTGCATGGGACGACCGGCCACAATACGCACCTGAACACACACACACACATGGATATTACTTAATCATTAAGCAATACCTTGTAATTGTTGTCAAGGAAAGATGAAGCTGTTTCATGAATTGAAATTAATCGAAAGCAGCCCATGCTGCAGGAAATGCCATCAGTGACTACCTGTCGATTTTCAGTGATCTGCAGCACAACGTTGTTGTCCAGGACGTAGATGGAGTTATCCATGGGATTGATGGCTAAATCTGTGGGCCATTCCAGTCGAACCTGGATAGAGGAGAGAGCGTTTGGCTTCACACACTACTCTGACTTGCTATAGTCTCATTAAACCAGACTGCATTTTGCTCTCTGATACCACTGATTTAAATACTGATATCCAGTGTGTGTAGTGGTTCAATGTCCACAGATGGTTTAAAAACAAAATACTGTTTCCTTTTCTACACTGTATTTGTATTCACCTGGAAATATATAAACATGTAAAGTTAGTATAAAAACACAGTGCTGGTGTACTGAATCACATTTAAACCCAAAGATGACATGATGAAGTGATAATCTACAGGGAGCAGTACAGATACTGTTCATTCTGTATAATATATTCACATACATACTACACTGACTGCACTGTCAAAAAATAGAACAACATGAATTTATGGATCGAGCTGTGAAACAGTGTGTGGGCTGAAAGTTCACTGTTTCCATAAGTCAACTCAGGAGGTCAACTCGAGGTCAGCCAGAAGTCAAACTGAGCTAAACTCTGCAGAGAAGGACACGCGGTCAGAGTTCAAACTTCACCAACTCGGCAAGAAATTCTCCTAATGATGCTGCCCAGAAAACACACACAAGCACACACACTGCAAGTGTCAAGTATCTTCAAGGCTTAATATGTGTGTGTATGGGTAATCTTTCCATTCTCATGTGTGTGTGAAGACAAAAAGTTTTTCTTTTTTGCCTCTGCCTGGGTATATAGGGCTGTATATGTCTGATGGCACATCAGAACTAGATATTATATAAATTGCATCTCAGACGTGAAATGTTACCTGTCTTATGTGCATGCTAGTATCACAGGTCAAAGGTCGTGCAGAAGTCAGGTCATTGCTGCCCAGCACTGTGGAAATGATTCCATTGCGATCCACTTTCCTGATCATAGTGCCGTCCACAAAGTAGATCAAACCATTTCTATCAACTGCAATCCCTGTAGGGAACAGACAAACAAAGAACACACACAGCTCAACACTACCATTCTGTTGATTATTAATACATCAACTCCCCGATTCCAAAGAGAAAATAAAAGAGAGGCAGTCCTCCTTGTGGGTGAATCCAGATGTAGCTGTTCATTTAAGAAGGGCACAGTTAAAGAAAAATATCAATAAGGATATACTGTATATTGAGCCACAGAGTCAGTCAAGATGAATATACTATACTATATATGAGAGGTGATAGCAAAAAATACAGTACAGGGGAGCAAAGAAAAGATTCTGAACATGGTATAGAAATATATGGAGACACTGAACATTGTGTATTCATTTTAAATATGTTCTGTTCTGTTATGATTTGGACTAAATTGTGGCTCAACAAGCTGCTGACATGCTGAAGGCTTCATTTGCTTTTGAATGAAAAACATTCAGTGCAGAAAAAGTCAGAGCTACTGCTCTCACATCTATTCTGAAAGCTTCTGAACCAGTTCTGTAAATGATACACTGGCCAACTCCGTTTGATACTTCCCTCATGCAAATGGATACATGTTGCTGCAGTTTGAAAAAGTCTACTCCGAACCTCTGCACGCACTGGGGACTACAGTGGTGGAAGTTGTCCTCCAATAGTTTAAGTGTCCCTGTGGTTTACTGTTACTTTCTGTTCCCTACTGTTCTCCTCACAGGATCAGCACGGCAACCAAATGCGTCGCCTCCTCCCCAGCTTATTTAATTTCAGGTGCTGTATGCTGGCTTGTGGGGATTCTGTGCCTCCTGCACCAGTTTCCCTTTAGGGACACTTATTGTTCTCTGTTCTCTGTCAAGGTGCACTGATTTGAAAGGGCATGGAAAGAGGTGATCTGATTGTTCATCACCGGACATAATAATATATCACAAATCCAACTGTTTGCATTCTGTATGTTCAGAGATACACCTTATGAAAGACTGAAAAAATAAATATTTATCCAGAAATACTATACTATGTACAGGTAAACATAATGTCAATCACTCTTTTTCATAATGCTATTGACTAAACAGTATTTCAACACTTGTACAAATGCTTGTGAAAGACTGATTGGCTACATGACACTGGTAAACAGAGTGGAAATTAATGTTTTAAAATGTGAACATCTACCAGCCACTGACAGATAAATGTTCAAATTCAGCAGCCACTCATTAGTAAATAGTATTTTGTGTCTGAAATCTAACAGCTACTTTCAGACACGTCTCAAGAGAACCCATAACCATCATGGACTCATTGAAATTTCACATCAGCACATCGACACATCAGCAACAAATACTGATTTTTTGTCTGGTGGTCAATTGTTTTGTTGTGTCTTATGTCATGATGGTATATGTCTAATGTTTGATGCCATGTGGTCATCGATAAATGATTGACAAATAAAGGCTTTACTTCAACTCCAAAGGTCAGTTTTAATAATAATCCACCTACTTGTACTTGTACTACTTGTATTTATCTTGTGTGTGTATATGTGTTTATATGTGTGCACCTTTAGGTCCCAGTAGCTGTGCCTCTGTAGCTTTTCTTCCATCTCCACATCGTGCTTCATCAAATGGAGGACACTGCTCACCTGTACCAGCCACTACTTCTCCATTACCTGAACACACACACACACACACACACACACACACACACACACAATTATTGCAAGTTTCTTTTCTCACTTATAAAATTTCACTTCCATAAATATACGTACAATACGTATATATATATATATATATATATATATATATATATATATATATATATATATATATATATATATATATATATATATATATATATATATATATATATATATACAGTATATTTATATTTATATATATATTTCTTTCCATTTTTTTCATTCCATCCCTTCAGTGTCTGCCTTCCCTCGTTCTGTCTTCCTTTTCCCCTCTGCTCCTAACTAAACAGTATATATGTATATGAATGAAACTCTGAATATATTGAATGAAACTTGACTGACGTCAGACTTCACTGCAGTGCCTGCGGCCATCTTGTTTAATGTGTGGATGCTTCAGTAAAAAGTTCCTCAGTCCGCTTGGAATCTCGTAGCAGCAATATTAAACAATGAGGACATGATTAACACACTGTGTGTACGGGATAAAATCCTCCTGATACCCCTGCTCAATACCGTTCTTCTGACGAAGAAGTCCGCTCCCTTTATAATCGTGGCAAAACTACAACAGGCCAGGCAGCTGTTTATCAGGCCGACCTCAGCATGCCTTCAACCTCACAGGAGTGTCCCACAACAGCCCCTGTGTACAATCTAAGAAGGACCCAAGACACAAGATGTAAGAGTAGCTAGGCTTTATTTTAAACTATAAGAGCCCTGAACTCTTATAGTACTATATATATAGTATAGTACTCCTTATATTCAAAGTTTCATTCAATATATTCAGAGTTTCATTCAATATATATATATATATATATATATATAAAAAAACAAACAAACAAGGGGATTCTTACTGATGAGGTCACGGGCACCGCTGAGCATCTTGGGTCGGTAGATTCGGCGTGAGTTAGTGTCCGACACATAAAGCTGCCCTGTTACTGGGTCAGTGGCTAGATAGTAACGGTGAGCGGGATTGTTGCTGTGGAGAGTGGTGGCAGACAAAAGGTTAAAAACAAGACGAAATGACTGTCATCATTGTGCATATTTATTAATGTCAGCACCTCTGATATCACTGACTTTTCATTTAAAGGGTAACACCTAGTTTGAAACACACAAAGACTAAAATCAAGTCTAAGACTGAGCAGCTTAACCAGTGGGTTAAAAGCTTACAATGAAGATGATGTGGAAATAAAGGGCACTTGCTAATGATAATGAAGAAGTAATGGAAAAAAGGAGGGTTGATGAAATGGTGTTAATTTACTGCCAGTGGAGTAGTGTATGGTTGGTGTGTGTGTTTGTGTATGTGAGAGAGGGAATGCTGGGTGATTGTGTGTTGCTATTTCTACGTATACATTCTGGATTATTTTGTCTAGAATTAAATGTAGGAACGATAAAGCATCCGCGAGAAAGTAAGAGTGCTGTTATGATGTGTATGTGTGTGTGTGTGTATGTGTGTGTGTGTGTGACTGTGTGAGTACTGACAGCAGGTTTGTCTGTCTGTCAGTCTGAACAGCTGAACATAGATGGTGGTGATGGGCCATCACTTCTCTGTGACACACTCTTAATAATGCCTGCCACACACACACACACAAGTCTGGGTGGTGGTGATAATCAGCAGATGATCACAGGCTGTTAATTAAGACACCTAAAAATAGGAAAAACCATGTGTGTGTGACACAGCGATTAGAATACTTGTGAGTAAAGCCCGACCAATTTATCTACGGGCCAATATTATTGGCCAATATTAGGCATTTTCCAAACTATGAATATTTTGAAAAGCAGACGAGACACTCTTCAATCATGTTATGAGTGTTGTTGTTGCATAGATTGTCCACCAGAGGGCGCTCTACAAGAATGCCACAAACCCTACAATTAGCTGATCTAGCCAGAGTCGGGCAGAGTGAACGAGTTATCCACGACTGAGATCATCGGTGAAGGATGTTCATGGTAAACTGGCAACTGTCACAAGACATACATTGCTTGAATAAAAATTAAAAGAACATCCCCATCAGTTCTCTAAACTCAATAAGCATGACAAAATTCATGATTACCATGTCCAGTTTTGCTGCTGTTACGTGTAAGCTGAGAGTGAAACGAATTTAGCTTGTACGTTAGTTGTAGCTAATGCCATGACAATTGAAGACCACTAACATTAATGAGCTTGGAAACTGTTGTGGAGAAATCACTGAAGCCAAAGGTCAGTGGTGAGGTCAGGAAGAAAGAAAGTGTTCAGGAGCCTCTGATGTCTTATGCTGTATTATTTATTGACACTTGATCAAGGAGAATTAGAGACATTCTCATAAAGCATCAGAAGTGCCTGAGTCGGTCTCACATTCTGCCCAACTCATGCTGGTGGACAGACTTTAAACCCCGAGATAACATCACAAACACTATACGCCCCGAATTAGATAAAAGAGAATGCTTTTACCAAGAATGGTGTCTTCATCAACATGATTAAGTCTGGAGACACAGATGTCTGTTTACGCAGACTGGAATGTCAATGGCAAGCTGTCTATTATGTCTAAGCATGCAGCACCTCCTTCGACCCTGGCCACAACAGTGTTGAGATAGGATGACACCTGCTACTGCCAGCCAAAGACAAACAGCTAATACTGCTGAGGACCTCAATGCCCACATGTGACTTCATGTAACCTTGTATGTCTGTATGTTTGTGCTTTTATTATATTCCATTTAAAAGTATGTATGTATCACTCAGAACACTACAAGAATAGAAAATTCCATAACAGAAACCACAATGGACTTTCTGCCTAAATAAAGTAATGATTACTGTATTTTTAACTAACATATCTGTAGTTACAGACATTGTAAAACGTAAGTTAGGCATGCGCGGAGAGAACATTTAGACACAGAGAAAAGTATCAAACAGCTTGTGCATAAAAGTCAGCTTTTTTTTACACGTGTGTGAAATCCAATGATACAGGTGTGCATTGCTGACTGTTGGTCAGCCGCAGCATTAATGAGTCACATAATGGATTTAGTGCATCACTAAGTAGTAGATTTTAGACGGCAGGCAGCAAATGATGATTGAAAATTGTTTGCTGTAGCTTGATGGATAGAATTAAAAGAGTGCAGGTAGAGGGATAAGCAAGTTGTAATTATAAGGTAGCTCAAAAGGGACTAACCATTACACACACTAAAAAACATTAGGAGTGACCTTTGTCTGTTTAATTAAATACAAATAATAATAATAATAATAACAACAACAACAACAACAACAACAACAACAACAACAACAACAACAACAACAACAATAATAATAATAATAATAATAATAATAATAATAATAATAATATCTACATATAACTAATGTTAGGGAAATCTGTTTTGTTTGTTGCGCATTTCTGGAATGTATTTTTTAAATGTATATATTGGCCAATATATCGGAATATCAGATTTTTAAATCACCAAATATTTGTATCCAATATCAGTCAAGCTCTACTCGTGAGGCCCAGATGTGCTGAAAAGCATGCATTGAACCTTTATTTAGGCAGAGAGATCCATTTAAGACTGAAACACTTTCAAGATTCAGGCTAGGCAGCAGTACAGACAGAATGCATGGCATCATGCATTGTGCACATTAAAAACAAATGCAAAACCAGCACTGAAAGATGGGAGAACTTAATTAAATTCAGTGAATCATTTCTGTCAGAATTTAGTGCGTCTGCAAGAGCCATCCTGTCAATTAAACACAATGACATCCTGACAATTATGTATCCTATTTTATCATTTCCATCCTCAGATTTTAAACATTTAATGAGGTTCACTTTTATTTTCACATGAACCAACAAAACAACTTGTGAAGATGTTTTTGATGGCAAAGCTAATTTAAGACATGTGTGTTCAGTTAAACAGCCAGAGGATGAACTTGACATGGTTGGCACTGAACAATATATATATATATATATATATATATATATATATATATATATATATATATATATATATATATATATATATATATATATATATATGTGTGTGTGTGTGTGTGTGTGTGTGTGTGTGTGTGTGTGTGTGTGTGTGTGTATATATATATATGTGTGTATATATATATATATATATATATATATATATATATATATATATATATATATATATATATATAGTCTCTATAGTAATAGTCTCTGTATGCTCTAAAGTGTGGTCCTGGTACAGAAATCACCTGTGCAGGTAGGGGGCATGGCCTCAATAGCTAGAGTGCTACGTGCATGTGATTGAGGAATAGCAGATATTCAAGTGTACCTGCAAGAAATGTGACAGTTTTTTTGGATTGCATTGCATTTTTGGATTTGCATTTTGGATTCCCTATAGACACAAATACAACCGGTGAGAAATGGACAGACAAAAACAAAACAGCATGGAAATAGAGCTAACTGCTAACATATAGCAGCAACACGAGCAATGTGCAGCAGCATATTAGCCGCCACCACAGTGAGAAGCAAAGTAGCGTTACGCCACCTTGTGAGTGAAAAATGCAGAGGGGGCAAACCACCCTGACGAGAGGCTGTGCATCTCCTCTCCCCCATACATGTGTTTTGTTGTTTAAGATGACCATGTAAGTTGCACTTTTTATAAGAGGACACATGAATTTTGCAACCCTATTCAGGTCTGGAAGTTACCAGGAATGAGCACCAGTGATTGTTTTGAAAGAAAAACAGGAAAGAGAGACTGAACAAATGTGCAGACTAGAATCTGGTGTAGTAGTCATTAGCACAACCTACAGCGGAATGAAAAGAAGGTTAAAGGTTGAACAAGATTAGTCATTCTTACCTATGTCTGAAATCTTTATTTCTTTAATAGAGTGCAAAGAAAGGAAAGAAAACAGAGAAGAAACATGAGTTAGTAGACAGACTGGTCTCTGATGAGTATTATGACTAAAATCAGCAAAATAATTTACTGGAAGATAAAAAGGGAACAGTTAGAAGATTCAGTCACAATTCAGAATTTGAATCATGAACAGAAGTCAGTAGGAAAAAGATTTCAGACAGCTGTTAGATGAGGAGTTTTTGAGACATGAGTCCTCAGGAGTTTGCCAGAAGCATGGTGCTATATTCAGAGCACTAATGCAGATTTTCCTTCTAAATTCAGAGTGCTCTTATATCTTTTAGCGCTTTATCTAAAGTATAAATGCTTGAATACTGTAGTGGCAAAGCATCCAATCTGGCCATACATCTATCCATCTCTTCCTTTATGTTTTTAAGCACTGCTTTGAAGTCCTCCAAGAGTTGAACAGTTGAGTGCAGGAAGGAAAAATGCCCAGAAAAGCTGAGGCTTAAGATGAATTTGCACATTTGAATTAAAAAACAAGCACTCACAAATCAGTTTATTTTTACAAATGTTTAAGTCATATGTTTGTTTTATGATGACCTGGGGGACATAGATTAAATCGTTTTGGCAAAGCATTACTAGAATGGATCAAGAGTTCTCTGAGTGACATCTTTATCTGTGTGACACTAGGAGATGTATTCTCTAGATTAGTTTGAAATCCCAGATCTGGCCACAGCAGTAGCCATCCTGCCTGCCTCCCTCCCTCCCTCCCCTCTTACCTCAGCTCCATGACACTGGTAACATTCCCGGAGGGGAAGATCCTCCTGATGTAGTTGAAGTCTCCAACGAAGACGCTGCCATCTGCTCCACAGGCCAGAGCCAGGGGTGCCAGCAGCTTGTTGCCTTCCGCCTGCCCATTACAGCTTGGGCAGGAGATGCTGCGGCGACGTCCATTTCCTAATAAAGGATGTTGAAATGCATTTTTACTGGCTGCAACATTTGGTTTCTGCTCCTTTCACAAAACTTACTCTAGCTGAGAGCACATTCCATATGACTTTTTTTTTTCAGGCGAGGTTGTTGAGTCCTCAGAGGAAGACTTAAAAATGTAGGACTGGTATACTGTCCAAAACTGTAAAGATTCAGTGCTCACTTCCCTGTAGGGACACTTCTAACATGGACCTCCAATTCAATTACACCCAAAAAAACAAAGCTCAACACCGGCAGGTAAAAAGATGTGGGCACTGACAAAATGTGTCATTTATTGTTGACTACAGCACATTGGGAGGTGAACATTCCACACTGGGTGATCCAAACTGATAGGCCTAGATACTGTATTACAAAAAAAGTGATGACTAAACCTTACCTTACCTCACCATACTGTGAATGAATAAAATTTGGTAATAATGGTTCATATAGTTTTGTAGTTCTTAGAGAACAGCTAGCACACAGCCCCACAAGCTATTTTTTCAGGGTCAATCATTGGAGCAAGACAAAATGACTAACCATCATGCAATGACACGATGACTCCAATCACAAATGTTCTTAGAAGCTCAATTAGGTCTTAGAGCTCAATTCTTTTTTGAATCTGTACTTACCCATGATGCTGCTGATGACAGGGGGCTGCTGGGAAATGAAAATGTTCTCACCATTGCCCTTGTACAGTATACCTGGTGGACAGGATATGACAAGATGAGAGAAAGATATAAAAAGCATGCCTGTGATGTGATTGAAAGCATTAGACACAACTGTCATTACACAATCACCCAAATATGTCACATGCTATCAACACACACATTTATTAGATTCAACTTAACTAGAAGATTAACTTGCCAAACCCAATACTATGTTGAACTATGTTCTTCATTGTCTATAATGTATTGAAGCTCATTTTTACTTACTTAGTGCAAAACTACTTTATTGCTACAATTAATAAAGAACAAACTATGCATAATCATTCAAAGAAAAAAGAAGAGAGAGAGAGAGAGAGAGATCCACACTGTAGTAATTGGAAAGATTGGAATGAAAAAGAGGAGACAGAAGCAGAAATGTGGACAGATAAAAACACAATATGAACAGAGGAGAGACAATGTGAGCTAAGTGGAGGACAAAGAGGTGTGGGCTGACTGATGTGTGACGATGCTATTGAATATGAGTGATGAGAAGAGAGAAGATGAAGACAGAAAAAGAGAGGGATGCTCTCTTTCTTCAAAGTGAGAGATCAAGAGGAACCTCCTGTGGTGAGCTGAATTATTCAAACTTCGACGCCATCTTGGAAACCAGCATGCATCGCGCTCTGTCTACCTATATCTATCTAGCCCACACTGTTGTATGATAACAAAATGCAACGGAAACAGACAGTGAATAAATCCGGATGTAGTATGACTCAAACTTCAGTAGCAGAAAAAAAGCATCAGATGTGTGTAAAGTGATAAATAAACTGAAACATTCCACACACGAATAGACTACATGAAACCAACAAAAATGCCACGTCCATAATGTTTTCCACATGTTTTTCCATTGTTTGAGGTGTGACTGCTGCTTCTTCTGCAATTCTTAATGACAACCGTCTGGAGAACTGGCGCCACTACATATTTATCTTAATGAACAGAATGCTAATGGGAAGTCAGGAAGTTAGGAGTTAGGAGTCAGGAGACAAACTCTTTTTTTTTCCATTCCTTTAACTCTCTATAGATAATGTAGTCAAAATATAAGTTTTTCAAGCCCAGCATTACATACTGCTACTGATTCCCAGTCAGTCAGTTACCTTCCATCCAGCTATATCCCCTCTTTCATCTCGAGGTGTTGATTGATCAACAGAGGCCAACACAGCAGTGCTCCACCCATGCTGTGCTGCGGTCTACACAGGCAACCAACTACTTGCCTGATAGGAAAAATGTCTGTCTGTGTATGTAGTGTGTGTGGCGGTGATGAGAGAGAGAGAGAGAGAGAGAGAGAGAGAGAGAGAGAGAGACAGACACAAAGAGACTCGGAGAGAGAGAGAGAGCAAAGCAGTGTTGAAGAAAGAGGAACATTGAATTCTCCTGCTGTGTTAAAAGAGAGGGCAGTAAAGCTTTCTCACATGGCTTTCTGTGTGTGTGTGTGTCTGTGTCTGTGCATGCATTTGACCTTGATTTTAAAAGTCTCATTCTCAAAACCTAGATTCTTGCATTCTTAGCCAAAAAACAGAAATACAACACGCACATTCAGCCATTTTCATGCCTGTGAACTGGTTTAATGTGAATGGACAAATTAAGAATGTATGTGTGTGTGTATGTGTGTGTAGATGTGCTTATGCAAAGTTGCTGTACTGGTATTACTACTGGTTTACTCACTGTCAGTCTGAATCAGTCACTTTAAAAAGCACTTTAAAAAGTCTGAACTAACACCGATAAGATCAGAAATTTGAATGCCGTGCTGCATGTAAACGTACTGACTGACTGCTTCAACAAGGTGAATCATCTGAACAGATGCTGATAAGAGCAGACTGGAGCCTACTGTCAGGTGTGGTCAGCCAAACATGACCTAACTGTGGCCAAGCAACAGCCTACTGACTGTATGTCAGGGCTGACAGACACACACGCACAAACACTTCTGGTAACTGGCACAGGGAGTCCCAGCACAGCAAACACAGACGGACTCGGGTGTGTTCGAGAGAGCCTGATTGGGTCGTGAGCACATCAAATCACCCCATGACCCTATCACAACCAAAGAGGGCCCAATGGGGTCATGATCAAGTCATATCATGACCAGTCACATCAGAGACTATCACCCTATCTTTTATATATATATATATATATATATATATATTTATTCAAGTGATTTAGTGACAGCAGTGAAAACTTTTTAGATTGTGACCAAGCTTTGCAATTCGTGGAGAAAGTGGACGTGATCTGACCTTTGACCCAGCACGCGATGTTTCACACAGCAGCACGTTCCATGGCACGTTCACATACACATTACGCCACAGAAGAAGACACAGCAACTCACAGCAGTACTCAGCAAGCAAATCTTACAGACAGGGCTGTTAAGTAAGCTTACACTGTTCTCATTATTTTGGAGTTTGATTTATATAATACTGTTGAAAGCATCTTGTCAACTAGACCAAAGAGGCCTGCTCCTAGCAGCATTTCACTGCACTCAGTCCAACACAGGGAGGCTGAGAAATAATTAAAATTTGTAAATTCTACTATGGTGTTATGACCTATTAACTTCCTAACAAGTTTAGTTTAGGTTATTCGGATCCTCATTTTAAAAATCCCCACATTAAAAATACATACAATATAACTTAAAATAAAATGGCAAGAAAATCATAATCCATACTTAAAATAAAGATTTAAAAGTCCTAGCAGTAATGGAATACATAATTAAATTAATCATTTATTATAAAATAATTTATTTCCTAATCATTTAAATCATATATAAAAACCAACCTGTGGAGATCTTGAAACAAGAGTTTGAATATACTATTTCTTTGTTATCTGTTTTAATAATGTCTCTGTTGTTGTTGGGTTTTTTTTGCAGGATCACAAAAGACAACAAAGAGGTAGGTCATCATAACATTTGATGTCAATATCAATGGATTCCAACTATAACCATGACTGGAAACGGTCCAAAAAGCAGCTCAGATTTTTTTGTTGAGGCAGATGTTGACATTGATGCATTACACAGTGACACATTAGGAGAGGGTGATGAGGCACCAGAGGGTGCTAGCGCTGGTGAGAGCAACATACCAACAAGCAACACCTCACCTAGTGCTGCAGAAGTGGGTGGTACCACAGCTGAGGACAATGTTGTTAATCCAATTGAGGTGCCTGATGATGACATTGTTCATGACTATGTTGCTTTACGTTTACTCAAGTGACTGTGAACCAGAATTTCTTGGTGCAGGTGCTGCTCCAGAAGTGGAAGTGGCAACATTAGACCAAGAGCTGGCAAAGTGGGCTGTAGAAATGAGGCAAACCATGACTTCACTCCTTGGCATTCTTAGAGGGCGTTGGCATAACCTTTCCAAAGATAAGTGTAGACTTCTTCGTCTGAATATCATTTCCAGGACGTGGTCACCAAGATGTCCTCTCGAAGACATAAATTGGATGGTTATGTGGTCGGTTAGGGTCATTAAAAACCCATCGAGGTGACCTCTTGGGGAGGACATCCTGGAAATGACGTCTAAAACATCACCTATTTGGACATGATCCAAATATGATAGTCCATGATAGTCCAAAACCTTGTCATTTGGCTTACTGGGGTGTGGTCGTTGCCACACCTTATTTTTACCTGTGCAATTGGTGGCAGGATTTTTTGAAATATGAAGTTTTACTTCTTATTATTGTCTTAGCACTTATCTCATTTCATATCATATACTGGAAGGAATCTACATAAAAGCTTGATTTTTGTGTGTCTGAAGAATAAAGTGCAGTGCTTTACTGGGGAGCTTATACACTACACACTCCCAGTCTCACTCTCTGCTCACATACTGTGGGAATATGCAAACAAACAGTGGCTTCAAAACCTGCACTTGAATGGAAATCACACAGAATATAACCTCACAATGCATGCACAAGGAAGCAGAGTCTCAACTGCCCCTGAAACCCCTCCACACACACTCTCTCTCTTTCATCCAGTCTTATCAGAGTTGTTCAGCACTACTCACTACTCAGTGCTTAAAGATGACACAACACCAGGTGTATGTGTGTCGGTCTGTGTGTTTGTGTGTGTAAAGATGTGAACAAAGCTTCTGCAAACAAATCCAGTGTGTCTCCTTTAGTCCACTCGTCCTCGCTTCATGTATTTCCTGTTTTCCTAATATTT
This sequence comes from Nibea coibor, assembly GCA_023373845.1. Classification (NCBI taxonomy): domain Eukaryota; kingdom Metazoa; phylum Chordata; class Actinopteri; family Sciaenidae; genus Nibea; species Nibea coibor. The sequence continues at coordinate 27,705,191 of CM041719.1, read as the reverse complement.
TATTAAATCCTGTTCGTCTAAGTTTCTGCTGTCTTTTGTTATATTTCTTCTGGTACCTCTTGTTTCAAGAGTAAATATAGAATATCCACATTATAAAATACATGACATGGTTTTCAGATGATTTGTTCTCAGGAAAGAAAAAAGAGAGTTTAAAAGTCAGTGTTGTCAAACAAAAATGTCAAAGTATGCCCTAATGGAAATCATATATTAATAAAGAAACACTTTACATGTTATGTGAAGCATTAATGTACTGTATTTTTCGGGCTATAAGGCGCACCGGATTATAAGGCGCAGTATCAATTAACATGTCAATTGCTGTCATGTCTAATGCAGGACTTACAGCCCTGAGTTTGAAATCCTCATTGTAAGCATGTCTCTTAACAAGTGGCATTTTGGGGTCTTTCACGCACACAGCAAAAATACCAGTATGTTGCACAGTATGCCCACAGTATCTGTAGTCACGGAGTAATACGCCATTAGCCGTAATGTGTACAACATAAAATCGGTTTGAGGTTAGTAAACACGACCAAAGGTCAGACATAAAGCGACTGGATTATAAGGTGCACTGTTGATTTTTATAGTATATAGAAAAATATGGTAAATCCAAAAACAGAGAACAAAATAATGAATAAAGTTTATTAGATTTGGGGGTTTAAGAATAGCAGGGTTGGAATATGGTCCTCATAATTCTGTTTTCATTTTGAAAATAATATATATCTTTGTGCCAAGTGCTTGCTCATGGTGGAACTGTTCTCTGTAAATAATATAGAGTACGAACTAGACTCTGTATAGTCCTCTGTATGAAAAGTGTCATGAGGTAACTTTTGTTATGTAATGGCGCTATATAAATAAAACTGAATTGAAGTGAATTAGATGCCTCTCCTTACACACTGAACTTTATGATAGAATCAGCTCTAAAGAAGTGTCTTTTGAATGTTTGCTTTATTTATGACTCTTATTGAGGGCTAATATTATATATCTGTGAGTAGAGAAAGCTTCCCATGGGCCCACCACCTGTGGGAGGGATCACAGGGGGCGGGTGCGTAGGGAGTTGGGCGGCAGTCGGAGGCGGGGACCCTGGCGGTCTGACCCCCGGCTGCAGAAGCTGGCTCTGGGGACGTGGAACGTCACCTCTCTGGCGGGGAAGGAACCTGAGCTGGTGCGTGAGGTTGAGAGGTACCGGCTCACCTCGACGCACAGTTTAGGCTCCGGAACCAGTTTCCTCGAGAGGGGTTGGACACTCTACCACTCTGGAGTTGTCCCCGGTGAGAGGCGCAGAGCAGGGGTGGGAATGCTTGTTTCCCCCCCGGCTAGGCGCCTGTACATTGGGGTTCACCCCGGTGGATGAGAGGGTAGCTTCCCTTCGCCTTCAGGCGGGGGGACGGGTCCTGACTGTTGTCTGTGCCTATGCACTGAACAGCAGTTCAGAGTACCCACCCTTTTTGGGGACCTTGGAGGGGGTGCTGGAGGGCGCTCCCTCTGGGGACCCCCTCGTCCTCTTGGGGGACTTCAATGCTCACATGGGGAGCGACAGTTAGACCTGGAGTGGTAGCTTCCCTTCGCCTTCAGGCGGGGGGACGGGTCCTGACTGTTGTCTGTGCCTATGCACTGAACAGCAGTTCAGAGTACCCACCCTTTTTGGGGACCTTGGAGGGGGTGCTGGAGGGCGCTCCCTCTGGGGACCCCCTCGTCCTCTTGGGGGACTTCAATGCTCACATGGGGAGCGACAGTTAGACCTGGAGTGGCGTGATTGGGAGGAATGGCCCCCCTGACCTGAACCCAAATGGTGTTCTGTTGTTGGACTTCTGTGCCCGCCATGGATTGTCCATAACGAACACCATGTTCAAACACAAGGGTGTCCATATGTGCACGTGGCACCAGGACGCCCTCGGCCGCAGTTCAATGATTGACTTTGTGGTTGTGTCGTCGGATTTGCGGCCATGTGTTTTGGACACGCGGGTGAAGAGAGGGGCGGAGCTGTCAACTGATCACCACCTAGTGGTGAGTTGGCTCCGATGGTGGGGGAGGACGGCGGTCAGACCTGGCAGGCCCAAACGTTCTGTGCAGTTTTGCTGGGAACGTCTGGCTGAATCCCCTGTCAGAAAGAGCTTCAACTCTCACCTCTGGGAGAGCTTCGCTCACGTCCCGGGGGAGGTGGGGTACATTGAGTCCGAGTGGACCTTGTTCTGTGCCTCCATTGTCGAGGCGGCTGACCGGAGCTGTGGCCGCAAGATGGACGGTGCCTGTCGCGGCGGCAACCCCCGAACCCACTGGTGGACACCGGTGGTGAGGGATGTCAAGCTGAAGAAGGAGGCTTGCAGAACCTTTTTGGCCTGTGGGACCCCTGAAGCAGCTGACGGGTATCAACATGCCAAGCGGAACGCAGCTTCTGCGGTTGCAGAGGCAAAAACTCGGGCGTGGGAGGAGTTTGGTGAGGCCATGGAGAATGACTTTGGAATGGCTTCGAGGAGGTTCTGGACCACCATCCGGAGGCTCAGGCGGAGGAAGCAGTGCACTGTCAACACTGTGTTCAGTGGGGGCGGGGTGCTGCTGACCTCAACTGGGGATGTCCTGGGTTGGTGGAGGGAATACTTCGAAGACCTCCTCAATCCCACCAGCACGTCTTCCACTGAGGAAGCAGAGTCTGGGGACCCTGTGGTGGGCTCGCCAATCTCTGGGGCTGAAGTCACAGAGGTAGTCAAAAAGCTCCTCGGTGGCAGGGCCCCAGGGGTGGATGAGATCTGCCTGGAGTTCCTCAAGGCTCTGGATGTTGTGGGGCTGTCTTGGTTGACACGTCTCTGCAACATCGCGTGGACATCGGGGGCAGTGCCCCTGGATTGGCAGACCGGGGTGGTGGTTCCCCTCTTCAAAAAGTCGGACCTCGGATTCAGGAGGAGCAGTGTGGTTTTCGTCCTGGTCGTGGAACTGTGGACCAGCTCTATACCTTTAGCACGGTCCTGGAGGGTGCATGGGAGTTTGCCCAACCAGTCTACATGTGCTTTGTGGACTTGGAGAAGGCATTCGACCGTGTCCCCCGGGAAACCCTGTGGGGGGTGCTCCGGGAGTATGGGGTCCTGGACCCGTTAATACCAGCTGTCCGGTCCCTGTACTCTCGGTGCCAGAGCTTGGTCCGCATCACCGGCAGTAAGTCGGACTTGTTTCCTGTGAGATTTGGACTCCGCCAGGGCTGCCCTTTGTCACCGATTCTGTTCATAACCTTTATGGACAGAATTTCTAGGCGCAGTCAGGGCGTTTAGGGGCTACGGTTCGGTGGCCTCAGGATTGGGTCGCAGTTTTTTTTTTAAACATTTGAGAGTGAACATATCTCACTTGTCCTGGTATACCTACACTGGTTACCAGATCCTTACAGAATTCACTTCAAATTACTACTGATTGTACATAACTGCCTAAATGGTCTAGCCCCACCCTATCTCACAGATCTTATCTATCCATATGTCCCACATCGCTTGCTCAGGTCAGTTGACCAACAACCAGTCCGAAGGTCTAGACTGGTGCTCAGGGCGGACAGGGACTTCTCAGTCGCAGCTCCTAAACTCTGGAGCAGCTCCCCCCCCCAGATCAGGTTGACAACCTCTCTACCCGCCTTCAAATCTGGATTAAAAACACATTTATTCACGGAGGCTTTTAAGACTTTTAACCCCTTAACACCTGCTGTCACAAGTATGCATCAAACCGCTTGACTCAATCAACCAGCCGAGATAGCGTCTGCATTCCCCCAATGCCAGTTAATACATATTTGTTACGGACCTAGGAACCTTCGGCAAGCATTTGCTTCCAATTAATAATTGATAATTAATTATAATTAATTAATTTCAAAAGTGAAATTAATAATCTCAAAAAGGCAAAAACACATAAAATATTTTTTTATATACAGCTATATAAATTCAGGCCTTAAGGGGTTAAAACCTGACCAATTTTTGTTATTGTTTTACAGTATTTATTTATTATTCCTTATTGTTATTAATTTGTGGTTAAAATGTTTTATTTATCTACTTTTTTCTTTACTTCCTTCTAATGTATTTTATTTTGTTTTGATGTTGTACAGCACTTTGGGCAATGTCTCACTGTATTTAAATGTGCTTTACAAATACATTGACTTATGACTTATTTTCATGCTTCAGGGCTTCATTTGTCTGATCCAGACAAAAAATTATCTAAAAGCGAGACCAGAGCCTCTGTTTGTGTGACTATTTTAACCAAGCAGTCACAGCTTAGTCATAGTAATATGTAGTGGGCATGTGTGTCAGTGCTGTAGAAGTAACAATATTCTGCGTGACCACATATCACGTTACAGTCTGGTAGCCAGGACCAGCACATCTACAACTAAAAGCTGGACATATCTGACAGCTGCATCATATTTCTGTGTACAGATCTGAGACTATCAGTGATCTTCCCTGTGAAGGCCTGAAACACAGAACAAGAAACAATGAAATCCCTGAAGACAGTTGGAAGTCAATGCTCACTGTATGCTACATGCAGACATTCACAAATCTAACACATCATTAGTGACGCTACAAGACAAACTACGAAGAAAACACAGCTGAAGTGTTGAATGCTCTCTCTCTGTCTCTCTCTCTCTCACACACACACAGATCAAACACAGTGTGTTGAAGAACTGTCCCTTCAAGACACAAAATCACACCCACAGAGACCAGTACGCATATAAACAGAAAATCACACCTGCATTTTAAAACGTGCATGCACACACTCAAACACACACAGACACTGAATTGGGTGACAAGGTGTTGAAAGCCCAAGAGGACTGCAGGGAGAGAGGGATGAATAGGAATGTGATGGATGGGGTGACAGATAGAGGACAGCAAGGAAGCAAGGGAAGAAGGAGGGGGAGGAGAGTTTATAAAGTCAAAGTGTCTTTAAAGCTGCAAAATGCATTTAAAATATGTATCTATTCTTATACAAGCCAGTTCTTGAAAGATGGGCTGTGACTGCAAGAATTTTTCTTTTCTATCCTCAAATATAGTCAATCAGTCAATATATATATATATACTGAGTAATCATCACTGATCACTGTCATACAGCGCAGAGCAGAAGGGGTGTACACACACACACCCAATCAGGAAGAAAATGCTGAGCTGGAATCAAATCAATTCAAGAAGGGTCATCAACATCTTCATGTCTTCACCTTTGTTTGTTGATTTTTTTATTTGTAGAAGAGTGAATGATGAAAAGACAGCTGTGATAAAGTTGCTGTTGTCCGTTTAACAGCTTTGTCCGTAAAACCTAAGATAATAATAATTTAAGATAATGTTCGCTCTATGCACAGTATGTGTCATGGAGTGGTGTGGTTCACTTCTCTCTGACAAAATTGATTTCTTTTGTTGGTTAATACTCAAATATTTTGGTAAAGATAAAGTAGATTGTCAAATTATTTTGGCTAATGTTACTGTACATTGCATACATAAAAACAGAATGCAACAACTTGAAAATCTTTTATGTCCTACATGCAAATTGATAAAGTACAAAGACAAGATATTTCATGCTTAAAGTGATGAACTCATTCTGAATTTGAAACATTAGGGACAGTGACAAGAGACTGGCAGGTGAATAGCTGGATGGGCTCCAGCCTCACCGTGACCCTGATGGATGGATGGATGGATGGATGGATGGATGGATGATGTCCTCTGGGAGGAGCGTCACAAATTGGGAATCAGGGTTGTACATTAAGACAGGTCTTACTGACTGACTGTGCATGAGGTTCCAGAATGACTTCATGTTTTAACAATGAATAAAGCTGTATTATAACTAGAAGGACACTCAGAGCAGTGACCTCCACCACAGTGTTTGTTTCTATATTTATGTTTGAGGTGACTGTTGTGTTTTGTTTGACATGAAATTCAAACTGTGCATGTGTGTGAAAGAGAAACAGAAAATAGCACTGTGAAGCTGGAACAAATCAAAAAGGCAAACAAGGAACACTCTCTCTCACACACACATGCACACATGCACAAACACACACACACACACTCCTAATAAATCCTTTCTATCCGCTCCGTTGACCATAGCCTTCTTTCTACATTTCAGCCTATAAACCTTGACTCAAAATAGGTTTTATAATGTTGAGATATGTTTCATCTTGTAGCATGAATATTATGCATGTGGACATTAAGTTTCAACTGCAGTGCGACAGTGTAGAACAGGGTGTTGTCGTGTCGTAGCACCTACCATTTTGCAGGTCCAGGATGTGATGTTTATCCAGCGTCCATCCTCCCATATTGGAAGCATCCAGCTCATAGCCTTGTAAAATGGCCGTTCTCTTCTCCCACAGGATGAGGTCCAGACAGGACTCATACTCAAACCCCACAGACACTATTGGATACACACACACACACACACACACACACACACACACACACACACACACACACACGGTGAGGTCAGTTATTCAGATCTCTTTTTCAAACCATAACAAACTGGGATGTTTCTGTGATCGAGAGCAAATTAAACAGACAACACAAAGTTAACCTCCGTCTGTCCACTTTTATAACATCCACTGACTCCTACTGCTGGTACACTGAGGGAACACACACCCACACACACACCTTGCTATGACAGACTACTTGTCAGGTCTGTCTCTGAATAGCACTGTAACTTCAATGGTGGGACACTTGCTTCATCAATGTGCCCTTGTGCCCTAGTTATTTTTTCTTCTACGTAACACTTGAGGGAAGTATCTTTTGTTGCTGAATGCTTCACTATCCTCCACAAGTTAGTTGCTAATATACCTGTTTTCCTGAACAGGTAGGATACAGTGCAGAGCTTTTTCTCTGAAAACAGATGCTAGCCAAAAATGATCTTATGGGAGCAGAGAGTGAACCAAATCAGTAAAGTTGTGGGCTGAGAGCTAAACAATGAGCTGAGAATTCAGGCAATGGTTCTGTGTATTTGATAGTGACAGTGCCATGATAAAAATATCTATCATAGCCATTGTCTGGTTCTGAATGAACCTGAATCAACCTATTTGTTGAAGTTGAAACAAAACGAGTCTCTGCTGATCAATCAGGATAGTGACTTGAAACAAATGTATTGTCCTCCTTATATTTCTCATATGGCCACATGTGCAGACACCCAAGACTACCACCATCATTTTGACAACATGATTATTTTTCAGTGTCACCTTTTTCATTTCTGTAATAGCCAATGCTTGTTTGAATTAGCCTGATGTGTACCTTGTTTGGCTGTGGAATCTGCTACTGTATTAATCACTGTCTGGGCTTGTGTGACCATTCATTTATGTTGCCTCCAAACTCTATGTTAAAGAGGTTTGCAGTTTGTATTACATTGAGACTACTCAGAGAACCAGTCCTTTAGGCCAAAACACACCCATCTGTGAAAGCCAATATTTTGCCAAGAAAAAGAAAAGGAATACATTTTCCATGAGAAAACAGAGCTTTAATAAAGACCACTCCATTCACAATCACAATCATCATTCAGCCCACAATACCCCAAATTCAAAATCTAAAATTGTCTTAAATCTTGAATTTAGGAAGGGGCGGGTTCAGTGGTGGTCTATAGCAGATAACTTTTCGTTAACTAACCTACACTCAGACATTCCAGTCTAAACTTTCAAGTGAACTTTAGTGTTTTGGGTTTTTTGACACACTGGCACAATGCTGAAAAGGCTGATTCTGGGCAAATGTTAACATGGTTAATATAAAACGTTTGAACAAATTAAAAACCAGAACACCATTATGAGGGCTGAGACAGTTACAGGCTGAAAAAAGAAAAAGAAAGAAGAAAGCCATTGAAACAGGTCAGCATCTATATATTTGTGTCTCAGCTCTGATTTGAACAATAGCCAGACATACACTCCAAATATTCTTGGTGGTTACACTACCTTATTAAAACTTATGAGCACCAATTTCAAAATGTTACAAAACATAGCTGTAAATCATCTTTATGTTCAACCCATTAAGCCAGGCTACCATAAGTAATAACTCACAGAGGAGTATGTCTGCTGGACTTGTCCCTCATAAAGGTGTCAGAGAGGTTAGCATGCCCATTACGTCCAAGCCATTTCCCTGTCAAAGTCTTGCTCCACAACCTATTTGAACTTAGCTGTGGCTGTCTGCAGCTTTATGTATGTTAAAAAGAAGTCAGCACTACAGGACATTCCCTCCTTTCCACAGTCACTGTGCACAGTATTGTTGGTAGACTTTCATTACAGACCCAGAACTCTGTCAGTAAATGATTTAATGCATCCACAAATATTAGTGTGTAAATCAAATCAAATTAAATCAAATCAAATTTTATTTGTATAGCCCAAAGTCACAAACACATTTTGCCTCAGAGGGCTTTACAATCTGTACAGGGAGTGACACCCTCTGTCCTTAGACCCTCGGTTCCAGTGAGGAAAAACTTGCCCACAAAAAATCCTTTAACAGGAAAAACAGGGTTTAACCGGGTTTCTCTTGCAGTCCCTGTCCCTGTCTGTCCCTGTCTACAGCAACTGTTAGTCTTCTCTTGCCTTATCTGTCTTCTCACTTTCCATTTTCCTTTCTACTTCTTTTCTGACTCTTTCTGTCCTCTCACCTTTTGTCAGGCTCACCTGACTCCTCCAGTCCTATGTTTGTTGGAATTAGTGCAACCTGACAGAACCACCCCGTGGGCAACTGAAAAAAATGGTGAAAATCCAAGCACCACAAGGATGCCCTTGCCTATCAGTCACTCCTAGTTCTCTACCTCCTGTCTGCAGCTAAAAGCTCTTTCTTCCAATCCAATTTTCAGTTGACCCTTTCTCCACTTTCCTTTTCCACCTCTTCATCTCTGACATCTCTGCATTTATAAACATTATTAAAGCAGCTAAAGTGACCCCCATCCCTGAAGAAACTCACACTCAACCCTTCTGAGGTAAAGAATTAATTTCTTTACAAAGCTTTGAGTGTGCTGTCTTTACTTAACTGAGAGTGGCCTCCTTTCTGTCTGCCTGCTTCCCTGTCATCTGCTGTCATGCTGTGAATCACCAGATCCTCCTCTCCATCCCCAAGAACTGGGAGCCTCATGCTCTGTCTTCTCACTGGTTACATCCCACCTCAAAGGTCACACTACCAGGGTAACTTGGAGTGAATTTTTTGCGTTAATCTTATAAGCTCACTTATAACAGCTTTCCCTACAGTTCTGTTCTGGTCTCCATTCTCTTTCTCTTGGCTCTGTTATTCTCTTATGCAGCATTTCCTACCACACTTATAATCTCTCTAAGTCTAGCTGACACTCTCAGTGGATGTCTGTACATCACCTGCTCAGACTGCACCTTGGTCTATGAAAAAACCCTCTTTATCTCTTATTTTTCTATTGTTATAAGTATCTGTCATGTCCAGGAGACTTTATTAAGTTCATTCATTCAGTTTTGACTCTTGTTTTTACTTTTTTTTACTTTTACTTTCTCCCATTTGTCTGTTTTCCTGCCCTTGGGATTACCTGTCTCTGCCCTGATTGTTTCCACCTGTTTCCTTACCTTGTGTGTATATATAGTCTGTGTCTCCCTTTGTCCTGTGCCAGTTCGTCTTGTCCCATGTGTCAGAGAAGCAGTGCTTTTTCCATGCCATTGCCAGGTCTTGTTGTTTTGTTACTTTGTTTGTGTAAGAGTGATTTTCTGTTTGCTTTCTTAGTCCTAGTATAGCCTCGTTAGAGGGATTTTCTGTTTGTTTATTTGTTCTTTCTTAGTCTAGCTTTTGTTGAGTGAGTTTTAGTTTCTTAGATTAGCGTAGAGTTATTTCCTCTGTCGAGTAATTTTCATTTTGTTAATAAAAACTTTATTTTGAAACTTTTTGTCTGAGAGTTGTGCATTTAGGTTCTGGTCCATAGTTCGGTCGTGACAGTATTCACATAAATGAATGCACTGTATGTTTCTTTGGATAAAAGTGTCATCTTAATGTAAAAGGCTCTTCGCATCTTAACAATATCAGTTCAATATGAGAATCAGGGAACTGTGATGGAAGCTGCACTGATCATACAATACCTGTAGACCTTTTGCACTATGGCAAAGATCAGGACTGACATCACATTATCAGATCAACTTTTAGATTTTGCAGCTGAAACAATCTTTATTGGTTTGTCTTCAGTTTTCTGCCATGAACAGGTTTGTCCAGAGTGTGCTGCCAACCTAACTTTTTATCCTGATACATTGTACTTCCCCCGCTATGCTTCATTTCATCTTACAGACATAGTGGATGCAGTCGAATAGCCAGTCTTGCTGAGGACGGTTCCTCACTGAGTGAAATGACCTGGAAGTATTAACACAGCCGCCATGATAAGAGCTGTCAGTATATCAGTATATTTAAACTGTGATGCAGACTGCAGCAGAGAGTGTGTGTGAATATGAACATACGTGATAATAAACTTTGATCATCAAGTGTGTTCTGTTGTTGACTGTGGAGCTGCGTTCACACACACAGTAAAAACTGTTTGTAACTGTGACATCCAGCGTCCTGCAGATCATCATGAAGTTACTGCTGATTATTAATCAACCAACAAACATTTCATTTGACTTCTGTGACAGGTGGACAATATTCATTTATAATTTGAACTCTGATGTTGATAATGAAGTCAGAATTTTACTGGGTTATCTATGTTTATATTTCCGCATCAAAAGAAGAAGAGTGCAGGGGGACAAGTATCTCAGATCCGTGTTTTGTAGTCTGTCTTCTCAACTCTGTAGTTGCGCCACAGATCACGTCAATAACATCCGCTGTCACATGATAGTCTAGTGTAAGAGCAGTCTAATTTTCTGAACACCATGGTCATCTTCTCCTGACTCCTTATAACCTCTTCTTCACATCTTTCCTTGACCTCATGATGTCTTCCATCGAGGTCAAGGAAAAGTGGTTAGAAAAAAGTGGGTAGGAAAGGGGGGGTAAGGAGGTCATTTTTGGGCTATTTGTACCCATAGCCTTAAATTCTGACAACACATGCACCAATGCTCAAAAGGAACACAGAAGCACAGTGGAGGGCTGAAAGAGAATTCATAGTCTCAAGAAAAGTCAAACACAACTCCTTAGCTTTACTATTAGCGACAAACTTACCAACTGCCTCGGATAATCCATAGACACGTTGCCCATAGGCGTCTGTCTTGTCCCAGATAAAGGTGTAGGAAAGATTTGGTTGGGCAGGGAACCATTTCTGGAAAAGGCGACCCACTACTGCCACCATCAGGTGAACCTGGAGAAAAATAACCAGATACGTTACTAAATGGTCACAAAATGGTAGCTCAGATTCCATTGCTATGAGCAACCATGGGTGGGGTTGGGGTGGCTTCCACAGCTCCAGACTTGAAACTTCTAGATTTTTCAAACAACTTTAACATTGGGTAATGGATCAACAAATGCATACAGAAAAAGTTCTTTGACAATCACAGTCTATAGGTATACCCTAACAGTGTCATGGAGGCTGGTGTCTTGTATTTATGGAAGTTCATACAGTTGGAGTCGACCTTGGCTGCCATCCACAGATAATGATTCAATAGCATCTGCATCGGCAAGTGAATCATGTTTCAGGTTTGTGAATCTGCAGCTATTACACTTAAACTGCCTTCATATAACAAGACTTGTTTTTCAGTTCAATTCAATTTTATTTATATAACCCCAAATCATAACAGAAGTTATCTCATGACACTTCCCATGCAGAGCAGGTCTAGACTGTACTCTTTATAATATTATTTACAGAGACCAACAGTTCCACCATGAGCAAGCACATGGTGACAGTGGTGAGGAAACTTCCTTTTATCAGGCAGAAACCCAGAGCAGACCTCCATCGTGGAACAGCATGATGGACTCTACTGTTGCTATATGCTATGCTATGGTTGCGATTCAGAAGCATATTCCGTACCACTGTGTATCACTGGCACAGAAAAAGCATGAACATATAAGCTAACTTTAGCATTAGATTTATCAAGTTACTTTCATAAACTAAGTGCTGATTTACAAAGCTAGTAGTTTCCCACCTGGCTGCTGACACTTCACAATGATTACTTTTGCTGGTGAGAGCATGGTATGTTGAGTGAAGTGGTGAGAAGCAGACAGTCTGAATTTGACAAGCGAGGAAGAGAAAAGAAATGGATGGGTGAGAAAGAAAGTGAGGAAAAGAACAAAGGGGAGAATAAGATGATTGGAAAATATGTGGACAAGAAGAGGAACAAAAGGTGAATATGTGTTGAGAAGAAAGGAGAGAGGAACAGTGGAGTAAAGGATAAACTTTGATCTGTAATATTTTGTTTCATTCTTTCAGTGGAGGAAACTTTCAGGGATAAATGAGTAGAGCTGGAAAAGTTGAGATATTCTCCAACATAGAATGTAGGTAAATGTTCCTCTGCTGGCCTTCGAACTCCAACACAGTTCAAATAATGATGCTGTTTACATTATGTCCTTTACTTTACTACTTTCTATGCATATATATATAAATAAATTTGATATGCTACTCAAAAATAATGACATCATTGTTTGTCTCTTTTTAGGTGGCTGGAGTGAAAATGAGTCATCATCAACATTGTGTTGTGTTGTGCTTTCAGATCAATCAAATCAAATCAAATCAAATCAAATTTTATTTGTATAGCCCAAAGTCACAAACACATTTAGCCTCAAAGGGCTTTACAATCTGTACAGGGGGTGACACCCTCTGTCCTTAGACCCTCGGTTCCAGTGAGGAAAAACTTGCCCACAAAAAAACCCTTTTAACAGGGAAAAAATGTGGAAGAAACCTCAGGAAGAGCCACAGAGGAGGGATCCCTCTCCCAGGACGGACAGACGTGCAATGGATGACACATGTACAGAACAATCAACACAAACATGTCGTACAATTACAATGAATTACAATAGATGGTAAAGTGATTGCAGTAGCAGTGGAATCTGTGATAGAGATAGAGAGACACAGATGCACAGCAGCAATAAGTCATTAACCAACAAAGCTGTAGTGGACATGGTAGCAATAATGACTATATATGGCATATAACGCTAAACAGTTGTGAAACAAGTCAATACAAACAATGACGATGGTCCAGGAAAATTTTTAAAAAATCTTTTCCCAAAATGATGTACAGATTTTCAGACATGCTGTTTTCTCAAATAGACAGAACAGCAGAGCAGTGGTAAAAGCTGAGCCCTGAATGGTTACAACCTCTGGCTCTGGCCCTGTGAGGCACAGATGCTGATTGGTTGACTGAAGCTGTAAGTGGTCAGCATTTTCTGCTGATATCACATCACAGTGGCTTTGAAGAAACTTAATAAAATATATCGTATGATATATCTCACCTTCATCAGGTTGAATGGTATTGATGACTGTGTCATGGTGACTTTGAGGACTGGTTTATATCCCGCAGCTCTGGAGCTCAGGTAGATCAGGTTCAGATCACTGCCTGGTATCGAGGTTTCCTCCTGTAAAACCTGCAGAAGTATAAAATAACACAGAAAACGCATCACCTGACCTGACACTATTTCTGCCTGATTTCCATCTGACACCATCTTTATCAGGAATAGCCTGCTTATGGGCACATGGTGTTGTGGTTAAAATATACAGTATGTAATATTATAAGATTTGTAAGCATTAGTGAAATGACTTAACACATGTTAACTTAAATTTCGTCCAGAGCACAAAAACAAACAGAACAAACATTGCTTCCAACCCTGAGGTGGCAGATCTTTAAAGGAAGCCATGTGAATATACATATTTTATTGGGTGCACTTGCAGGTGAAGGACAAGTAGGGGAAGTGCTCTGATATAGATCATAACACATACACATACAGAAGCACTCACACCATGCTGACACCTCCTTGACCTTTTGATACCCACTGTGGGTGTTTTAGTTTGAAATCTGCCTCTTTGCTCACTGTTCACTGGCAAGTAACATATCATCTTCTCTGATCTTTGACATCTCTGTTTGTTGGAGAGAAGAGAAATGAAATGACTGAAGAGATTCCTGTGTGAGTGAATGCTAAAGTGTGTGTAAGTGTGCTTGTTTTGAGTGTGTTTTTATCTGTGTTGGTGTGTGTTTGTGCATGTGTCCTTGTGTTGAACCTGAACATGGTGAGACTAAATCACAGCTCTGTCAGTGGGCAGCCACATAAGGCAGAGGACATGCAACATGTCTCAGCGTCACTGATGATGTGGTAACACCAAGTGTCAACAGTGGGATGGCACAGAGTTGTCAGGAGGAGTGTGAGGCCCGCAGCATGGCAGCAGACTGGCAAAGTCACTGAGCGAACAAGCAAGACATTTCATCTTCAAACTTCATCAAGGACGAGGGGCAGTCTGCAGAAAAGGAAACCTCAACGATTATTTTATTTATTTATTTTTATTATTTTATGAATGCACACCTATGACAAGAACAGTAAATCAAAGTTGAACCAGTAACTGTGATTGGTGTTTTTAATGTTGATGATGCCCTGAATGCTCATTTCACACCCCTATAGATGTTTCTGAATCTACTCCCAGATTTCAGCATTTAACTCTTCAGTCCAGGCTTATACAACAAAAAATGAAAAAAAAAAGTGTAATTAAATACATTCATTCATAAATACAAAAAATTGATTTCAGATTGAGATTAGATCATTTTGGATTGAACTCTGTACAGAATTTGAGAAGAGAAGGATTTGATGAAGAGGTGGACTTTCAGAAAAAGGAGATGTAGAAGAAATACATACAAATACAAAAAAAAGCCTCCTCAGGGAATGATCCATTTGAACTGTTCCAGTGTTATATTTTTCAACTGCACTATTGCCTTTTCATTAGCCAGGCATTAAGTGTTCATTACCGATCCATTACATCCCCTTTAAGACTGCCCTTTTCACTGCCCTCCTCTCTAATGGACTCCACCAAAAGCTAAGTAGCGGCTTTCCATTCGCTTGCTTTTGATCTGCACTCAGGCACACACGTACCTCACACGCACACACACACACACACACACACACACACACATACCTCACACACACATTACACACTTTCCACTATGCACAACCCCCTTTCCCTTTATCGCAAATAGACAGGCACATACACACATGCTTGTCAAATAAAAAATAATTACAGAGTGCTGGTTCAGGGTTGTAAAAATATAAAAACAGACATGGTGTTCTGTCATCTGTTTCATTTCCTCTGTGGACTGATTAACACAATGTGACGATAAAGAACCATGCATGCACGCACACACACACATACACACACACGCGCACACACACTCAAACACAGCCCCACCCTGTTTGCCTATAAGCCTAATAATAGTTTCTCTTGGCAGGCAACTGAGGCTCATCATGGAGGAATGTTGTAATTGCATACACATTACACCATGTTATCTTTGTGTGGTGTGTGTGGTGTGCGTGTCTGTGTATGTGTGTAAGAGAAATGGGAGAAGGGAGAAGAAAAAGGAGGTAGGTATGTGTGTGTGTGCGTGTGTGTGTGTTTGTCTTGACAGACAGAGGAAGGAAATGTTAATTGGAACAGCATCCTCTTCCTGTATATATATATATATATATATATATATATATATATATATATATATATGGGAGAGGGATCCCTCCTCTGTGGCTCTTCCTGAGGTTTCTTCCACACTTTTTCCCTGTTAAAGGGTTTTTTGTGGGCAAGTTTTTCCTCACTCGAACAGAGGGTCTAAGGACAGAGGGTGTCACTCCCTGTACAGATTGTAAGCCCTCTGAGGCAAAATGTGTTTTGTGACTTTGGGCTATACAAATAAAATCTGAATGAATTAATTTGAAATGTGTGTGTTACCCATTTTACACATTTGCTACCAATACTAAAAGTCTTTATGTAAAAAGGTCCACAGGTCTTCACACAGCTCAGATATACAGCATGTAGATGAATGGACAGAGAAGAGTGTCATTCTGCACAGGTTGTGATCTGAGGCTTTTTTTCAATTTTGTCAGTGCCATAATTATTTTTGTCTTACTTCTATTTAAGACCATAATGCTTTGGGAAAATAGAATGTTTTATGGATCCACTGAGTTCCACTGCAGGCTATATCTAGTCTGCAGTATTCATTACCTGTGTTTCAGGT
This sequence comes from Nibea coibor, assembly GCA_023373845.1. Taxonomy (NCBI): domain Eukaryota; kingdom Metazoa; phylum Chordata; class Actinopteri; family Sciaenidae; genus Nibea; species Nibea coibor. The sequence goes on along the minus strand of CM041719.1, from coordinate 27,689,158 downwards.
ATGATGGGGCCGTCTTCAGGTGAACTTCTGTAAAATGTAGACAGAGGAGAAGCAACAATGACAGGACTGGGTCTGATGAAACCACTCAGGTCACAGCTCGGGATGTCATTCTCCTCCTGAAAAAAGCCAGACACAAACATGCATTTTAGTCACATAGATGCATCAACTCATTGAATCAATGAATCATCAATCATCAAACAATGAGTTAATTAGTCACCTCCTCAGTCAGTTAGTGTATACATCAGGAAAAACACTGCACCACAGCTGAGCATGTCATCCTGCTCCACAAGGTAATCAAGTATGTTGGTATTATGTTGGTAGCAAGTTCAATGAAAGCTTCATCAGTCAGTGTAAGACAACAAAAAGTCCAAAGTGGTGTTTCAGTAACCATGATGACAGACAGTGGTGTCAGTGCTCACCTTCTTCATGACCAGTGTGTCCATCACATAGAAGACATTCCATGGCACCCACACCGTTCTGTACTGAGTGAGAAATGGAGCGCGCTCAAAACTCAGTGTCAGGGAAGCCCCACCATTGGCCAGGAGATCAAACCTGAATATAAATCAATATATACTGTTAGTGCTTGAAAATTTCATGGACGCAAACCAAACTGTTTGTTTTAACTCTAAAACTGTTGAAGTACGAGGCGGGGTTATTTGCCCTGAAGATCTGTCGTGTTAACTGGCTCATAAATGTCGAACTCTGAGTTTGTAATTGGTTCATTTAAATTCTAGGAGTGTGTTTATGCTTCTGTGAATCTACAAGCATTTCCAAATAAGCCTTTATACTGCGTGTGCTTATCATTACGTATCCATATGTTGTTGAGTCTCTGTGAGCATGTCTTTGTATATCTTTTGTTTTTTGTGTGTTTCTGTATGTGTGTGTACTGGAGTGTGTGTTCTGCAGTGATTGGTGCATTCTTATGAATCCAATGCATTTTAAAAGAGTCTAACACTTGTACTCCTCCACACATTCACACCTCTTCCGCTGATGTTCTTGAGATTGAAGATAGAGTCTGGAGAGGGTGGAGGGGGGTGGGTATGGATGTCCTTTAAGTGCTTTCCGTTTGATTTGCTGAACTGGCTTTTCATTGTGTACTTCATGTGTTTTATGCAATGTGGTAAATGCTATTTCTTGTAGTTTCAAGTGGAGATAAAAAAAAGACACAATTTCCAGAGCTTAACCTCCAAAAAATGAAGTATTGATGTATTGGGTCATGAAATTGATTTGTTTTTAATGTTATAATAATGTTATAATGAGTGAAATATGTCAGTCAAAAGGTTGTAATGTAATATATGTTATAGGTAAGTAATGTGTGGTTCATTGATTCCAGGTGTGAGTGTAAAATCTGTGCATTCTGGTTTCACAGTGTGACTTCACAGTGTTACCCAGACTGACATGATTTTACTTCACCCGGTGAACAAAATGAACTGAATTCTGACCCCATGTTAACAGTGCAGAGAAATACAGCAGTGTATATTTTATATTTCAGTTCATTCCTGCTACAGATGTATAATCAGGACTGTGAGGAACTGTATATTTCATCTTAAACAGTGTTAGCTTTGGACACACATTTCTCTTCAAGGTAATTTAGTTCATTGTGAAAGTTTACAAATATTGTGTATAAATCGAAATCAATACATACATGCCATCCTTGCGAGTGACAGTGTATCCGTGTTCAGGATAGTGGACAAATGTCACATTGACCCCAATCAGAGGTGTTCCATCAGCTGTCAACACCTGACCTCTGATTATGGACACCAAGCTAGAGAGAGACAGAGAGAGAGCATTAAACACTTCAGCTGTGTTTTCTTCATAGTTTGTCATAGCGTCACTAATGATGTGTTAGATTTGTGAATGTCTGCATGTAGCATACAGTGAGCATTGACTTCCAACTGTCTTCAGGGATTTCATTGTTTCTTGTTCTGTGTTTCAGGCCTTCACAGGGAAGATCACTGACTCAGATCTGTACATAGAAATATGATGCAGCTGTCAGATGTGCTGGTCCTGGCTATCAGACTGTAACGTGATATGTGGTCACGCAGAATATTGTTACATCTACCTTTGGAAACCTTCAGAAAATAAATCACATCACACTTTAACCAACTGTAACTACAGAACATAACATTACATAAGACCACAGCACTGTCTTCAGGAGCCAATTAATCTTGATGATGATGCCCATTGAAATGACTCTTCTTCTCATTATTATTCTATGTTATATCAACCTATATAATATACAGATACATACGGCAGTGTTACATTTTGTTTTAACCAGATTCCATGAGTCATATTTCACATCCACTTCTTACATAGATCTGTACAACAAATGTCAAGTCTCACAAATCTGACTATAACACGAATATAGATTTTTTTTTTTTTGTCTCCACCAGGTAACTGGATGGTTTAAAGACATTAATCCCTGGAGCTGAATAGCTTCAAGTGTGGCCAAATTATTCAGTGGACTCATGAGTGAGAGAAATCCTCAGAAACACCAAAGACATGAAAGAAGAAATGTTTATTGCAGCTTCTACAGCCTTTAGAGTCAAGTATTCCCGAACCGCAGCAGCCTGCACAGTGAAACCTCTTCAGATGATCTAGAACACAGCGGCGTGCCTGGTCTACAATCAACCCTAAAGGTCACATGTTACCCCACTGCTCATCAAACTCCACTGGCTATCTGTTGCAGCCTGCATTAAATTCAAAGCACTAATGCTCGTGTATAAAGTTGTCTCTGGTACTGCACCTATCTACTTGAACACCCTTGTACAGGCATATGTTACCTCATGACTGCTGCACTCCTCCAAAGAGTGACGCCTGGCTCTGCCACCTGTTCGTTCAAGGCAGTCCAAACTTTTTTCATTTGTTGTTCATTTGTTGTGGAACGCACCACCAGTTCCTACCAGATCAGAGGAGTCCTTCTCTACCTTTAAAACCTCCTGAAGACTCAGCTCTTCAGAGAGGACCTCCTCTCCTAGCACTACCAACAACTGGACATGATACAGCTACCCCTTTAAGAGCAGTCACAGCACTTACTGCTGCACTACTTTCTCATCACACTCCACACTGATTGTTCCCTTCCCTAATGTATTGATCTTTCTAGGTGTGATCACTTAAAACTGGTTCCAGCTTCATCCACTTAACCCTTTGCACATTGTTGTGTATTTGGCTTTTACTTTCCAGTATATTTTATCATTTTATCATTTCATGCTTATTGTTGCTTTATGCAAGGTTGTGCATTTTTGAGTGTTCTCAAGTTTTTTTTGATGTATTTTTTTATTTTTAGCCTCGTGGACTAAAATAGACTTGTCACTCCCATGCACATAAATGTGCACATTGAAACCCATTCAATACCAATTCAGTACCTGATGTAGTTTTAGTGAAAACTTTATGAAATACGACACTACAAAAAAAGCATATAAATATTGCTGCTAATCTTTCACATATACAAAGATGCAATAATCAAACCATAAATAATCCAGTTTGCATGAAGTGTATTGAAAATAAATTATTTTTTGTTATTATTATTTTTTTTTAGACCATGAAATGGAGGCGCATCATGACAAAAACTTGGCAATTTCACGGTGAGAAATTAACATTGTTATATTAGTATTTGATATGTATGATTAGGACTGATGCTGGTTTAAAAAAAGAGATTAAAACAATGATTTTTATATATTGATGTTTTTATGCACATATTTATGTGCAAAGGGGTATTAACAATTTTAAATCAGAGGGTTAAAGTCCTGAGTTTGAGACGACTGCTTGAGCTAACAGCTAATTATACACTCTGAGCTAACAAAGAAAATCCTTCCAGGGACATTTTCTGATGATTACTTTTGTGATTCATGCAGTCTCTAGTGACAGCAAAAACAACACTGGTTGGAATTGTAATGCAATGCAATGAATACACATCTGCATGTATGCATACAATGTTTTCCACTGTACGAAATGTTTTCACACACTGTACGTTTGTCACTGCAAGCATGACGCGTGTCTAAGATTGTCAGTGGTTAGTTAAAGGGGAAATTAAAACAGAATTTCTTGTCTTATTATTATCAGTTAGTATAAATCACTTTTAGAACACAGTCACTGTATAAAACAGCACAATAAGACAGCACACTTTAACATGAAGTGGATTGAACAGATATATCCAGGACACTGTTGCATGACTCCTCACCAGGTCAAACACTCGCTCTCACATTACCCATATACTTAGATAGACAGAATAGTGTTTTGAGGTCTAATAAAACATTTTTATTATAAGGTTGCAAGGCCATTTCATTATGGAAATACAGGACGTTTTTATTACAGGGTTGTGGCCCTCTGCTCTTATGAAACATTCAGGCTAGCATAAAAATGTGACAAAAGCAGAAAAATGGCTGAACAGAATTGCCGTCATGTTTCTTCACTGTCAGTAGTTCTGCCTTTCATGCTATATTTTGCAGACTGCAACTCTCTTTCTCTTAACATATTTAATGAATGCTATGTCTGAGGCAGATGTGGGCAGAAATGGCTTTTGGCAAGTGAAAATGGCAGACACAAAGTCTCATACTGTGATCTCTGTCTCGCTCCCACTTCCTTATTCATCCAGACAGAAAGTCAACCTGCAACCATTCATACGATGGCAAATAAACGTAGGGTGAGCTATGACTTGCATGCAGAAGCATTATGATTCAATCAATCACTGATGCCTGGAACTGCTCAAATCTATTTCATCCTTCATGCTAAGCCAAACATTACATTATCATTACATGATAAGAACAATAAGGTATCATTCCTGATGGTTTTGAATCAATTTCGGTCGCATTAAAACTCCCATTTTAATCCCATTAGAACTCTGTCTGTGAAAGCACAGGTGAACACGGAGTCAACGACTGCATTGAAAAAGCAAATAGCTTTGTAAAATCTAGCAGATGAAAATCTGTGCTGTCACCTGCAAACACCCCGTTTGAAATGTGTGATAAACTGTGCATTTGTTAACTTGTCTGACCGCTCATGCTGCTGATCTACTGATGTTCCTGTATGTCCAGAATTCACTGGTAAAAGCAAAGTAAAAGTACCTTTTATTGAACGGACTGTCTCCAGTGATGACGTGAGTGGATTCAGGACCAACTAAGAAGTGGATACGCTGGTAGAAAGACCTGGCAGCCTGAGGAAAATAAAAGGAAATAAATAGACAGATGCTGCTTCCTGTCTCTGGTACATTTGCTACACTGGAAAGAGATGTGGATATGTTCCAGGAAATGGTAAGTACTTTCTTATTTTGACTTTATTTCTGATTACCTGTTGAGGAGCCAATGAGGATGGAGACTGGCTGAGCACCTCCCCTGGGTCAGGTGACCCTTTGCAGTATAACTGGTTCTGACAGGAGGGCTGCAGACAACAGTCTGGATCCATACAGTCAGCCAAGCCATCTGAAACACAGACAGGTTATTATAGTCACAAGACTGGGAAGGAGGGACTGAAGCTGAAATGTGAGGCTGAAATCAGGATACGAATAGATGGGAAAATGAAAAATTAAGCAGCCATGAGTGGCAGCAACTATGCAGGCAAACAGTGACAGAGGATTCAGGATGGAGGGATGAGGGAGATAGAGAGAGAGAGCGAGAGAGAGAGAGAGAGAGAGGATGATGGATGGGGAGGAAGGCCACATATACAGTCTATAATTGGAGGAGACTGGGGAGATGCTGTGTTTCTTAATACATTTAATCCAACATTAAGGAGCTCTGCGGAAGGATGGCTGTAAATGCTTCTAAAACAGGAGACTAAAAATAAATACAGAATATAATTCATTAAAATATATTTGTTCTATTTGTCTTCTTTGACTTCTTTCTTTACAGGATTCTAAAAAGGTGATAAAGTGCGTCCATGAACACAAATCAATTGATTAATTAAAGCTGGCACTGAACAGGCCCTCGTGCATGTGCACACTTTGGGACATGTGCTCGCTAAGAGACACACCAGCCAAAACACTCAGCGGCTGACAAGTTGCATGACTTTGCGATGCCCACACGCTACAGCCTAAACAAATTTATAACTGTGTGATTTCATAGCTTTGACACTATCTTTGATCAGAAAAAATGCACAGTTCTTGGGGCTCGGCCTTCCCCCAGCAAGTTCCAGGGAGAACTGCAAACATGCCAACAATTTTAACACAGGGTTGCCTGCAACAGGGAAGTTCAAAGAGTCTCCACTGACCTTGCAAAAATTGTCATATTGCATGGTTTTGTCATGCCCATGCAGTGCAGTGCAATTTGACGGAGCACCTCGCCCACACTGTTTCAGTATTTTGATAACTTTTAATCTTCAGGTCTATATGAACACACCTACCAAGTTTGAAGTCAATTGAATAAAATCCCTAGGAGGAGTTTGTTCAAATAGGACCCCTTCTCAACCAGCCCAGAACACTAAAAATGTTTTCATTTTCATTCTTAATTATCTCGCTTCCTGTCCATTACTCCAAGAGACTTTTTTGTGGGTCTTAATAAACACAAGCAGTTTCAGACAGTTCTGACACAGTATATGAAAGCCCAACACTTTTGCCTGAAAATCAGCCAAAAAGTCAATGGAGTTACAAATTTTTAAAAAATGTGTCACTTTTGACTTTGACGGGCCGTCGTGTCTACATAGTTTCTCAAAAACTCACCATTTTTGGAAGGTTTCTTCCCAAGGTTGTTTCTGATATTTTCTCTCAGTTTCAGCACCATAAGGTAAATATTGTCCGAGCTGGACGTCATCTCGAAAAAGTGTTTTTTCTATCGCCACTAGGAGGCGCTGTAAAAACCACCAAATGTTGTCATGGAAATGTGTTCTAGGCCAGACTACTATTATAGCGCGTTAAAATTTCATGAAAAAACACTGAATTTTGTGGCCCTGCCCCTCCCACACAGTAAATCCAAAACTCACGATTTTGATAACTTTTTCACGAAAATGCCAACTTTGTAACAAAATGGACGTGTGTGCTTTGCTGTAGGCCGCTGTGTTTTGTAGGCCTGGGGGAGATATGTGTTGCCTCAAAAATGGCCTCGAAGTGGTCACAGAGGAAGAAAAAAAAAAAAAAAGAATAGTGAATGCCAGCCAATAACGCTGTTCGGCACTTGGGCCCTAATTACAGTGAGGAGCTGTATAGCAGACATGCAGCCATGTTTGCTCTATGGAGATATGGAAACTGTCATTCATTTCTTGTTTTCATAGTGTCTTGGCATTTTGGAGGCCAGTGCAGTGGATAACATTGCGTGTAAATGCCTCTGTGCACACTCAGAGCTCACATGAAAAAGTTTAAAGCCTCCTGAGGATGTAGCTCAAGGCCGTTCGTGCCTCATTCATTTTGAAGGAGCGATGGCTAACTAAAAAACTCCAAGTTTATCCTACTTGGGAAGGAGAGTGTGAGGCGAGGGGTTGCAATCCGCATCTACAATACTAGATACTTCTTAATCCTACACGCTGATCAGTTAAGTAGTTATTATAAGCTATATGCCTAAAACTTCAAAGGTAAAAAAGAAATATATTCAGTGCAGCCCTATTTGAATCAAAGAGAAAAAACACAAAGAACAAAAACTCTGGATTTTCTACTAAAGGGAAATAGGAAGAAGGGATGAACAAGAGAAAAATGGAGCGATGTAGTAGAATTACTGTGTGTGAGCAGCAGTATGTGTTTATTAGGAGCTGCCAAGAAGAATAAAGTAAGAGTTAACAGAAGGAGGGAGTTCTGCAATGATGAGAAGCAGGGGTGGAATGATATAAAAAAATTGTAAAAAGAAAGACTGAGAGAGTGTTGGAAGGTGAAGGACAGGAAGCAAGAGAGGAGGAGGAAGAGTGCAGGGACAGATGGAGAGATGGAAGGATGAAGGAGGTATTAAAGGTAATAAAGTATTGGCTACCATTTGTCTCTGTTAGTTTATAAAAGCCAGTTGCACATCTGGCAAACTGGCACCAGGCACTGCCATCACACACACACACACACACAAAGTAAGCCTCTCTTCTCTGACTCTTCTGACTTGCTCTCTCTCTCTCTCTCTCTTCTTTCCTCTAGATCTATTCAGTTATCACACTGCTTTCGTCAAACCTACTGACCTAGTTTCTAGGTGGACACTGTACCTCTGAGCTATACTTTCAGGGTGAAATTCTTTTCCTTCCTAACTGAGTGAAATGACCCGGAAGTATTAACATGTCCGCCATGATAAGAGCTGTTTGAATTCTCTAACTGTTAAGGAAAGGAGCTTCAATGCCTCCTTTATTATCTCCTTTAGCACAGGATACACCGGACCATCCTTTAGGAAAGGAAAGGAGGTATGCTGCCCCACAATTCCTTGCATCAGCGACAAAAAACTGACACACCATTCAGTCATTCACAAGCAGGAAACATTAATATATTTAAACAGTGTGATGCAGACTGCAGCAGAGAGTGTGTGTGAATATGAACATACGTGATAATAAACTTTGATCATCAAGTGTGTTCTGTTGTTGACTGTGGAGCTGCGTTCACACACACAGTAAAAACTGTTTGTAACTGTGACATCCAGCGTCCTGCAGATCATCATGAAGTTACTGCTGATTATTAATCATATATCTTTGCCATAACTTGTTAATATACGAGTGGACAGCCGGGTGAGCGACCATACCAGTGTAACAAACTCATTGCCTTCTGTGACAGATGGACAATATTCATTTATTATTTGAATTCTGACGGGGAGTATCTAGGAAGTATCTGAGATGCACGTTTTGTAGTCCATCTTCTGGACTTTGTAGTTTTACCACAGATCGCGTCAATAACATTCGCCATCACATAATGATGTAGTCTAAGTGTAAGAGCAGTCAGATTCTCTGAACCAGCGGTCATCTTCTCCTAACTCCTTATGAACCCTCCTTCACATTTTATTTTCCATCGAGGTCAAGGAAAAGTGGTTAGGAAAGGACCTAAGAGCTGATTTTTTTGACTGTTTGATCGTATCCTGGGTGTTGGGTTGATTAAATGCTGTGTGTGAATTTGTTGTCAGTTTTCTGCATCACAGAAGAGTGCATTCAATTAAGAGGCTTTAAATAATGCAGAGCACAACAAGGTAAGAAAAACGTTTTCACACTGCTCTGCAGTCCCCTTCTACAGCGTGCCATGAATTTTAAGACTGGACTCTTCCTGAATACCCTAACTGCTAATGTATTGCTAAGTTTTCCACCTGTACACTTACCATTTAAACTCCTGGGTGGACACTTGGAAAATCTGCACCCTGTCCCCACCAACATTTTTCATGGACCATGCCCCATATTTGTCCAACTATCAGACAAACAGACCTCATCCATCTAACCATTTAAATACTCTGTGCAGACATATATACCTCCTTCGTTGTCCTTGCCATCAGTACACAGTGTCTCCATGGCCACGTGACACCCAGCCCCTCTCCATCCTGATTGGCAGATGCAGTGCCAGCCGCTGGCTTCCAGAGTGCATCGGCCATTGTTGTTGCAGAGACCTGGACAACCCTCTGGGGACAGGGGACAGACACACAGTTAGAAAAGTTAGATCAGTGCAAGTGAGTGGGATGGGGCCATGGCTGGCCATCAGGGTGTGAAATAGGCTTCAACCAATATACATTTCTGAAAGCAGGTGATGATAGTTTTGTACTGGAGCTCTGAAAGATGTGAGTCATCAATATCTACATCTATACCTATCTCTCTCTCTATATATATATTTTACATCAGGCCATTTTCATGGCAAAAATGCAACATATTACGTGTTTCCATCTTAACAGGGAAAAGCTTCTGAAACAGCTCTGAGAACATTATGGGACAATAAATCTCCAGTGAAAGTCAAAAACAGCCTGAGGTGGGCTGGCAGCCTCTTAAGGCATGAGGCAGGTTCACTGCAGGTGTTACACACTGCAGAGTGAAATCCTCCTACACTACACTGGAATTATTTCTCAGTTCACATACTGTCAAAAACAAATACACATGCTGTGGTCTAGAAGTAAGCCAACAAATAATCCATACTGTTCAGATCGAGAGCAACCACTATAACTTAGATGACAAAAAGAGGAGGACAGGAGTTAATCAATTTAATAATATGAAATCATATATTTGATGGCATCTTAAGTGTGGTTCATTTGTTATGAATTTAAAATGGTTTACAGCAATGCTCATAGCTTAATACACAATCATGGTTACACACAGAAGTTGAAGGGAATACAATAGCACAATATATGTATATACTAAGAACTGCAACCATACGTGTAAGAGAAGTGAGCTGTTGCGTGGCCTGTACTGTCCGTTCCAATGCAGCTGAAATGTGTTCAGAGCTGCGGAGAACTTGTGTTCGGTGAGATTTATATATACGTGTGTGTATTAGTGAAGCAATACCGGGAGAAACTTTACTTTGAAAAAAGCAATGCCTCTAAACCCACAGTAAATATGAAAATCAAAAAAAGTAATAGAAACAGGTATGTGTCATCGATTATTACCATGGAAACAGCTCTTACTGTGTGTTCAGACTGAACGCAAATTGAATTTTTGAGGTGGTATCGGGTCAATGGGAAGATGTTATTACACTCATATTCGCCTGGGGCAGCAAGAATTGATGCTTCTGTAAAAATGATTCAACTTGAGGGGGGGGGGGGGGGGGGGTCACATGAATCCTGGATCTTAGAAATTTCTTCATAAATGAACAAAGATGAGAGGACATGGGGGCAAAACTAAAGAGAACTGAAGCTCTGAGCTTAGTAGGAGGCTGAGCTGAAACAAACACAGAAACATCCCTGCAGGCATGGCTGCCACATTAGTTGTCAGCTACCTAACAGCTAATGGTCTAGCAGCCAGTGTGCACACGTGATACAAGCTGAAAACTCATTTGACCAACTGAACATATCATAAGCTGAGAGACGTCTGGATGCAGAATTTTAATTGCAGACTTAAACTTAAATTCAGTCTAAGAGCAAAGCTAAACTCTATATCTCTATATCCATATAACAGCTTCATTTCATAATCATCACTACAACAATGTCTAAACATCACATGCAACCGTCTCGTGGTCACTTGTAAACCTGTAAGCTGTGTGAATTCATACTGGCTATATGCATTCGTCATGAGTTATGCAGTTCTCTGCCAGCCAACCAATAGCTAATTTTGCCCATGCTGTGTTTGTGTGTGTGTTAATGAAAAATCAGACCTTTCAGATAAAACCTAAATATACATTATCATAAACATCCTGCCGTTTACTGCCCCAGAAAGGCTATTTCAGAAGCTTTTTCAACCTCTGAGGGAAATGCTCAATACTTGTTTTAGAAATAAGACTTTTAAATTTAAACACATTGCATGTCAGCAGAAAATACTAGCTGTCAGCAGCTTCAGTCCAAAAATACCTTCAAAAAGACTTCAGAGACCCATATTGGTTAAATCCTGATAAAGGCACTTGGCCCTGTGTGATGAACCTTTCTCCAACAAATGGACTGACAGACTGAAAGACAGATTGATAGACAAATAAGACAGATCAATACATTAACCCACATGTGAGGGACACAGACTGACAGACAGACAGACAGTCAGCCTTCGGTGAAATGCACTGACGTTGTAGTTTCACATGAACCACTTGACATTGCCAGCAGCCAAAATGGCTACAGTGTGTTGCGTGGCAACAGAAAATTGATTTAAAAAATTGTTTTTTGATCATCTGCAAACAAAGAAAGAAGATGTTATTGTTGCATAATATGATGATGAAAAACAGGGCATACAATCAAACAAACAAAAAGTCAAAGTTCTAAGCAAAGAGTTCTGAGATGTAAGTGAAATGGAACCAAATCTGAGGGAAATTTAACACCCAGCAAGCTCACGTGACTGCAAGTCCTCTTTAAAAGGACACTTTTTTTGCTTAAGAAATGTGGATTCCTTTGGTCTTGTTCGTCTAGTCAGTGAAAAAAAAACATGTTAAAATCCATGTGAAAACACAACAGGTAGACAGATACACAGTGCACAAAGTATAGGGAGGACAGGGTGCTTTGGACTGCATGCCTCCGAAGGCTATACTTTATGCCTCTGTTTGACATTCCTTGATCACAGAATAGACAGTGAGGCTGGCAATCAGATAGACTGATTCATAAACAGTGAGTATCAGAACCAAGCAAGCTCAGCTGAAAGACAGAACGAGGGATGGATGTAGAGATGGAGGGAGAGGGAAAGGAAAAGAGAAAGAAACAGAAGTGAAGACAGATAGAAGAGAGACAACAGCTGGCTAAATTAACACACACACACACATATATAGATATATATCAGGCTTGTGGATGCAAGACAAAACAGGAGTCACACACCTTAGATTTGTGTCTATGTATGTGTGTGCGTGTGTGCATTTGTGTGCATCCCCATTTTTTATCGTTTGTGTGTGATAATAAGAGATAGGGTTAATAATGATGTACCAGAAAACAAAGAAAAGACTGATACTTCAGAAATAAGAAGAGAAGTAGAACACAATAAGACAATAGAAAAACAGATACATCGAGCTTTGGGGGAGACAGAAAGTGAGACAAAGGAAAACTCAAATAAAATGGAAGAACCAAAGGAAGTTCAAGTTAACAAAGCAGAGTGTGACGTGGTGGTATTTTGGGACAGTAAGGCCTTTATTAGGTCTTTGGCATGAATTACCTTTATATCCTGAGAATAGGAGAGGGCACGGGGGAGAGAGGGAGGAAAATTAGGGAAAAAAAGTAAATCGAAACAAAAACAGCACTGCCAAATATACTCTCTGTGATGGACAGATGAAAATGGCAGCCAAAGGAAGAGGAGGACAAGAAGAAAGAGCTGGGATCATGGGAGTGCAATAACAGAGTGAGAGAGACACAGCAGTAGAACCTCAGAGTCAAATTAAACTGTCGTCATTCACATTCAAATCACATGAAGGAAGAGAGACAACAGGCAGCTGATAAAAAGAAACCTTTCATAAATGATAGTTTGAAAAGATTAAAAAACAACAACTTGTCTCTAATTAAAGATTGGCATCTACCTTTTCAGGAAATGGACAAAAGCTTTGAATGGGAGAGCTGCAGTCAAATGGAGGGAAATGGTTATGCTGATGTACTGTTACTGTAAGTGTTGCAAATGAAAGCATTTTGAAGACGTGGGCTGAAATGGGGTAGTGGAATTAAAAACTCTATATAACACTTTTTATTTTTTATACTTCACATATTTACATTCATAAATAAATGAAAACCAAAGGATTCATTATTTCCCCATTAAAAGTTCATTCTTGGTGCTTTTCAACAAACAGCATTTAGACTGTTTCATGTTGGGAAACAAGCTTCGAATAAATCCTTTATGCAGGCAGGCAGACAGCGAGAGTGTGGCTGCCTTCCTGTGGCTTAAAACTGTCATTTTTGGTCATTTAACCTCAGTCTCAGGCTTCACACACTTTGCCAAAAATGTGCTTCCTTACATCTCTTATAAACTATATCCAACATTATACCATTCACAAGCAGGATGCAATAAGATGCAATAAGGAAAGTGAATTCTTTTTTAGCAATTGTACAAATAACCTTTACCAACTAATTGACTGCAACTGTATTCAGTAAATGATGTAAAGGAAGGCCACCATTGCTCCATACTGCATTGCCTCTGACCAAGCTCCCAATCTTGAGTATACTAGTGCTACACATAAGGAGGCTTAAAATCAGCTAAATGACTGAATACTGTCACAGTGTGTTGGCCATTTGCTTTGTAACTGTGCAAATACACAAGTCTTCCACAAGTCTTGTGGAAAAATAACGTATGACTGGCATCTTCAGCGCAAAAGCCAGATTATTGTTGCTTAAACCCATAGAGACACATGTAGGCGTAGGGCTGTGCATAAAGACATTAACAGGGACAGGAGGATACAGCTTAGAGGGAAACTAAGCCTAGCCTAAGCACAGCCAGGATTTCATGGTCTACGTGAGAAATATTATATTTGTCTGTGTTTGAACAGAGCTGCTAAAAGTAAGAATATGCCTCGACTATAAAAATGTCCCAAGCCACTAAGAATATCAAATATTATATTCTACATGCAATGAAAGAAGTCAGACAATTACATTTGAAGGATTTCTTTTTTTGTTTGTTTGTTTTACACTTAATTTTCCTTTTTTGTGATTCAGCTTCAACATGCTGTACAGTGTCATGGCCAAGGGAGACTGGGTCACTACCTTCCTTCTAGGTGTTCACTGCAGTGACATTAGCAGTACTAACTGTACACAAACCTTCAACAGAGAAGTCACGCATGTCAAACCAATTCACAATGAAAGGATCAAATCCAGTTCAGATCAAGTGAACTATTGTTTTGTAACTTTTGATGGAAAGCATATTTATTGGTATTATGGGATTCAAGTTGATGACAAAGAACCAGCAGACAACATACAGAGAGAAACCCATTCAAAGCCAACTGTGAAATAATAAATAATAAATGAATGAATGAATGCATGAATGAATCAATCAATCATTCTGATAGGCAAAGAAAAAGAAAGCCACTGTACATTTGGCTGATTTGGAGATGAGATGACAAAAAACATCAACAACACCCTCCAATCCAATCTAAGAAAAATAAAGAAATCAATTAAATAAATACTTTAAATAAAAAAAAAAAAATCAATCAATAAATAAGCTCTGGAACCGAATCACTGAAGCAGCCACAGCACCATGGTACAAGAAGAGAAAAGGAAAAAATGAAGGGAGGAAGATAAAAAGCTAGTGATGAAGAAAAGAGAAAAAGACTACAGTACCTTTTACTCTAATGTCCGGATTGTGGGCTTTAAGGAGAAAGAAAGAAAGAAAGAAAGAAAGAAAGAAAGAAAGAAAGAAAGAAAGAAAGGATAGATGGAAATTATAGCATAGACAGCATTTAGTCTAGAATCACCATGAGTGTGGACAGCTGCGGTTCAGCAGACAGGTGAACGTGGCAGCTGTGTACATTGTTTGTACAAACTACTTATTAGGACCAATGTTTATGTTTATTGTAACGTGGTGGCCTCTAGTGGCTGTGGTATGTATGACAGCAGCAAAGGAGGATATTGGTTGACGTACTTAGCAGCGCGAAGAGAAGAGGTCAGGGTGGAAGGACGGACTCAGAAGATTCTGTTCATTTTCTATATGATACCAAAAGTCAGCGTTGACTTATTTGAACTTTTATTCATACAAATGCAAGTTACGTTACATATAGTGTCAAAGCGGGGTCGGTCATACTGGAGAAAGATAGCTGACAGAGAGAGCCTCACTGCTCATCAGATATCAATGCCTGGATCGCTGGCTTGAAGATAGTTTATTGTTAAGTCTCCCAGCACATACTCCATCTGGTACTATAATGGTCATATATGTCGACCATGCACACATTTAGAATGGTCATATATGTAATTTACTGGCAGTCAGTCTGTTTGGTGGTTTAAGTATGAGAACATGTTGGAATAAAGACACAAAGAGGATGGGTCAATGAGAGAAAGGGAATGAAAGACATCATTGACACCAGCACGTCCGAATTTTCTGAGCATCAAGCTGACTACTCATATTTCATGTTAACCACTGGACTGCACTGGCTTTAGGAAAAATCACAGGATGTTTTGTATGCTGGGTTATTTCCATGCTGAAATATAAAAATAGCCAATTAATGAATATGGAAACAGTTGAAGAGTGAGATCACAGTTTCCAGCAGACTCCAACACGAGATGTAAATGTGATGGTTAGAGACGGGAGGGCAGGGGAACAGAGCAGGTCTGGAGGAATCCTCTCCCAGCCATACAATCCGTCTAAACAAACAAGCTGTTTGTTGGCTAAGCGCTCTAAATGGATTTCTCCTCATCTCACTGTTGTTATGCTCTCAGCGGCTTTCTCCATGTGTGTCAGTGTGTGTGTGTGTGTGTGTGCCTAACTGACAATAACTGAAGCCAATTTGCAGCTCTTTCCCAGCAATACTGTAGCTGCCTGTCTGTTTGACAACAAATAGCTTTTTAAGTGAGGGGTTTGGTGGTGAGCTGAAGCTGCCACAAAGGCCCTGCTACTCATCTGTTTCACTGTTTGACTATCACAACACGACAGGATGGGGTTTCTCAACCTCGCTATGGATACTCACTCAGACACACAATCCTATACTGTAGATACCGAGCAGAGCAAGGAAAGGCAGCATGAGGGATTCAGTCTGTATTTGAAGTGTCAGAACAATCCAGCTCAACATGCAACGTTGGACTTATGTATATATACATAACCATTCTGCAAAAATAAACTTGTTATAAGCTTTAAGCTGATAAAATCAACATATTTATTAAATGTCTGTGTGATGCAGTGACATCACATCACGTAGCCACAGAGGATCACCTGACTGACTCTGCTCTGTGTTTTTTAGCTCATTGTTGGTACATCATTGGCTTTTTATAACCTGGATATCATGCTCACTAGGTGCCATTACAGTGGCTGCACTTTTATTGTTTGTAATTAACTAAGCAACACAAACATGGATATCCATAAAATAAGCCGTAACATTTTCCTCTAATCTCACCCAGGCAGCAGCCATGAAGAAAAGAGAGTGTAAAATGTCTGTCAGGCGCTCTATTAAGAGTTCTCCCACCCACCACACTCTCTCCAGGTCTCATGAGGGCTGTGTAGTGGTGTGCTACTATTTTATTGTGTCCTGTCGGAAACTACTTGAAAGAAGGAAGTCATTGAGTAATGCCAGATTACAGTGTCACTTTTCATCTTGTCAGCACAACCTGGCTACCCAAAAGTTGGAAAATGTCTCTGCACACAGTATGAGTTTTACAGACATCCTGCTGATTTCATGATATTTTGGTATAAATTGCTGAATATCCACTGAGTCTCTGTCTGAGTCTCACACTGTGTGTATGTATGTGTCTGTGTGTGTATGAGTATGAATATGAGTGATACACTCACCGATATTGCAGTGCTCCCCTGTCCATCCCTGGTCACACTCACACTTCCCCTCCTTACACACTCCGTTCTTGCTGCACAGTGGGTGGCAGGCCTTCTGGTCACACACAGTTCCTGTCCAGCCCTCATCGCACCGACACACACCGCCATAACAGACACCATGGCTGCCACAGTCCACTCCACACACCTCTGTTGGAGAAAGATAATAATAATAATAACAACAACAACAACAATAATAATAATAATAATAATAATAATAATAATAATAATAATAATAACAATAATAATAATATGGAAATACAGAAACACAATGTTAACTGCATTTTTCTGCAATTAATGGTTCACTGAACATCAATAACATCAAAATTTATCCAGCATGAGTTAAAGCACTTAAAAAACATCATAGTGTTTACAGGGATTGTCTGTACTGTCACATCACAGCACATGACATCTTGTGCACAAGCCTCAGAACAGTTAACTCCAGTGTCACTGACAGGCCAGTAAACACGTTTTCACATTGCTAAGAAGGGGAGAGTGAATACATGGAGGCAGATAGTTGTACAAAGGGAAAAGAAATTGTAGTTTAGCTAAGCTTCTCAAAAGCTGACATCTATGACCACGACAGGAAAGCTGCAGTATAACAAGCAACTTCTTTCATCATCTCCAATTTCACCATCTATGCAGAATGTTTTAAATTGTTTTAAATTTTGTTTGAAATAATACGATGCATATAAAAGTACGATTTTAAGAGTAAAAACTGAAACTATACAAGAGCCTTAGGAGAGTATTGGACTGATCACTGTTCGTATGATAAGAAAACTGGCACACACACCATAACTGTGCTTCTGTTTTTACACTAAGACAGCCAGTTATTACTGCTGCTTGGATCCACTCCTTTTAAGCACTGACTGTCTCTGTGTGGTTACTGTGGTTACCATGAGCCATGGCAGCATGATGAAATAGTAGCATGATGAAATAGTTCACCCATCATCAGCACAAATGACCACAACATGGTGACTGATGGTTGTGTTGTTATGTGAAACAATGGATGTGTCACTGTTTGAGAGTAGCTTACTGTGATTATTAGAGGTGCTAGCTAATGAGCTGAGTGAAAACTGTCAACACTGTTTGCTTCATCAACTCATGGTCTCAAACATATATTAACTGTTACAAATTCATATTTATAAATAGTAGTAATATAACACATTAGGTTCATGCAAGACTTAATATGCATTGAAGTCAGGAGCTGAAAAGCAGCAGATCCGAGCAGTCCTGACTCAGACAGTGAAACCATAACGACCTGTCCAGACGAAAAGAAATGAAAAAATCAATTAAGAAGCTTTTCCCGCAAGTCTGTCCCTAAATTCACCTGTCTTTGTGTGTGCTTGAATGTTTTGACAGAGCCTCATAAAAGGTCAAGAACAAGAGAATAAGCTAGAATATGCAAGAATATGTTTATGCAGTGTATGTGCGCATGTGTGTTTTACAAGGAGACAGTACTTAATTGGACGTTTGTTTGATGGTTTTGACAAACCAGTAGTCAGTGTAACAACCCGAGGCAACATATACACAAGTGACACACATACACACACTCCTTATTGCTTGTCTGTTTTTATGTCAAACCATCTGTCACTGATCTGCATTCCTCCTCCAGTTTTTTTCCACTCTCACCTCTTTGCCTGCATCAGCGCTGTCACTCGTCTTGTTGTGTCTTTCTCTTCACCTCCCTCCCTCCCTCCCTCCTACAGCTCAACAAAAAAGGAGACTGCCCTCACCAGAAAAGAGACAATATTGGCCACGTTACATTTAGCTGACAAGTGACCTCTTCTGGATGTGTAAATTAAGACTCATGTCTGTCAACTTGAAAGAACGTTACCCTCTTACAGTATAGAGCGGCAAAACCATGAAGGAAGGGGTGGGGTGATTGAGGTGGTCAACAAAGCCCGTCACTGTGTCAACGGAAGCTGCTGTTTGTTTATCATTTCCTACTGACACTCAATTTTCTTTAACCATGACTATAATCTTTCCCTGATATTAAACAGGTAGCTGTTGTGTTGAGTTTTGTTCCATGTGCATTTTTGAAAGGATTGTCAAATGCAGATGTGGAGCATCAGATCAGGTCATAACAAACAAACCTATTCTGCCAGTTAGTTTGTTGATAAAATGTGCTATTCAACTCTTCACTGTAGAATACATTTTAAAAGAAATGCAATGCCTCCTAAGACTATACTCACTGACAAAGTAACATTCCTAATCTGTTCAGTGAAAAATGTTTCATAACTTAATATGATAAACTCATGAATTGGAAACTCACACACACAAAGTTCCTTTTTGAATCCTTCAGTGACAGTCTGGACAGTTTCATGATGTTAACTTTAAAAAGATTCATCCACCTACATCACACATAATTTAAAAATGTATCTGTGCTACTTTTTCTTCTGGTCCACACTCATGTACCTTCCGCTGTCAAGATACAGCTCTCCTGTTTGCAGCTGCTGCTGTGCAAACCACAGCTGGAGGCAGTCGAACACACAGTAAGTCATCCTGAGACCACAGTACTTCTATTTTAGCTTTTCTTTATTGGCCGCCGGCTAGTTTAAGAATTGATTTGCAGATGTTGGTGATTGTGCTGAAGTCTTAATGTGAATTAGCTCCTAGCTATGTCAGTGACCTTGTACCTCCTCACAGTAACAGTGAGATCCATGGGCAAGGTTCTCTGGCTCTTTGAAACTCCTAGCTGACTTCTAAAGTTGAACATGTTTTTACCATCAGGGCAGCTAAGCTCTAGAGGAATACACAGCCTATAAAAATAAACCTAGCTAAAGCACATAATCCTTCAAATCATTACAATTCAGGTACAGGTTTTACATAACTGACTGTCTTACTCACCTTGTGTCTTATTAGTTGTTTTACAAGCTATGTATCACATCCTTTATGGTTGTTCCTAGGGGCTTGCATCTCTAACACTGTTATCTTAATTATGTTGTGCTCTGTAATTGCTTTTTTTTGCTGATCGTGCACTTCTTTATCCTCTCTTAATAATTTTGTATAGTGCTTTTATTAACTCTGTAGAGCTCAGTGTAATGCTGCTTTTACAAATGCTATAAAACAGAGTTTTATTATTCTGATGACAAATCTAGACAGTGACATGACATGACACACACCTGAAGAGCACTCAGGCCCGGTCCAGTTCTGGTCGCAGGTACAAGTGCTGGTCTCTGCGTTGTAGGTGCCGTGACCTGAACACTGATCCGGGCACATGGCCTTGACAATCTCACAGCTGGCTCCGCCCCAGCCTGGCTGACAGTGACACTCGCCATGAATACACACCCCATGGGCTGAACAACTGGGGTCTATGCAGTCCACTGGAGACAGAGAGTTGAAGACAGGGAGTTAACATAGAACATCAACATCAATGGTGATGATAGCTATTAGTTGATTGGTTTTAACAGAATAAAGACAACAACATATGCCAAATGAATTTCCATACATAATGTGATCAAATCAATATGCATAATCAACTTAATATTATGTGCATGGCTGCGGTTAAGTAAGGATGATATAATAATAATTAAGATCATCTGTCGCAGTTAGAGCTGTCAAAGCTGCTGAAGGTCAGGAAAAGGACTCACGCTCACACAACCCCATCCTCCACTCATCCACTCAGCCACTCATCAACACCCAGCCCCACCCTCACCAACAAACATCCACCCCTACCACTACACATACCAATCCACACGCACTGCAACCCCCCTTCTTTCACATGCACATTAACTCTTTCAGTGCTGCAACTATTTGGTTGTGGATACTGTAGAAATCGAACACAACATCTTTGACATAATTTGCAGAATCGGCAGCCATAAATAGGATTAACACACACACAGTTTAGGTGTGTGTGTGTAAATTCTCTCTCACTCTCTCCTTCTGTCTCCCTCATAAACTCACAAAGGATTAGTGTGACCGAGGATTGAACTAATCGGAAATTAATCTGGTTACTGTCCCCCGTGGTATGTATTTGCATATCTGTATGTGTGTGTGTGTGTACACACTACATGCACATATTTTTGTCTGTATCCATGTGTGTACCCGTATAGAGATGTCAACATCTTTACATTGTAGAATCTGTGTGTGTGTGTGTGTGTGTGCGCGCGCGGTCAACCAGAAAATAGCAGATTAGTATCGAACAATTCAGATTAAATTTTGTGTAGCCTATGGCTTGTAGCCTATTTTAGCCAACTACCTGTCAGCAATTGGGCAGTAACCCTGTGTGCATGTGTGTGTGTGTGTTTGCCATTAACACTATATTAACCTGTCAACAGGCTCACCTCATACCCGTATAGATTTTGTCTGATACTTACATGCAGGTCACTTCAAACCCACAGTGTATCACAGGTACATGTTGCATACAATATTCATACAGTTAATATACAGTGTCAATCAAACATTTGGACACACCTAGTCAATCAATCTTTGTTCGTAAACTCTGAAGACATAACCACTGTAAAATAACACATGGAATTATGTTGTAAACAAAAAGTGTTTTTATTTTAGCCACCTTTTGTTTCACTGCACACTCTTATTCCACAAAAGGCTTTATGAGGCAGTCACCTGGAGAGCTTTTCAATTAACAGATGTGCAAAAAAGTTCATTAGTGGAGTTTCTTGTTTTCTAAATGCGTGTATGTATGGTTGAAGTGAACAAATTGTAGGAGCTTACATAAATATGACTTTACCAGTATGATTACATGTGATCATCAAATTAGGTAATGTGCACTGAAGCCAAACAAGGAACAAAGAGTCTTTCTGCAGAAAATATTGGGGAAGGCATGACAGCATAGAATCGTCCAGAAAATCTCCTGACATAACTAAAACAATTTAATTAACCATCCAACACCACACAACATTCTTTAAGTGTCCTGTCAGGCCCTCAAGAGCAAAAATATGGGTTCAAATGATGTAAACTTTGCAAGTGAAACCAATTATGATTTATTATCCAATTAGTACAAACTGCATGGATTTCTGATTCTGAAGTAAATGTCACCGGGAGCAATAAAGTTCAAGTTCAGTTTAATTGTCACATATAATCATACAGGTACACACAGTGAAATGTGCAATCAGTTATTTATGTTGACATTTAATTATGTAGTCAAGTCTTCATCACGTTTCAGCATCTTCATAACACATATGTTAATATGTCCCACAGCAAAGGGGCCAACTACAGCCAAACACATCACATGTTACTATGTACCCTTGTGTTTCAGAAGACATGATTCTTACCTTCCTCGCAGTTATCTCCCTTATAACCAGTATTGCAGATGCAGGCACCCATAATGCAGATACCATGTCCTCCACAGTGGATGTCGATGCACTGATTGGCTGGCACGTCGCACTCAGTGCCTTTCCACCCACTGTAGCACTGGCAGCGGCCACGGGAGTACTGACCATTACCACTGCACAGCACTGGACAGGCAGCTGCACCGGACACATGTAGAAAGATGGATTAGTAAAAGAAACAGGCTGATTAAGTCAGACACTTGAACCACCAAAGCCTCCCTCACATTCCCAAAGTCTCACTCCACGTCAAGGTCTATAGTGTCTATACTGTGTAAACAAAAAATTAGTCATAGAAAAGGTGCAGTTTTATCAAATTTGGGGCACATGCTAAATTTAACAAATGACTGAATGTCCATTAATAACACTCCATCATGACCTGGATGCAGTCATTTGTCACTGTAACATAAAACTTTGAATTGTCCTTTGGACATTCCCAGACTTCTTAGACTGCAACTGTTACAATAAAGACCTGAATGACACGTGGAATGCAAAGAGGAAGTCTGTTGAGAGATGGCACTAATCCACCAGGACTGAGATCACTCATCACTGTCACAGTTTGGATTAGGGTACAGCTCATACAAGGGACTCATATTGTCCTTTAATTACTCAGATCCATTGTCTAGTCACTGTGGTGGGCTTTCAGTGTGATGGATAAGATGCAGTCTGATGGATTGCAGCTTGTCAATACTGCAGTCTATGGGAACACCTTAAGTTGAACTAATCTAATCAATCCACAAAGGTGTGTATGGTCTGTTACAGCTGAAAACTGTTGAGGGGGGAGATCACTGACTTCCTGAAATGAAGATGGTCAGTTATAAATATTTTTAATCAGCATAGTAAAATATACAGTGTTAGGATTAAACCAAATTCTAATCTGCAGGGCTGAATGTCAAAGAGAACTGTTTCTTGAATGGACACTAAATTCTTGCTCCAAGACAGCAGGAAAACACCTTCAAATTAAAAGTTCCCTAAATATTGAATGTTACCTCTAAGTCTAAGCATGGATTTGTTTGACTGATAAACCTTGCATTAAAGCTGCACACACAGGCCATACCACTGCAAACAGAGGAAGCAGGTGGAGAGAGGCAGAGATAGAACAGGTCACAATCACTGCTTGGATAACAACCTCCCAACATGTACTGCCTCTCTACACACGACAGTGTTTGTGTGTTTACCTCGAGAGCAGTCAGGCCCCAGAAATCCTGGGAAACAGTGGCATATTCCTGAGAGACAATCTCCGTTTCCATGACAATTCTGAGGACACTCCATAATCGAGTCTGATTAAGAGAGAGAGGCAGAGAGAGAGGTGGTTTAAGGGTGCAAGTTAATTGGGTAGGCTGGATATGCAACTGTACATCTGAAGAAACACCACACACATATACACAATACTGACAGAGTGGTCCTCTGTGGTTGCCGTAGTTACAACCAGTCAGTCCAATCAACACATTCTAACATCCAATTACCCTGCTGCCTTTCTCCTGTTCTCTCTTTCTATCATACGCTGTTGTTGGCCACTTCCTGTGCACATACACCTCAGGCGGAACAAAAATGTCAATAACCAAATATTATACTATAGATATATAGTATAATATAGTATATATTGATGGAAATATCTGTAAGATAAATTTGCAGGTTAGTAGAATCCCAGGTCATGATTGGGTGTGTCTTCATGTTGGTTCATAAAACATATTTTGTCCCAAAATGGCCACCTGTCCACCCATCTGTGTTCAGCTGATCATAAAGATGAGATTAAATCATCATCAACGATTTCTGTCCAGGCATAAGTCACCACTAATTCCAAGTATGGCGCCATAATATCTGGTCTTTACTACACATTTATTGTGGTCAAAATAAGTCATTCATTAGCATAATCACTTCATAACATGAGTGTCCAAAACAACAGTGCATGGTGGCAAGATGTAGCAGTGGTTAACTGCAGGAAACTTGGTGATTTTAAATTGCCTGTGTGTGTGAACAACGGTTTTCCCTGTGTATAAGCACAGTAATTTGTGCACAATAATTTGCAATATATTACACAATATACACAATTTCAATCTCAAAATATAAGTGTAAGAAAGAGGAGGGAGAGTGAGAGTGTGCAACTAGAAATATACACAAGTGTGTGAACTACAAAGCGGGGACGAAAAGAAAAACATACTTGATTATTTACAATTTTATATTTTTAATTTCTTTATCACAGTTATTATTACTTATATACTGTGACTGCCCTAATTTCAAGACATACAAAATTGACTTTACACAGATATTGCTGTGTCTCACCTATGATGATGGTGTTGTAAGAGACTTGCTCTGTGTTGCGTCCGTCATTGTAAAATGCCAGATGCCATATTCCTGTATCCAGGTACTGGATGAAACCAGCATCATGTACATTCACTGAGCGTGTGTGTCGGGCTCCTCCCCCAGACTCTTCTTCATATGCACCAGCTGGGTGTGCATGTCCCACATCCATGTCACTGAGTGCTCGTTTGTCTTTGGAAATGAGACGACTACCGTCCAGTAACTCCACAAAGTCATACTGAAGGACAAAAAACACAAGAATTCAAACATCTTTGTTCTTCACTATCTAAAATACTCTACACCCCAATACCTTTTTTTGCACTTTAGTGTCTGAATTGTTGAACTTCAAAAACTTCAGTCATAGAAGCAAGACTGAATAACATCGTCATAATCTGGTGACTATTTGGTTATTAGATCATGCCAACACACACAGACACACACAGCCAATTACTTTTTTTCTCAGCCAAGAATTGTTAACAAGACAGAAAATCTACACACACACACACACACACACACACACACACACACACACACACACACACACACACACACACAGCGCAGTCTTGTCTATTATCTAAGTGCTAACATTGAGCTGTGATAGGGATGGCATTGTATGAAGTCTTTCACAGATAAGTGGATTAGTCCTTTGATAGAAGACATGATTCACCATGCAGAAATGTAAGTATAGTCATTAAAGGGATGGTTTAGGTTTGTAAGAAGCTTATCTGTTTCATTATGAACTGAGAATCCACGAAGTACTACAGAATTACTTCAACTAGATACATTGCAGAAATGACAGAATGGATTTGGGGTTTTGACAATTTGGCAGGCAGAATTTCTTCAGCATTTTTGGTGTTTTTGAAAAAAGAGCAGGGAGTTCTGGATGGTTGTTGACAGGCTTTCTTAAATGCTGTTAGAGACTTAATGACATACACACACTGATGTCATCTGATAAGATTGCATTCGAATCACACAGATGAAACACTGGTAGATTGAGCTGAAAGTTGTGCTGGTACAACACAGGGTTTTTTTGAGCAGTAGAGTCCAGTGCTGCCGCAGTCTCTTTGAACAACTGCATCCATCTCTTTGCCATATCATACCACTCATGTGTCACAGCTCACGTTTAGCCATAGCATCTATTCCATGCTTCACTGCCCTTCAGTTGAATTCCTCTCTGAAGCTTTGTGATGTTTCTCTTAGGAGTTTTTCCTTGAGTTCTTGCAAAGTTCACAGTGCTGCTCGATAACTGAAGTACAACAACTGGCTTCATCTCTCTTTCAGACGTATCTTTGACATAAATGTTATTTATGGCTCCATTAAGATGTGACATGACATTTAAGGAAATAGATATATGCTTGTGAAATATTTGAAAGCCAGGGGACGTGAGTGTGTGTGTGACAGACTATAGAGATTATGGTGATCTGTCAAATACCAACAAATTAATTAATTAATATGAGTGTTAACTTGAGAAAAAACAATTAAAGACAACCAGAATCTCACAGTTTTTCTAATTATTTTGAAAGAATTGAGACAATTGTGGGCCGGACTGCAGAAATGCAGCACTGAAGAGGCGGCCATCAGAAATGCAATTCCAATTTTATTCAATATGGATTATATGGATGAAACCTGTTGGCCTCTACCTTCCTCCTATACAGCGATGTTCTACTGAACAAGGATTGTCACCCTGGCCCTGGCAGTAAATATATAGAAATCTAATGTCATGATTTTTCAAAAACACAGCAGATGTCAAGAGAACAAATGATGAGACTAACCATCAGACACTCTGACCAAAACTAAAATATTTACATATTGTCTGTAAAGACATTATGAATTGGTAGAATGTCCCTCTACTGTCAGAGACACACAGCAGAGACAGATCCTCACCGGATCTGAGAACAGGCTCAATAAACAGAAATGAAGAAGACACAAAAACCATCAAGACAACTATATGTGTAATATGTGGTCACTACTGGACAGCTGAGGCTAATTCAACAACAAATAAGAAACATTTACTTCAATGAGTTAAATCTAAGTAATCTGAGATTTCAAGAATGAAACTAACTAACTATTACTATTATTATATAATGTTACTTTTTTTAGATGACTGATTATTTTAGAAGAACTTCTCAACAGCTTTCAACATGTTAAATTGCCATGAAGACGTGTCTGTCAGAAAAACTAGTTTGGTAACCATTCAGTCTCTATACTGCACATGTTTATGAGACCAACCTGTGTATGAGTGGGTGGTAGGCCTTTGCGTCCATAAACTCCGACAAGAGCATCTTTCTGAACGGAGATGTTGAATTTCAAGAACTGTGGTTGGTCAACGTACAGCTGGGACCTCCAAAACACACCTTATATAAAGAACAACAACAAACCAGCAGCAGTCAAAATAAGTCATTTACACAATGTTTCCGTCCATATATCATATATAAATCAATATGCAAAACATGAGGGATGTTACACACCCTAACACTGACAATGCAAGCATAATCCTTCATTTTAACTGTAAGTCATGGTTATTACAATATGATTTACTCCACTAAACTATCACACTGCAATTCATTTTTCGGTGTATGTGCCCTACATTCCATTAGTTCTTTTAGTCCACCCTCACTGACATGACTGGGGTTGACAAAATAATAGGAACACCTACAACACCTTTCTGAAACATGGATTTATGGACTGTTTTAACTAGCATTTCTAATAAACTGGTAACTGAGTGTATTATGCTTTGGCAAGTGTACTTTATAGTCAAATTTTTGTTAGCTCCTGCTATACACTCTTAAAAAACTTAATTAAAGTAAACTATAATAATATTAATATTAATAAGAGTTCATTTTGTTTGTTTTGTTTGAGTGGCAAAATAAGAAACATACACATATGTGTAGCCTACGTGTGTGTGTGTGTGTGTGTGTGTGTGTGTCACACTTACCAACCTTACTAAGTGTGGGCTTGAGCATCGTTACACATTCACCAACAGTGGACTTGAAAACTATCAGGGGACATTTTTCATTTCATTTTTCCCTGTTGGTCATGCCTTAAATCAGCCTAAAATCATGTCTAACATGCTCTGGTAAGGTTTATTAATTTTTTGCCAAGAGGTTCACTCTTGGTGTTTAAGTACTTTCTCATGAGTGCCTGGCTTGAATTTCACCAATCCATTACACATAAAACAGAAAGGTTGGTCCACACTTGACTGTACATAATGACACTGGTCCCCTGTTTAATGGTAGAGAACGATGCTTAACCAGTTTAGTTTTCTATTATTTTCTATTTTACATTTTTAAGTTTGTATACAGCCTTACTCTGTGTTGGATGGCAATATTCATAACACGGGTTCTTAGAACCACAAAGGGGAAAAAAGCACAAATAATGCAGAACTAAGATGACAAAAAGAGGTGTCTGAATTTTGTTGATGTATGTATTTTTCAAAACAAATGAACACAAATCAAAAGAATTTATAAAAAAAAGAGCCTTTGTATATGGGGCAGCTGCTCTACCTACTGAGCTAAACACCACCCCATCAAAAGAATTTTTTGATGCCACTGTTGTGCACTATTGACTGCAGTCCAGACACAGAAATACAAGCTTTTGGTTGCCTACCCTGCAACCCCTACTGACATAACTGAAATGCACTATCCCCATTCAAGTAAACATAGCATCCTTCATTTTTGCAACAATGCATGACTTGGTCTGAATCTGTCTTTATTTTATGCTAGCCAGTTTCTTTACATTTTGTGTTATACACTAAAATGCAGATTTGCAAAGCATATTTACATATATTTACTTTTGGTAAGAACAAGTGAAGTTCTCACCATTTAAATGATGAAATCCCTGACATGAGTGGAATTAGACACAATGTCTAAATATAAATACATGCTGCCATTAACAGTTAAGGTCTCTGTTGTTCTAAGTTCTTCTCCTGCCTTCATTTTTGTGATTGCAAATGCACATAGATGTGGGCTTTTCTGCTCAAATATCTATTGTAGTATAATAGTATGTTTATCATGCTCACCATAAAGCAGTTATTACCAGAGCAAAGACAGAGTGGCTAATAAACAATAACTCATTTACAACTTAATGCAAAAGCCAAGATATATATATATAATGATTTTAAAGTTATTAATGATGTTCATGTCTTTTTCAAAGGGAAGCCAGCAGCTAATGGGAGAGGGTAAAAAACTGATGTAATAATGATAAACTAAGAAGTATGTCTGAATGACCTCATCATGCTTGTGGCTGTTCAAATAAAGTGGGGCTTTGTCCATCTTTAACATTAATGAAAATCTTTGATTATTGGGGGTATAACTGTGAATTCACGTGTATTATCATTAATAACTCAGATATTAAAGTCTTTACTTGTTGCATGTTAATTAAAGTATTGTTCCTGCATCAATTCATGCATACAATACATGAAGTCATGCATAAAGTAATATAACATGTTACAGATCCTTTTGAAATTGTTAAGGGTGGGAGTACAAGGAATAATTTTTGTTGAAAATTAGGCCATAAACTACAAGTTACTTAGAAAAAGTAGTTAAACAATGCATTTTACATCACAAAACATCTATTCAGATATGGCATTTTGGCATAATAACCACAAGTACATGTAATTTTGAGATAAAGTATAGATGTTACTGACATAAATATATGAGACTATTTATTGAGTGAGATGTGTTTCTAAGGAGGCTGACAGTTCATTTTTTTTTTCTTTTTTATCCGATCTGCCAACCAAAATCATTCTTACTCAAAGGTAAACTACTAGGTCTCTGATCCACAGTCAGTCTGTTAAACAGTCTCACTTTCCAACCTGTGCAGGCCTCAAGCCTAGCTCACACCGGGGACGTAAACGCCACGGAGCGGCTGCACCGCAGTCACCATGGCTGATTGCTGCTATAATCAATGAAACCACTCACACCGGGCGCGCCGTGGAACGTCTCAGCAGCGTCTCAGCAGCGTCCCAGCAGCGTCTTTCTGCTCCGCAGCACTATTTTTCCGTACACTCAGTACGTTTACATGCAGCAAGAAATTTGAATTTCTGATCGTATCAGACTTAGTTCAGGCTTCTTAAAGTGCTTGTAAACACCTTAGTCCGATCTATTTCGGACCACATCGGACATCTCAAAATCGGATAAGAACACCCAGATAATTCGTTCACAGTCGGATATTTAACGCCATGTATACTCAGCAATCGGCTCTGAAGCGGATTTTGCATTCTGTGCATGTGCGACATTTTCCTCCGGGCCTTTCACTCAGAAGCCAAAAGATCCATTGTTCTTTTTATTTGCATTATTAGGATGAAAATAATGCACGAAATGTACGCAGCTGTAGCATCGTCCATCTCCTCGTGTGTAATCTTTGTTTGATGCCTTCAGATAGTTTGCTGTTGCTGATAAGTAGAGGTCGACCGAAAGTGGCTCTTTGTTGAGAGGGCTACAGCGCCACCTAGCGTAACGGAGTCAGCCAAGCCATGACCGTTTATCAGATTCTCTGAACGGCATGTATACTCAGACAAGTGATCCGGTCTGCATGTCATTATCTGATAGGATCAGGAATTTAAATTTGAAACTGTTGTCCTTTGAAGCCCCTTTGTATAGAAGTAGATGTAAATTCAGTGCAGAGGTTGTGAAGTGGCCACAGCTTCACACCTCCATTAGTGTTTGTGACACACACAAAAAGAAAATGTCAGTACTTGGATGGGATATTTATTTGAAATGCATATTTTTTTCCATTTTAAAACAAATATTCCAGTGTCTGATTTATTTCATGTGTATAATACCACTAAGTGGCTACAAGCCTAACTCTCTTCCAAATCTATTTGTCCATGTTTGTAGTATTAGCAAGGACTACCAGTGTAAAATATGGAACTGCAATGATGGAGTGGTAACTGGATACCGAATGTGACTGGTAGATTTCTCAGACTGGTAGATTTCCCTTACGTCTCTAACTTGACTATCCAGGTGGATTCATGGACTATAATTTACCTGTGTGTGTGTTCTCATTTTGTTTATTCCATGTACCCAGTTTCTAAATCTGAGTCCGACTCGCAATTTACGTTGCAAAATATAATGAGACGAAGAAGTTTAACTTGATTTATGTCTGATTATTAGAGAGACAAAGTGAGAGAGGGAAGGAGAGAGAGAGACCGAGAGAGAGAGAGCTGTTTGTTTGTTTCACAGCAGTTACATTCAGCAGGTATAGACACACCCACAGCAACACACCTCAGCTCCCCTCGCCCCTGCACTCCATCGCCACCAGTTGCCAGTTTGGCTGTCCCTGTCTGAATGCCTACTAATGTGAGCAGAGGGTTTTACCCTTTTAGCCATAATACAAAGCCAAAATACACAGAACAGCTATGGTCAAAAGACTTAGATAGTGAATGGGAGAGGAGCACCAATAGTGATAAAGCCAGTGAATCAGAGATATAAAGTTATTTTATAGTATTAATTAATATATTTATATTATTTTTTCATAGCAATTCAGTTCATCATACATAAACATCAAAGTAAGCAAAGAGAGTGTAAGTAACTAATCAGCTTTTGATTCAAAAATCAACTTTTTTCTGTCATCTTTGTCTTAAAATAGTCCTGCATTATTTGTGCTTCTCTTTGTGATTTAAAAACATATTGCCAACACAGTTAGGCTGTATACAAAACACAGGAGAAATGTAAAATAATAGAAAGGTAAACTGGTTAAGCATCGTTCTCTACCATTAAACAGGGGACCAGTGTCATTCTGTGCAGTCCAAGTGTGGACCAACCTTTCTATTTTATAGCACAATCAATGTTCCAACCAGAAATCCACATATAAAACCTCATTCATAGATCTGGATTCTGTTATGTTGGTTCTGAGATAGGCTAAAGGTAGCTTATCTGTATTTCAGTGCCCATTAAAAGCACTAACATACCAGTTAAACAACTGCATGTGCTATTTCAGAGACCCACAAAGACCAATACTGCTGAGTATCATTGTGAACTACCTTGATGGAAAGTCAGAGGCTTTGGAAAGGAATATATATATATATATATATATATATATATATATATATATATATATATAGTATCAGTTTCACTTTTTATGTTTCTGTAAGAAATACAATTTAAGTATTCAAGTAGAAGACTTTGGATCAAAATGACTTAGAGGTCATCAAAGCAGTTGCCCTTCTAGCTGAATGAAGCACTTGTTGCCAACATCATTCATATGACCAAGTTGAACTATTGAATTCACTTATTCCCTGCCCTTTGGTTACCCCCTTAGCCCAGAAAATGATTAAGCTACATACTGTAATTTTTAGATTATTGAGCACACCTGAATATAAGCCGCGCTCAATTTTAAAAGAAAATACATTTTGTAGACATATAGGCCGCTCTTGAATATGAGCTGTAGGTTTTCATGCTGTAACAGAAAGATGGTTTTTTTTTTAGTTTTAATTTAAGACACAGCATTTTTCAAACTGTGCCTGAAAATTGGCAGTACGGCACCAACATGCCATCAACATGCCATCAACACAGCACCAACACGGCATCAACACGGGGTGAGCCCAAGATGATGTACATGCAGTAGCCCAATTTCCCTTCTTTGACGGCCAGATCGATTGCCTTTAATGATTGTCTTTAACTTAAAATCTGCATCATATGCATTTCTTCGCATGTTTTCCATGATGAGGGTGTGTGCATGATGACAGTTGACAGTTCAAAATCAAAATCAAAACTAGTGCCATCTAGTGTCATTATGTACCAGCAGTGAATAATAAAGTTCAACCTTTATGATACAAAAAAACATAATCACAGATCACTTTGAAGAGAGAAGAATTTTTTTTTTGTTATGTTGTTTTGAACTTTGGTCTCAAAAACAAATTTGCTGGTACATTTGCAAATAACTCCACCATTAGACTGCCAGTGTCTATTTTAATCTGTACACGGTGAGGAAACTTTCTTGACAACAATTATGGGCTCTGTGATTCATGTAAAACTATAAAATATAATAGTTTTTGTTATCTATTCAATATATAAGATGCATAAGATATAATATATGAATTCTCTGATGAGGAAAATTAAAATTATTATTATTAAAATTAGTTCACTAATGTAATAACACACTTTATATATCTAAAGCCTAGATAAAGTCAATTTGATTGCTAATTTTGTAGTCCTTGATATCAGTGCATGTAGAGAGGTCATGCAGGTAAAACCTTATCTTTTCTTGGCTATGATTTTATTGCAGAAAAATGTTTAAAATACTGAAAATATTAAAGTTAAAATGTCAATTTGGAAAGAAACAAATAAAGTCTTTGCAGTAAACCAACACTCATGAAGTGAAAGAATGCACACTGGCAGTTACATTGGATACAGGCACTACATATAAAACAATAATAAAAAAAAAATCACATTTGAAGTAATATTATGGTAAAAGACATTAAAACTAAATCTGGCATTTTAGTTTTGTATTTTTAAAATGACCATAAACGCCAGTCACCATTTAGCAGGTGTTCTCTGACAGTCCCCTGTTAATGAGGTATGCGTGTGTGTGTGTGTGTAGCTAACCTGGTGGTACATCTTGTACAGCTCGTCTCCCCACATCCACCTCTCCTGTGTCGATGGTGTTGTTCTCTAGAAGAAACATTTTACCTGCAGAGAGGTCAGGAAATGTAAATCATCTATTTTTTTCATTCCATTTCTGCAACAGTTCAATCATTTCATACAAATACAAAAAGGTATTGATGACAGTTATGCTGAAACATGTGGATAAAAGACTGAAAAGACTGATGTGATGGACATTCTTTTTCTTGCTTGTTTGCAGAAAAATATGCACATACTGAACTTTCACATGTAAGTTTTACATGATTTTATTAAAGATTCTTTGAAGAAATTAAGGAGGATTTTTTGTTGTTTTGTTGTTGCGCTTGCTTTAGCCATCATTACTTATTGGGCTTTCTAAAAAACTTCAGACACTTCAGCTACCATGACATCTTACAACAATAGCTCCATAGCAATATATTCTACCAATAAGTAATACTGACAACACAGTAGTGACAGCACAGTCATTGTCTATTCATCTTTATTGTCCATGCTGTATTTAAATGTCACTGCAATCCAGTGTTTGAAAATAACTTTCATTTGATTTAATAGGCGATATGTCTCATCATCATTCAAAAGGTGATTTTCTATTGACCACACACACAGCTTCCATGTTCACTCTTATACAAATCAGCATTCTCTGGATTTAGTGTTTTTGTTTTTTTGTGTCATTACTGCTCAGCTGGACATCCATGGAGTTGTATCTATCCAACATGCCTAAGCCATGTTTACATGGGTTTCATTCAGTTTAATGTTAATCTGGTAAAACATTTCAGTTAGAGTTCTTGTCATGCTAAATTTGAAAACTTCACTCCTCAGTTGGGAACTAAACCTTTCTCATTAGAACTGAATGTAAACAGACCTGCTTTTACAGTACCACTTTTACTGCAGTGTGTGTACCATGGAGCTGGAGCGGTCCCACTGCTCAAAGCTTGTAATTACAGAGGCCTTTCCTGTTCATAACATTACACTTTAACAGGCTTAAGTCATGACATCTGGGCCTTGAACCAACACTGACTCAGATGTCTGTGTGTGTGTGTGTGTGTGATATTTATGGCAGCCTGGATGTTAGGCGCATTTGTTCTACTCATATGAGCTGTGACATATGACACAAGTCTTCAAGCCCAGCTCGAAGACAAACACATTGATCTTTATTTCTAACACAACACACACATACTGATGGCCTCTCTCTCATTCTCTCCCAATTTCACTCTAATTAATAGGCTTGCAATAGAACTCATATATCGAACACTCTCCCTTTCTCTCTCACACACACAACAAAGTCAAAGCTAGCAGGCCATTTTGTTTCTAACATCTGAAGAAGCAATTGAGGACTAACACTGAGAACCTAATTTCTGCCATGTCTTCATTCTTGATTCTTATTCCGCTCTTAATTTCTCTCACTCAATTCAGTCTGATCCACAGAGACAACCTATCATCTTATTTACTCCTTTTTTCAGCATCATTCATCTGTTCAGAAAGCTGATTTCAGTTCATATGGCTCCACATTTAAACTGAGTCTACTCACATTGGCCACTGAGCAGCTCTGCGGCCTTAAAAGGTTTGTCAATAGAAGGGAACATTTAGACTTCACTTCTAAGCTAAGATTCAAAAGCCTTACAACTTTGAGTAAACATCCCTCTTCTCTGACATTTAGTGTGCCACCACTATTCTCGCTCTCTTTCAATTTTATCCAACTCTGTTGCTTTGTGTTTGTAAGGAGAAGAGGAAGTACTGACAGAGTGAGAAAGGAAGAAAAAGCAACAGACAATGAGGAAATGATGGAGAAATTAAAAAGAGTGACAAGCAGACAAAAACAAGTACATAGAACAGCTGAAGAATCAATCCTCATGTGGGTATATGTATGTGTGCTTTAATACTGGAGTGACTGGCAGGATGAGGTCAGCTTTAACCAACCACCCACAGCTTTATTAAAATGTTCATCCTACATCTGTTTTCGTCTGGTAACCTATACTAACAAGTAGACCAATGAATTCTTGTTTCCATCTGCTACCATTGTGCGGATATTAGAAGATGGTTCACAAGATAAGCAGTAGGTGGCACTAATTCTCTAGTCAGAAAACCAGAAGAAGAGGGCGCGACAAAAATAACTCTACTGGAAGCTTGAGTGGTGAAAAACAATCATACAACAGGAAGTAAATCAGACATTTGTGCTTGTTTCATGTATTAATATGAGGAAGGTTACATCAGATCTGTGTGGATCGTGTATGGATTATAGAGCCATGAGGAAACATCTCAGTCAGAAAAACTCAGAAAAACTCAGAAAAAGTGTTTCTAGTGTTTATCTCCTGTCAGTGTTAAGTGTCTTTTTAGAGTAAAAAGCAAAAACCACCTAAAGTCTTTTTTAAATCTACATCAAAGTACATTTACAGAAACGTTTATGTCGCAGTGCTGCTTCACTGTAAACACAGGGAATATATACACCTCAGATGACCAGTGAATCCTGCTGGATTATACTGTAAATTCCAGGAGAGAATCAATAAATCCTACACAAGCATGTAGACACACGTTAGATTCCTGGCAGGGATGGAAGGATGGAAAGTCCATCCATCCATTATCTGTAACCTCTTCTCCTCATCAGGGCCACGGCAGGGCTGGAGCAGCTGACTTTGGGCAAGGGGCGGGGTACACCCCATCTTATTGCAGGGCACATAGAGGATGGAACGTTTGAGCAAGAAAACAAGAACAACAAACATATATATATATATAGTTAAGTTTTACTCTTTCAAGTAATCAACTATCTACAGAACTTTTCACTACTCTGCTGCTCGTCTGCTCACCCACACCCACACCTGTGATCACATCACTCCTGTACTCCAGAAACTCCACTGGCTCCCAGTTCCACAGCGCATTCAGTTCAAAATCCTCCTCCTCACACACAAAGCCCTCCATAACCAGGCCCCTTCCTACCTCAGTGACCTGCTCCATCGCCACAATCCATCTCGCAGCCTCCATTCTTCTGATGCTAACCTCCTCACTCCACCACCCAGGACCAAGCACCGATCCTGGGGTGACAGAGCCTTCTCTGCAGCTGCCCCCTCCCTCTGGAACTCTCTCCCCAAACACATCGTTACTGTTCCGACTTGCCCACCTTCAAATCTCTGACAAAAACACACCTTTTTAAAATTGCTTTTAATGTTTAGCTCAGTCTATTGTGTTTTTAGCCTACTATCTCTTATTGTTTTCCTGATTTGATGTTCTTTTTTTGTAAAGTGTCTTTGAGTATCTAGAAAAGCGCTTTTAAATAAAATGTATTATTATTATTTTTTCTACTTCTTCTTCTCATTCGTCATTATCATGAATTATTATTATTGTTGTTGTTTTGTTGTTTCAAGTCAGCCTTTTATGATTCGACAGAAAAATACATCATAGAAACAGCACCGGTCACGTACACCTATGTTAAAATGCATGATTTCAACATTGATCTACAATCAGGCTACATTAATGATTCTGTACCATCAAACTAACCCAAAAAACTTCTTATTAATTATCATTATAAAGTTCCAATAACCATAGTAACTCATGGTGCCAGAGGGGAGGGAGAGATGCGGAATGAAGCGATAAAGTCCAGACTATAGTTGCTATTTCACACATGTAGCACACAACCGGAGACTCCCTGTGTCAGACTGAACTTTAGAAACCGAGTCTCAAAATGACGTCACACCCCTGTGGTGCAGTCAAAAACTGATTGATGACGTCACAACACGAAGAGTCTATGCTAACTAAGCAGCTAAACTTTAGTGCCGCTTCGTGTTTAGATCCCGCTCTGTGTAGGTCGCTGTATTATCATTGGTCACAATACCATTGGCTGTAAAGAGTGACAATCTGCCAACAAAAATCAGCCATCAGCCCACTTTTTTTGGGCCTCTTTAGTGGCCTCTGTCAGAAACTCTCTAACCTCTGGTATGGTATCAGGTAAACACTGCAGGCTATACTGTGAAATATGTTCATTTCAGGTCCATTATGTTCAAATGATCTCACAGGGTGGAAAAAAAGAGTGTTTATTGGCAAACATTTTGACTAAGAATTACATTTAAAGGCATCCATTGCACAAAATCCTTTGGGGGGAAAATTGATGCCACTCAGATCATGTTTTTGAAATCAGACATCATACACTGAGTCAATCTTATTTTCTGTCAGTGAATTCTGCCAATATGTTTATATCATGGTCATACAATTCCCCCTGCATGACCTCTGCACTCTAACTGCAGCAAAATCAACATCACACTACTTTTAATTTACAGTGGTGTATTAGTTGTATATGAATGTAATCATTAGAAGATAGGAGTCTGTCTACAGTGCTGCATTTTGTACAGTACCTGCATGGCAGTTCAATACTATAGCAGGCTGAGGTTTCAGGCACACAGTGACGCTTGTATTTCTGTCTGAAGATAAACAATTCTGGTCTAGTTTTGATTTTTCTCATCACCTTGGTTGCTTTACCTGTGAGGGGAGAGGATAAAACAGTATTTAAATGGGAACTCACCATTGTCTGTGGACACCATGAAAGTGTTGGGAGTTGTATCTCTTCCCCCTCCTCCATTTTCAAATGCTCCATATCCCTCACTCTCCTGAAGCTGCCAGTTCAGACCAAACAGATGCATAGCTGGAGAGAGGAGGACAGCAGAAAGGATGAGGGGAGAAGAATGAGGAAAACAAGAGAGGAACAGGGAGTTTAAAACAAAGTGCAAAATAAAAAAAAGAGGTAGAAAGAAAGAGGAGAGGGATAACATAAGGGGAAGGAAAGACAGTGAAGAGAAAGACAAAGGGGAGATAATGCAAAAAAGGAAATGAAGGATGAACAAAGATTCAAAATGGAAATACAAAAAAAGATAAGAAAGATAATGTAAGTAGGTACTAAGTAGGGACAATAATAAAACAGGAAATGATGAAGATGCAGTCACATCTCCCTTTACTGAAAACTACAGCTTTGTTGGTTAATGACTTATTGCTGCTGTGCATCTGTGTCTCTCTATCTCTATCACAGGTTCCACTGCTACTGCAATCACCTTACCATTTATTGTAATTCATTGTAATTGTACGACATGTTTGTGTTGATTGTTCTGTACATGTGACATCCATTGCACGTCTGTCCGTCCTGGAAGAGGGATCCCTCCTCTGTGGCTCTTCCTGAGCTTTCTTCCACATTTTTTCCCTGTTAAAGTTTTTTTGTGGGCAAGTTTTTCCTCACTGGAACCGAGGGTCTAAGGACAGAGGGTGTCACTCCCTGTACAGATTGTAAAGCCCTCTGAGGCAAAATGTGTTTGTGACTTTGGGCTATACAAATAAAATTTGATTGAATTTGAAATGATGAAAAACTGATAAAAATGTGTCTATCAAACAGAAAACAGAGGAGAGAAGTGAACAAGCATACTGTATGTGTGTGTGTGTGTCCATTGTGTGCATGCTACGTAAATTAAGTGAGCAACTGCACGTTATATACACACGCATGCGTGTGCACACACACACACACACACACAGCCGTACCGACCAGGGAAAAATAGAGTGGAGTGTGTTAGTATCAAAGGAAGCCTCAGGCAGCTAATCTGACATAACACAATATAACACTCACCTCTGCCACCTACATGTTTACTCTCTTTGTGTGTGTGTGTGTGTGTGTGTGTGTGTGTGTGTCTGTGCATGTGTATGTGTGAACTTGAATATGCACCCACAGGCTTGTAAATCATCTGCTCACTTGCTATCTCCCTCCTTCTCCTTGCATCTCAATTGAGATGTAACAAGATATTTCTGAGGCCAAAAAACAGTCAGATTGGTGTAAACCAGACGGAACAGAAACATCCAAACCCATGAAGCTTGTTTCTATTCACCATCACACCTCCCTCCTTGAACTTTCAGTCACTCCTGCATGGAGTCTGCTGAATTATGCTGACTGTCTGATGAAGAACTCGAGTGCTGATGTGGCATTTTACAAAATGACGCACTAGAAAGGGAATTTGGTTTTCTGCTTTGTCGAGTCAATCCAAAGAATTGTGCAATTTAATACTGTAGGCTGTTGTCTGGGTTTACACTGGTGTATCAATATTACACAGCACAGCTTACTGCTTCTAGTCTCTTTCTGCTAGCTTCACACGAAAATTGAAAAATCTTTTTTTAATACAAAGTTCAGTACTGTCTGTGAGCCAGATTTCTAAGGATTACTATTAAACAGAAGATAACGAGTCTAAAAGTATTAGAATCTTCTGTCTAATAGTAAAGCTACAGTTCATGTAGTGAATTGGTTCAAAAATCCAAAGGGGACCTCTGGACACTCAGGCCCAGTCCGTAGTCATGTAATTAGACGTCCAACTAGAGAGGGGATGCTGCCACTAGCAGGAGCATGATGTGTCGCTGAACAGTCAGCCACAGCCAGCAAGAGCAGGCTTACATTTTTCCTGCACTACATAGTCTTTACTCCATCCCACCTGCAGAACAGATTTTCTCCTGAGATGACCATGTAATCACAGGTGTTGGTATTTGACATGCTGATATACAGACTTGTGGTAACATAATGGGACTCCTGAAGATTGAATTTACTATAGTTTGGATCTGGCCATCTTGGGTCCTGGGTTGGGTCCCCAGTCAGATTTCAGCTACAAGAAACTGAGATGACTTTGTCCTCAGGGTGGCGCTAAAGTAAAAATATAGGAGCATGGGTGTGGTCTGTAGCTGTTATGGCTATCTGCCCATTACATTTTCACATTTCCTCCCACGTTAAAGACATTTTAAGATTGTTTTGTATAGCCTTTCATTAGATGCTCTTGCATATATAATTCAGAAATCACACCTCAACTCCTGTTTGATTTGAACTTTAAAACGTCCTTCACAAACTGGGAAGGAGGAATTAAACTGGGTAGGAGTCTTTACAAGGTCCCACTTAATCATATAGATATAAAGATATAAGTGATAGTGATATCTGTTATCATGTGCCAATATTTAATGTCCTTAAATGGAATCATTTTCACAGCAATCAGAGAAAAATCCAAAGTGGTAACCTGTTTGTATTGGTTAACAATGGAAGAACAAGGAGTCTGAACTGTACTCCTCAGTAGATATTATGGAGAGTCGTGTCAAGGACCAATTACTGATTCAACTTGGGAACATTTAGTGATAGAAACCCCTGCTGTGGATTACACTCCACCCCCACCCACACACACGCCCTGCCCAACACACACACTCATACACACTGATTCCGCACACACATGCACACCTCTCTGCCTCATTAAATTAGAACCATGCTGTGCTAGCCTGTTACCCACAACCCCTCCTGGTGAGGACAGGAGCAAAGGGTCATGGGAGAGTGCTGGCTAATCGACAGGAGCCTGTGTGCATGTCTGTGTGTGTGTGTGTGTATGATAAAGTAAGAGGATTAATGGCCATGGTAACAGTCATACAAGACTGGTCCTCTCTAACAGAACCTTTTTCCCAAATATGGGAATTAACAGAACATTTCAAAGAAATGCAGTTGTGTCGGGGATAATAGAAAAAATCTGGAGTTGGGTTGAAATTTTAAAACTGTATGAATCCATGAAGCCAGGATAATTTGGCATCAACTATACATGAATCAATTCCACAACATTTCTTATTCTTTAGAAATATTATGTGGAATCCATCCTGTGGAAGATTCTTTTGAAAAAGAAATCCCTGCAGCAGGACAAGTTGGATCGATGGAAGAAGAACTATCCTACTGTGTTCAAAGCACGACTGGAATCAACAACCTAGTGTGTTCTGTCAGCATGTGTCCGTTCAGAAGAGCAGACTGATCCCAGTTCAGTCTTGATTATCTGACACACACTGAGAGCGACTACAGCAGCCTGATTCACCACTTGGTGAGAAAGAAATGTGTTAAGAACATAAGATGTTTAGGGACGAGGCAGGTGAAGCTGCCGAAAATGACACAACCAAAACTACCACTGTGGACTGTCATTGTGCACACCGTGCTGAACAGAGCTTTGAACACCTAAATGGACTGCAGCCACCAATAATGAGTTACATCATTGTTTTTTCTAATATAACAATTCAAAATGTCCGTTGTGAAAAAGGTCTACTAACAGCCACGTGAGTGTGGGGTGACTTCCCCCTCTATCATTCTGATTTGTGACATAGAAGGTAAAAAGTTATTCCAGCCCAGTATCCTGAGGAATTACATCCATATTGGATGATTCTGCACCTCACGATTTATGTCCACTGCCAATGCTGAAACCTAATGCCCCTTACGTAGTGAAATTGGAACTGAGGTGCTTGAGGTCTGTAGTGGAGAGCTCACACTTGTGAAACATTTTTTTTCTAATCTTAATCATACCTTAAGTGTTGTCTGCCAAACAATACGTTAACCATAGTTTATTTGGGATCCCCTACCTTAACCTTCCTAGTATGTTGAAACCACATCTATTATAATATTGGTCAAATAGACCCATGCTCACACACAGGCAAATCAGTTGAAATTAGTCAAGTTATCAACAGTAAGTCAGTGTAGCTGCATGCTAATGGCCTTGTGAGTGCACAGCAGTGCTTCAAGCTAAATGCAAATGTCAGCATGCTAACAATAAAGTATTAGACTAATTGAAATTTTGACCTGATGATGGCACTTGATGAAAAGTCAGACGATATTTAAAGTTTTTACAGTCCATCTCAAAGGCAACAGAAATGCCCATCCAACATCTGTCCAAATCTTTGACTGAATGTCAAAAATATCAACCTGTAGGTTGTGCTAGGAGAAAAGTCACATGATCTCCAAATCAATAGGATTCATCCTCTGGGGCTCTTTAGTCTGTACAAAACTTGGTGGGCTGATAATTTAATACCATTTACCCCCTTTTCTATTCACCATGAAATACTGAGATGTGAAGCTCTAACTTTGACAATCTGCAACACGCAGGTGGCTTCCTGCAAACATACCAGCTGACACTGAAACATGTGGCTGCTACAAAACTATTCAAATATTTTCCTGATCATGAAGCTGTCTATGTGCACTGGTCAGATAATAACATAGAGAGCATAGCTATAAGCTAGCAAAGAATGTCTTTCTTTTAGAGTAATTAGAGTAACCTTGAACGTCATTAATTTAACCTTGAAATGTTCACTTTCCATAATGTACTAGTTTATGAGACATTACAAATAAACTATAGTTGATATCAAAGAAGTCTTCTGCTTTTGATTAAACATATAGTACTGCTGTGAAACCCCACTTCTATAAAGGAGAGATTAAAATGAATATATATATATATATATATATATATATATATATATATATATATATGGACACAAATGCTGAAGAACAGGAGTTTACTGTCAGTGAAGGCAGTGCTTTGCATTTCTGACACAGTACCCTTGTTATTTGCAAACTGACATGGCTGATTCATAAGAGATCAAAATCAACCTCCTATACTTATTTCAAATAATTCTGCTGCTCCTGTGGTGATACAAGGCCTATGGCAATAGAGCATGAGATGCAGAATGATAGAAAGCTACTGTAGAAAGCTACAGTAATTCCTAGAATTATTCAAAGTATTCATTAAACCCCTATTCTTTAAATTATTTGAACTCACACTGATGGGAATAACCAACTGAACAGGTATAAGAGAAGTGCAAGTGAAGAAACATTATTTTTCTGTGACCAAAAAAGACTTGAGTGAATAAATCTTAGAGAAACCAGCACACCCCAGTGGGAGTCACAAAGAGACGTTTAATGTAATGGGTTCACTGAATGCGCTGAGTGTTTGCTCGATGCAGAGCCTTGGTTTATGGGACACACCTTGGCTCAATTAGTCACAGAGGAAGGTTTTATGTGTGTACGTGTGTGTCTTTGGTAACACAATCTTACTTACTGCACATAAACTCAGTGAGCAGTGAGAAAAAACTGCATCTCTGGACCCTACCTTTATATTTACATATGTGTTGCTACAGGTGCAACTAGTCCATTTCCATGACTGCGTGTTAACTGTTTATTCTAAGCACAGGCTTAGAGAGTGATTTAACAGACTTCCAAACCGCACAATGATGATGTGAACCAGGAGGGAAACTCAATATCAATAAGGTGACAGTGTTTCTCTCCACAGCGTCTTGCAGACTTGCGCTTCTCTGGAAATGTGCTGGTAAAGGTGCAAGGTTTGCAAGGTTTCTGTGATACCATGTACCTCAAAGTTAAATTTAATTAAATTACAATAATGGGAAGTCCAGAGAAAACACACAACTTAAGAAGTGTCTTAGTGTACCTTCTCCAGAAAACATTGGGACACACTTTTAATTATTAATTGGTTCTTGGTCACAAACTATTTAATGAATCTGTCAATGCACTAGTTTGAAGTTGGAGTATTTGTTGTTGTTTTTCTAAAATGAATATTTCAGGTCCCATTATAATTCATGATAACAATACTGATATGGAAATGGAAATGGAAAAATCTGAAATAATGCTATGACTGAAATTCATCTTTAAAATGTCTCTTTTTTGGAAAAGTATGAGAGGACGGAGGTGGAGAGAGTCTGTGACCAGATTTGGACGAGAAAGCTGCTGGATTAATGACATGATGTTATCAGATGTGCTTTATTAACACAATAGCTATTTTTTTTTCTTCTTTTCAAATTTCACAGTTGTGTCTGAATGTGCATATGTATATTTTCCTGTATGTTCTTTAGCATCTCTAGTGTGTGTGTGTGTTTGTCAGGAGTATACATGTACGTGA
The DNA here is from genome assembly GCA_023373845.1 of Nibea coibor. Taxonomy (NCBI): domain Eukaryota; kingdom Metazoa; phylum Chordata; class Actinopteri; family Sciaenidae; genus Nibea; species Nibea coibor. The sequence continues at coordinate 27,645,370 of CM041719.1, read as the reverse complement.
ATCATAAAATCCCTGGAAATTCTTAACAGATGCTTTGAATGAAAAAAAAAATCTAACAATGCTGTGTGAAGGAGCTCACGCACACACACAAATAGCCAAGCATGTAACAACAAATTTATCCACACACACTCATGGACTAGCCTTAGGCAAAAGATCTTCAAGTCCAAGGACCATCTCAGCTCCAGTCATAATTGCTTCTGTTCATTGTGGGAATGGATGACCTTTCGAAAATATACCACTCTTTCTCCCCTCTGACTCTTTTGTTCTATCATTCCTTCATCTCTCTTTCTCTCTGGGCTTTAAAAAAAAAACGCTTGCACGCAATCTAACAAGGAGCAAACTGCTCTGACAGTTTTAAAGTGATGTAGGGGAGAAGGAAAGACGTGTTTTTCATGACTACAGCCTCCATTGGGCTTTTAAAGGCTAATACTAATTTCTCTTTTTTTTCCTTTTGGACCGATGCCTACACTTACAAATACATTGGCTTATTCTCAAGTTTCAAATTCAAATTTTCACAAAAGTGGAAACAGTTGAATGTGAGGACAGAAATTATGCATATCCTGCACTGTAAAACTATGAGAGCCTCCCCATGGAACAGTGTTCCATTGCTTAATAACTTTACAGGCACACTCTTAAAATGTGTGCACATTCAAGTCTATCAGTAATGTCTGCAACACAACAATCAAATTTTTATTACAATTTTATTTCATTATTAAATTAATGACTGATAACATTAATATATATGATAGTAAAGTGACAGTTAAAAATTCCCTATTCCCTATATATTAGTCAGGCAGCCCAGACTCAATATAGCAATATAGCAAACAGTAAACAGACTGCCAACATCTATAATTACACATGGCAAATATTAAGTAGCACGTCCTACCAAGTAGGATGTAGACTTCCACTGACCCACTGTTCATTTTGGACCAAATGTAAATGCATTCATTAAGCCTCAAGCACAGTAAGGGAAAGGGTAACCTCATTTATACAAAGACTTCTAAGAGGGAACCCTTGGCATTAAATATGTGTTAAAAATGTACCTTTTATTCACCAAAGAGATTAAAGTAATTAAGGACAAATGTGCATGTTGTCATAGCAGAATATTTAAACATTGTATGTTATAACATTGCTTTGTTAAAGGAATGTTTTAGACATATGGTTAATAAAAATCTGGGCTAAACATTAAGGAAGGAAGGTACAGAATCTATTCTTCTTTTAAATGTTAGAATAACATTCTTCAGCACTGGCCTTGTCAGGTATCTGAACCTAAATAATGCTGACAATAAACTCTTAGAGTTATTACTCTGAGGAGATTCCTGCCTTTCATCAGCACCCTAGAAAACCCTAAAAAGTGCACAAAGCATTCCTACAGTGTGATGAAGTACATATTTGCCTGTCATCACGATTATGCAGACTTCTGATGAAGAGAACAATTAAGGTTTATGGATTAGGCCAAATTTGATATTTTATTGTTCTTACATAAAATAATAATAATTTGATCCACTTTATTGATTCTGATGTATGAACTGAAACTGTAATGGTTCAGCATGCAAAGAATTTGTGTAATATTAAGACCATGTTTGGAAAGTGGACTCCAGCTGCAGCTCATGGTACAATCTGCCTGAGTTACACGCCTACACGTTACCTATAGCACATCCTGGAAAATAGCAGTGAGGGAGGGAGGGAGGGAGGGAGTGAGGGAGGAATAAGGCCTGGAGAAAAGAAAATCCTGGCAGTGCGGTTATCTGATGGGCTCATACCACAGAGTGAAAACCAACACATGCAGTAACAAGAGTACAAGAACGGCTGTACGGAGTGAGCTGGAGAGACGAGGAAGCTGGATAAGATTGGAGAGAGATGAGGCGGGATCAACATTGAACAAATCAGGGGAAGGAGATAGGAAAGTCCAAATGAACCTTCCAGACTAAGACTATGTAAATTCACAGCACTGTGTGTGTGTGTGTGTGTGTGTGTGTGTGCGTGCTTGTGGTCTTACCTATGCAGTAACAGAGCAGGACAGAGAGCAGTACAGATAGTGCCACTGCACTGAGGGCTGTACACCTGAGAACAAAGAGGTCGATGTCAGTTTTGTTTCCAATAACCTTCACAATACAAAGAAACCTCTTCTGGATCTACTGTTACACATGGCAGCCTTTTTCTCTGACCAAGAGCCATATATGCTACATCATGACAAACCTCATCTCATGATGTTAACAGGCAACATGTGGGCTAACATTTGAGTCAAAGTCATGGTCAGCAGCAGGTGTTTCTGCTCTGGGTAAATTTGCAAACATTATATTGCATGGAACACTGTACAATGTTATCAGCGACAAAACCATGGTAAAAATACAGTGATAGATTATATAAACTGTTGGAATGCTTAACTGCTCTTTTGCTTCTGTGACAATGCTTGTTTCTCTAAAGTCATCTCTAAAATTTCAAACCCCTCTGATGTCACACACAGCAAAAATCTCTGGATTCTTGTGTCAGCAAGCTATCCAGGCTTCACAACCACTTAGATGGCAGCTGGCTGGCAGCTGGCTGCTGCTTTTGTAGCTCCACTTACTGCCAAGACTCATTCGACTGCTGAATGTAAATCAAACCTTCAAAACCTAAATCTAAAACCACTCGTCCTGGTTCTATTTTTGGAAAGTTTTGTGCACTCGTTTGTTTGTTCCCCATTGTGTACTAATAGCATAGATTCAACCAAGTTGTCAAAGCATCAATAAATATCAGCTTTTTGACGGGATGTCTTCAGGACAAGCCTACTTTTTAGTTTAGTTCAACTGATTTAGTTTAGCTGACAAAGAAGATGATCTGAATTTCCTCTGAGTGCACAGAAAGAAGAGTTCTGAGACAGGGTGCTATCCACAACAACTGACCTCTGACTTTTCTTCGTTTCTCGCAAGCTAATTTGAATAGCTAACACTTTGACTAGGGAAAGACCTCTTATGTGTGGTTGGTGCAGCGTTTTTGTGAACAACACATCCAGTTTGCATACTCCAGGGGCATGTAATCCCAAATATATAGTGGACTCTAGGGCATATATATCCAGGTACGTCAAATGTTGGATTGTTGTTGATTCTTGTTGGATTCACAGAGGCATGTCAGACTACTTGTGAATGATGTCCTAGAATTGTCCTAGAATGACAACTAAAATCTCAAATCTGACAGCAATTCAAGTACTTCTGGTACTTTTGTGACTGGAATGTAAGGTAATGTTCCAGCCATTGTTATTTGACAGAAATGTTAATGTACATCCAGATCAACTGCACAGAAGAAAAGGCCAGCACCACTTGATGAATCCAACCACAAACAAGCAGTCCCAAAAGTCTAAAAAAATAACCATATCTCTCAAAAATTGTTCTTATATGAATCTGCTTTGTATTTTACTGATGACCAAAGCATACAACAGAACTTTGGTTTCTTCCATCCTACCTCCATGAGCAGTACTTGGAGGATTTCTTGAACTTGAAGGCAGAACGGGACAAGGTATTCCTCGGCAATGGCCTGGTGGGTGGGGAGTACACTGAGCCTGTTGCCATAGTGTAGCCAGGAGTTGCCGTGGAGAAGAGTGGGGTGGTGCCTGTACCTGTCTTGAAGAGGAAGTGCCTAAAGAGCAAGAGAAGAAAGACAGAGAAATGAGTTAAAGTACATTAGTATGGAGCATTTGCAGTACACAGTAGGACACAGTGTTGCCCATGCTGTGGCAGTATCAGGTAACCGTATGAACCATGATTACTGCTTGATCGACAACGTTCTAAGTTTGTCCGCTTTAGCCAGACAAGGGCCAAGCCAAGTCAAGCCAGGGTGACATGGGTTTCTACTACTGCCTCACAGTAACAACATCACCAAGCTATGCTGCAGAAGTCCTGCTTGGTAGGTGCAAATCTGTATCGAGCTTTCAGTACTTTTATAGCTTCTACCTGAATCCCTGTGGTTTGAAGTTTGATTTCAGCAGAGTTAAATTACTGGTCATGCAAACTGAACTTCTTCTGCTGTTTTGCTTCACATTAAAATCTCTCTACTAACAAGGGGGCAGGATGACTTTATTGTTATTGTTACTGGAAATGAAATGTGCTTGTCACCAAGCTAGCCAAGCTAGCAGTTTGAAATATTTCAGGGTGTAACTGCCACAGTGGCACACACTCTACACATCAAGGTAAATGGTTAAGGTTATGTTTCTGTGTGATGAAGCGGAAAATCACTCATAATGTGCCTCTAGGCTGTGTAAGATGGTTTTAAAAGTGAAGCGAGTTACATGGAATATACGGTATATCCCAGTTATTGCAGTGTCATGGTAAAAGCCACACCATGACACACCAGTGTTTGCTCTTTGCCAGTTCACCAATTTGTGTTTTTGTTACCTTACAAAGAGCTTTTCTACAGACTACAGATCTACAGACTCTGCAGGTCCTCTTCTGTGGAATTCTTTTTGCAGTATCAGTACCAGAACAGACAACCTACTGGCTCTGATCTTCCAGATCATTCTTTGAAGGTGTCCTCTCGAAATTCAAGACAGGTCAACACCACAGCTGTAGGGAAATCACTGGTGTTCTCCTTTAATTACACTGACTGTAGCTTCTCACCACAGTCTTGTTTGTCTCGCTAAAGATCCACTTTCAATTTCTGGTGGAGCGACGCTGAAGCACCTCAATAGAGGGTAAACAAATGACAGTTAGTGTCTGAAACAGTTTGAAAAGTTGTTCTACGGTCTGTAGTTATAGAGCAAAGACCTGCTGGACACACACACACACACACACACACACAGATAAATAAAGAGAGGAACCCAGAAGACCACAGCAGCTGCAAAGTTCTCTCAATAAAACAAACTGTTTTATAAAGCTGTGCATTAAAATGCTGAAGAAGTCAAGGTGAACTTAACTTTAAGACTGTCAAAAACAAAGCAATCACATTAAAATAAGAAGTATAATTAATTCAAATCAAGAAGAAATAATCTACTAGAAATAGAAATACACCCTCCTCCTCTGCTACACTGTCTTTATGTGGGAGGACATGTCAGCCACATCGTCTGTTATAAAATATGTCTGCCTAAACCACAAAGAGTTCTTCTGTAAAACAGCATCCAAAAGAAAACAGCAGTTTATAAATACAATACAGCACAAAGTCACAGAGTGGTGACTTGGTCTCAACCCTAAGTCACGGTTATGTCTAAGTCTGCTACATCTGGCCTTTCATGTTTTTCATGTATTTTGTGTTTTAAGTGGCCATTGTACTTTCTCTTCTTAGGAAGAAGAGGGTGAAACAAGGTGTTGCAATCCACAACTACACTACTAGATGCTACATAGTACTACTTTATTACTCAGACATGGCTGTCTTCTTAAGATGATTGCTTTAACCATGTCTCCAGTTCCTACCTTGTGAGTTAATAAGATGAGTCAGTCATTGTTTGCGAGGCTTTTCCTGAGGAAACAAGTTTTCATCAGAGGAAACCACTGATTATTAAACGCAATAAAAATACACAAGCAATTTGGAGAATACGCCAGAAACAGTACTGATTAAATATAAATTGACTTAATTTATTTAATTATTAAAATAATAGCTTTATTATTTATTAATAATAGCTTTCCAGTTTCACCAAAAAAACCTGTAAACACTTTACCACCCCACTGAAACAAGCTAATCAAGGGACAATGGACTAAATAAAGGTGACATTCATATAGACGACCACAAGAAGGGCAAACAGCTCTCTTTATTCCCAAAATGTATGCCTGTGGACAATTCTGCAGGAAAATTTCCACAAGAAAATCACTGGGGACATACGTGTATGGCTGCAGTAATTACCAAGGTCACAATGTCTAATTAATGACAGAACCCCAGCTAACGAGCATCTGTAATTACAATCAGACTGCTCCCTAACAAGGCAGTGTGATTAACAATTAGAACCTATTATAACAAGGGCCCTTCAATTAATACCTGCCTTTAGGCAAGATGTGAAGAGAATGAGGCAGAAAAAAGAGACAGCACAAGTTAAAGGGGTGGAGACTGAAGAGAGAGAGAGAGAGAGAGAGCATTGCTGTGCACAAACACAGCACTTAAAGTTCATAGTACTTTCATCCATAGGCAATGTGTTACCTATGCTACACAGTGGTATGCACGCCCCCAGTTTGGAGGATATCAGCATGGAAGCTAAGCTGCTATGGAAGTGGGCAGCAACAAAAGGAATATTTTCACTGCTTTACCTTGCTGCCAGATAGCCCTTTCTGACAAGACACCAAAGCCTCTTATCGCTCTGTCCAAAACCACCAGACTCCCTTCACAAAAACACCATCATTTCACCTCACAGAAGACAGAAGTTGCTGTCTTGATCCACTGCAACTAACTGGTTCAGATGAGTCTAACATGTTGAAACACCTACACTACTGTAGATATAACCATTCAGGTGAGGTATTTAGTTACACTTGACAAGTGACAACTGAAGACAACAAGAGGAGGTATGGTTGACATGATTTGGGATGATATGAAGAACTTTGAATGAATGAAATTTCATGTGTTCATAGCAGAATTCATGGTGTTAAATCATGAAGTTAAACACGTGGAGACATGTTCAACATTAATAATAATAAAAAAAGAATAGGAATTTTGTATTTTGCCTTTGGCAGCAGAAAGAAAACATGTGTTTCAGTCTACCATTGTATCAATCTGACATGAGCCTTGGGAGATTATCTATTTCATAAAAGACTCTAAATAGTCTACTTAATGTGATGATCACCAGTTAAAGGTGAGAGAAAACCCATTAGTTTTCACTGCAAGTGGAGTGCTGCGAATGAGTAAAATACTCTAGTGGTTCTCAGATCTGCTCCTCAGGGTCCACAGCACTGCTGTTTTCTTCCTGGTAGCTAATGCCATTTACCCGCATCCCTGGTGTCCCTTGGTGTAAGTCAGCAGGACCCTGGGAGTCTCTTCACCAGATGTTAACATGCATCTCAGGTGCTCAGAGGTCATATATCACAGTCATACAGAACTTGATCACATTCACCTACAGGTGTGAATACAGGAGAGAGGTTGATTGGATTGGATTTCAATCTACCACACCACAGTACAGCCACATTGCAGTACTGTGGTCAAAACTTTTTTGAAGGACTTTTATTTCCTCTGTCTACACATGTCCTGCTGTTGTCTTCTGTGGGCTTATTGGTGGAACAGTTGAAATGTTGAAAATGAAGAATCAGATGTGTATTTGTGCTGGGAGGTCTGCCGTCTTTTGTGTGTGTGTGTGTGTGTCTGTATGCACTTGCATTTTTATGTCTGCCACTTCATAATTTATCACCATATTAACCTGCCTCATGTTTCTGTGGAGTAAACCACAACAAGACATCTGAAAACACAGCTGCAAATACAACTCAAAACAAGTGCAGACAATCATCCCAATGCATAAGGGTTTGTGGGGAGATGGACAAGCAGTTGACATCTGATAGGCTGCATTTGTCTTGCTCGGAAAGCTGAGCATGATGAAATGAATTCTGGATTGATGGTCATATTCAGCTGTTTCTTCTTGTGTTCTTGACAAGCATACCAGAGAAACACATTCATCACGCTTAGCTGAAATTACAGGGGCTGGAATCAGACTTGTTTTTACTGTTACCAAGATATGTCATTTTAGACACGTCAAATGTGAAAATGCAACAGAGATAGAGATAAACAAATAAATAAAGGAGAATGCAGCGTTAGTTTCCCCAGCAGCAATCCTTTCAATTATTTGATTTATTGTGCTTGAAACTAGAAACTTTTAGCAGTAAATCAGCAACCAGCAGCTTTAATCCAAGAATATTAGCCCATCATCCCCACTGCAACTTATAGTTATATCAGTTTAGCAGCAGTTGGCAGATAAATGTGAAATGGAGACAGTGCTCATTGTAAGATTAGAGACATGTGGTTTTCATAATGCTGCACAAACACACAGCGGGGCAGCAGATAGTAGACGAACTAGTCTATGTGTTAGGAATGTTTAAGTGTAAGTCAATTAGATTCAGACAGCAGACAGACATACAGACAAAGATATTCTAATCTAAAATGAGTGTGTGCTCTGATGAATAGCATGTTGTCAACCAGAACTAATCTGGTAGTCCGATGATAATAAGAGGCCCTCAAATGCATTTACATTTAATGTCTTTGACAATAGGACTGACACAAAGAGGAATAATGCTGTGTGTGTGTGTTTTAAGTGTGACAAAAAGTAACAAAAGCATAAACACAGAGCAGTTATGGATACTCTGGAAGAAAATGACTGTAACTAACATGTGGACACATACTGTAGATGTAGTTGTGCATACCGTAGCTGGCACATCTTTGTCACATAGTGTGAACAACAGCTTCCCATTTCACACACGCACACACACACAGGCAGTGGTTGTGTGCAAAAGCATAATTTAAATCCTCATGTCACCATTTATTTGTTCTTTTTCTCTATGATTAGAATCACGCAAACATCCTGAACCTATAAATCTATACTATAAATCTATACCTATAAACCTACAGTGATGAATGAATGATTGTACAAACTGTCCTGTCGAGACGACAGCAAGTTTACAACAGACTCTTTCATTGGCTCATGGCTTATTGTTTAATATTGCTGCATTGTTGTTTCTACAGTGGATGTAATTGATGTGTGAATGCTATAAATACATTACAGATCTTTTAGGTGCTTTTTTATACTTTATTTATTTCATGTCATACAGACTTCTTGAAAATCCATTTTGCACTCCACAACACTGTAGAAAGTCCACAGTTAATAAGAAGCATGTTCCTTATGTAATCAGTCTGCTGTTGTTGTCCTTGAAGGAAACAGAATCATAGGGTGCAGTCGAATAGTCAAAAAAAAGTTAGTTAAGACCTTTCCTAAACACTTTTGCTTGACCTCGATGGAAAATGTCATGAGGTCAAGGAGAGATGTGAAGGAGTGTTCATAAGGAGTTAGAAGAAGACGATCGCTGGTTCAGAGAATCTGACTGCTCTTACACTTAGACTAGAGAGAGTCATTATGTGATGGCGAATGTTATTGACACAATCTGAAAAACTACAAAGTCCAGAAGATGGACTACAAAACGTGCATTTCAGATACTTCCTAGATACTCCCTGTGCACTCTTCGCATCATCCATCTCGAGTACGAGCACAAAATGTGAGCACAAGGAGAACAAATCTGAGCACGAGAAGGAGAAATCATGCTCAAACTGAAAATCTACACTCTTGAATAAAGACAGGATAATTCTTCCATAATTAAGCTCAACTTTTAATTAACAATTAAGAATTGATAGTCATTGTCATATACTGTGTGTGTGTGAGAGAGGGAGAGAGAGAGAGAGAGAGAGAGAGAGAGAGAGAGAGAGAGAGAGAGAGAGAGAGATTGACATCATCGCCTGTTTCAATCCAGTGACCAGTTGTATCGGGTGTCCCTTGACGCAACAGGTGCATACACATGTATCTGTACAAGTGTCAGTGATGTGTGATATGATAGTGTACAAGATGCATCTATGAGAGAGACTCTGTGTGTGTGTGTGTGTCAATGGAAGGATTACCACCTCTAAATGAGGACATTCACACCATCCTGTCACATCTCACCTCATTCTCTCCTCTTTCATCTCCTATAAATGCCCATAACACACCTCTTTACTTTCTTTATGTCTCTACCCACACTTTTATTTTCTGTCACTCACAATGTCTGCTGTGGCTACAAACACATCATCACAAAGTGGAGAGGCAATTGAATAAAATCTGTGTCAGTGTTTCACATTTCAGTCAAAAAATACATTTTTGTCTGAGCACTGTCTTCTATGAATTTTGAAATCACATCATTTGCATAAAAATTTGTACAAGTGACTCTACAAGTTCTCATTCCCCTTGGAAAATGTGGTAAACACACATTTCTATGTATTGTCTTTAGAGAGAGTCATTTTGAATAGATTTTATTTTCCTAAATATCACAAGAAAGCATTCACCCACATTGTTCCAATACATGTTAATGGCTCTGTGAGAAGTGGAGCATAGTGGGGAGTATTTCTGTGTCTGTGTGTGGTAGTAATGGAACTGGAAGCAAGAAATGAACTGATGTCCTTCCATTGCCATGCAGCTGATGTTATTTTTTGGATACTGTATATCATATGCAGGGGACACACTTTTTATAATAAAAAAGGCAGACTGGATATAAATAATATAATATAATATAGTATAACATCTTTAACTTCTGTCCCATTATGAGACCTTGACCTTGAATTAAAACCCTGTTGACTGCAGCACTTGTTTTGAGCATGGTTATTATTAGTGCCGAGTGCCTGCGACACGAGGCAACTACTCCCATAGCTAGCAAGCTATGGGAGTAGTTGCCTCGTGTTCTCCTGCGTGTTTCATGGCAGTTTTATTATTCATTTTCCGCCCTTTTTCGCCGATTAATGCGGCCCGAACCGGCCACGGGACCACCAACAAGTAAATTAACAAAACGTGTGTTTTCATCCCGAATCGACTGCTTCTCAAAAATAAAAAAAATTGTGAATTTTTCGCGAATATTTCCCCCAAAAACCGAAGAAATTTTCCCATAGGAATGAATGGAAAACCCCGAAAAACATAAAAATTAAACAGACATTTTCAAAAATGAACTGCTCTGGCATACTTTCACCGAGAGACTTCATTTAAACTTTAAAAAGGAGGTACTCTTGCCTTCTCTTCATGTATTCACTTCACTTATCGACACCTTTTACCGTTAAACTATGAAGGCTCAAAGGTGAGAAGGTTTTTGGTCAAATTTCGGCGTTTATAATGGGTGTGTATTGCGTGGAATGTTTATGCCAGAGTGGATGACATCATCACCCAGAGTGTGGAGGAGAGAAAAAAAATCTGTCAAAAAATAAAACGTAAACTGCTCCTGTGGCCACAAATTTCACACTACAGACATGATTTATACATAAAAACGTAGGAAAATTTGTCAGCGTTGCATAGATACCACTGCTGAAGCTGTGAGTATTATAGTTTTGGCCTGACACACAGAGATTCCCCACCCACACCCATCCATAGCTCCATAGACTCCCATATTAAAAAGGCGGGGAAAATTCTGGAGGAAAGCAGAAGTAACCTTTCTTTGAATCGATTTTAATAGGTAATATTTCTTCATTTGACACACAAACTGCATATCTAGACGATCAAGAAAGTCTCTAGATCCCCAAACTTAAGTCGGTTCAATGATTGGAAATACGGTTTGGCCAGATATCCTTCCTGTTCGAGGCATGGTCTCAGCATTTTCTCCCTCTCTCTCTGTCTTCCAACTGAAATTCAAACTGCCCGGTGGCGGCCATCTTAGCTGTTATTTTCAGTTAATTTGAATTTGTCTGTGTAAAATGACACAGACAGCAGAGCAGCAGAGCAGCTAGCGCAAACATACAAACATGTGTTAGGAATGTTTAACATACAAACCTCAGTTAGCATGTTAGCATTAGCATATTAGCATTAGCATCTATTTCATTTTTAGTGGCTAAAAAGACATGCTAATTGCTAATATTAACAGCTTATGCCTAAATTAGTGTCTAGCGCATAATGCTAATTGCTAACATTAGTGGCTAATGCTAATTTTTAGTGTGGAGGAGAGAAAAAAATCAGTCAAAAAATAAAACGTGGCTAAAAATTTGTGGTAGCATTAGTGGTAGCAGTAGCATGTCAGGAGTTAGTATGTTAGCATTAGCATGTTAGCATTAACATGTATTTAATTTTTAGTGGCTAAAAAGTATGCTCATTGCTAACATTAGCAGCATATGTTAAAATTAGTGGCTAGCGTGTTAGCGCTAGCTGGTCATGTGTGTAAATATTACTATTTGAGTTGTGCTTTTTCAGTACAAAACCCCGGCAACAGCCCACTCGGCACTTTCAAAATTTCCGCGGGAATTTTCTAGTTTATTTTAGAAACTTGATTAATCACGTATTTACATGTGAAATTATTCTTCACCTGTCGGAACACACACATAGTGGCAGATGCCTATATACACAGACTTGAGCGGTGGGCAGTGATTCATGCCCGAGGAGCAGATGTTGGGGGGTACGGTACCTTGCTCAAGGGAACCTCAGCCATGGCAAGGAGGTGGACTGACACCCCACCAGCTGTCAGTTCACCTTTCCAGTCCTCGAGCAGTGAGAGTGGGGATCGAACTGCCAACCTTCGTGTTATTGTACCACAGAGCCACAGCCGCCCCTTACTCACAGCATGGCAGAGGTATGCCACCTCATGAAGAGCTGCCATTAGTTACCATGGCGACGTAGTTCACCACAGAGTCAGCTACCATTCTGAAGCCAAAACGACTGGCTTAAACCTGAAGCTTGCTCTATGTATGTGTGTGTGTGTCTGTGGGTATGTATGTGAAAGAGGCTCAGATAGAACAGTAGGGTAAAGGTATGTGGCAGTTGGTGTTTTGTCTGCGGAGATTAACTATAGTCAATGTGATACTGGCATGCACACAAGCACATACACACACACGCACGCACACACACGCACGCGCGCGCACACACACGCACGCGCGCGCACACACACACACACACACACACACAAAGAGTCTATATGATACCATATCAGCTGACAGGCATGTTGAGGGGAGAAACAGCCAGTGTGCCAGTGTGTGTGGTGTGTGTAAAGGACATGACCTGTGGTCCAGTCAGCATGTCAGACTGTGAAATGAAGATCAGGACCACATTTCAGTGATTCCATATTTCCTCTGGGTTGTGTCTGGACCTGCATGTGTACTTTGACACATTGCAGTGAAATGGTGGACAGATGAAGTGTCTCGGCTGAAAACATCTTTGCTTTCTTTAAAAAGCAAGACATTCAAATGAATGACAGAGCAGCACTGACAGAAGAGATGAGTGTGAAACCAGAGCTGCTGATGAAATACTGGTGTCTGCGTTTTTCAAAGTGATGTGATGGTTTGTAGTTGAAAGATTGTCACTAGTTTGAACTTTTGTTTCAGGCCAAGCCGCTGATGAAACCTGACTGAAAAGTGGCCGAATATGGAGATAAAAAATTGACCATGACCTATCACTGACTACTAATAACTAACCTATCACCAGCCAGTGAGCAGCAAAAGAATATCATCTGCCTACTTATCTGCCACATAACTGCAGGGTGGTCACCTTGAAAAAGACCATTCAACCCAAACATGAACGTCACGCTTCTGAAACTGTTCTGCTACCAAAGGCATCTAATATTCCCCATGGTCTAAATGAGATTAATGCTACATTTTGTGCTCTTTATAAATACGGTCAGAGCTCTCTACGGTCAGTATACAGCGACGACTTGGACATCTTTGAATGAGGTCCAGAATGAAACCATAAAATCTACTCACTTAGAACTTTTAAGCAACATCTGTTCAAAATTCAAGACAGTCAAAACACACACGAACATATACTGTGTCAAAAAGAGGCATATTCTGTCTTTAAATAATTCTATGTTCATATCATTGTTCAATGTTCAAGAAAGAAAGAAAGAAAGTGACAGTATGAAGGATGGACCAACCAATGCGTACAGTACATTCATCTTTGAGGATGTTGGATTTCTTTGTCTGCAGGACACAGAGGGAGTGCTGACTGCAGCGTCCAGCAGAGGATGGATGTGTTTGATTTGCCATGCAGGGAGTGCCTGCAGGTCACATGGCATTCATTTTTCAGGTCCACCCCGCAAGCTGATATTTTTTCTAACTGTGTCTGTCTTGCAAGTTGTTTCATCTCCAAGTCTGTGTGTGTGTGTGTGTGTGTGTGTGTGTGAGAGAGAGAGAGAGAGAGAGAGAGAGACTACTATTTCTTATACACACCCTCACACAGTAGCGTGTGTCTTCAGTGGGAGTGGGATCAGTTTTGAAAGATGATGATCTCAACTGTGTGTGTGTGTATTAGACTTTCATGAACCAAAAGCTGAGCGAGGAACATGGTTTGGCTGTCCCAGAGGTCCAAACATTTTCCAACACACACATGCGTTGGAGTGGTGGGGGTTGTAAAAGATCCTAGAGACAGACATTTCCCCCTCTATCAATCTATCAGCATCCCGTGTTCTCTCAGGGAATGGGACAAAAGAGGGTGAGACAAAAAAAGAGTTGCCTACAAATTGTCTGGTGAATTGAAGGTCAAGGTTAAACTTAACCCTCATAAATTGTGTGTTTTGGTGTGTATGTCTGTGTGTGTGTGCATGTGTGTGTATTATGCCTAAATAACAATATAAACATGTATTGGGGTTCATGGTTTGGCTCTCCCAGAATCCCACACTCTCACACAAGCACACAACCACATTTTTTGGAGACACAAAGACACACATTCCTCCATCCATCAACCTGTCACTCTCCTTTTCTGTCTAAGTGAGAAACATGAACAAGAGCGGGACAGAAAAAGGAAGTCGTGGTGGAAGAGAGAATGACTGGACAACTTGACTGGAGAACAGAGGGTTGTGGTTTAAGATACACCCATAATTTTGTATGTGGGTGTATGTGGGCAGCTTGGGGCCAACACGCTTTTATACAGCCGCCAATGTGATGTCACAGTGTAGTGGACAGAGCAGTGATCTTCAGTATGTCAGAGAACTGCATGGGGTATTTGTGTTCAGCATAGAGCCATAAATCGTTCAGTGAATCGGGATTCAAAGCTCAAATTATCCAATAAAACCTGTGTCACAGCTAAAAGAAAAATGCACTGACCTCGGGACTCTCTCTAGAGCATTGAGAGGACGGCTGCGATCAGGACTCTGAGGGAACCGAGAGGTAAAAGGCTTCAACAAAGCTGCTGATTCAGAGTATACTGTATTAGGATTCACAGCCTGCCAGATGTTGGTTGGACTTCCTTTGTCAGAACTTGAGGTTATTTTTGTGGAACAGATTCCACTAAAATGGCCCCAAATCATTTTTCATCATTTTTTCTTATTTCTACTAATAACCACAGGCCTCCATCTTGTCCTCCTCTGAGCCATTGTAGCCAGCCATATTTTACATGTTCAAACTTTGAACCATCAAGAGACTGAGACATCAACCAGTTGCTTACATTGGGGGACATATATCAATTTCTTTTGAATCTTTACAGAAGCAGTAGAGCCACACTGTGTTAGCTTTTGGATATCATGCTTAGTATGCCTGCTGATGCTTCACATCTTTACAGTTCTTTAAACATTCTTGCAGCATAGTTAGCGAGAGAGAAAAGATACATAGATTAGACAGATAGATACGTTTTCTTAATGTGTCCACAGCCACAAACAGAAATAGCAAAATTACCACCTAATTGTGTATTTGTGCATTTCTTTCCGCTCACTAGGAGCATGACACGGAAGCAAAATAGCTTAAGATTTGAAAATTGAACAAAATGTCTCACCAGAAAGAACCTGTTTGGGACATCTGTGGTAAAAGCTCTTTCTGACTGCATGTTTCCAAAACTCTGAAATAATCAACTGCAATTTTAGGTGCTGTGCTACTCATCCCTATCAGTGATTCATTACCATATGATAATAATCCAATAATAAGGATTCTCCTGAAATCTCTCACAATACTAAAACATTTCACTTTCTCACACAGTCAGGTTCAAATCAATGCCCTTTACTTCTTTTATCAAGCCAGGGTGTCTTATGAATAAATAATAGGGTAAACAGCATTTCTTTTTCCTTTTAATTAAACAAGGGTCTGTGGAGGAGAGTGAGTCGCAATCACAATGGACTGGACTATGGACTTTGCACAATGAAACAATGTGTTGACATATGAAATGAGATTCAAGATTTGAATACAAAAAACCCCACAGCAATGATCGTTGAGATTCTTGCAGATGATAACTTAAATCAATTATCAGTCTGATTATAATTCTTTTTTTGGCCTTTTCCAAGCTTTATTAGTCAGAGACAGCCAAAGAATGACAGGAAATATGGTGAGAGAGAGAGATGGGGAACGACATGCGGGAAAGGGCCACAGGTCAGGACTCGAACCTGGGCCAGCCCCAGCGAGCCTTCGCATATGGTGTGGCCGCTCTACCGTCTAAGCTAAGCGCTGCCCCAGTCTGATTATAATTCTCTTCTACAATTGTGTGAGGATTTTATAGACCCTTAAAGCTAGAATAAAGTTTTTCATGGCACTCACACACATAGTACGTACATAGTTTCACATAACAAAATGATTTATGTTTGAATGTAAATGACTTTGATCAGGATTGGCCATTTTCTGCCTTTTTGTTCTGATTTCATTTTTTAAAAATCTTTTCGTTGACTGGCTGCAAATGTTTTGAAGGTTTGTTTTTCATCTTTGTCTAGTTAACGTGGAATGACGTAGATTAAGGCCACTTGTGTCAGGCACTTGCTGCAGAAACGTAAAATTCAGCGTTTACATTAGAGGGAGGCAGACAAAGCATCATTCACATCACTCATAGACAGATCAGAAGTCAGTTTACCTTGTTTCCAGAGGCACATTGCTACCCAGCACCCAGCTGTCTTGCAGCGGGACGCTCTCAGGTGGCGTGGTCTGCAGCTCGGCTGGTGATTGGCCGGCCACAGGGGCCGGGCTTCCAGTGGGAGGGGTTAACTGCCTTGTTGAATTGAGGGAGTGGCCAGCGTGGTGTGTGGTGCCCAGGGATTGGTTGAGAGCTGTAATTGAGGGCTGTTGGCGGTGAGGGGGTGGTACCGGAGGCAGGGTGGAGCCGTGGTGATTGGATGGTTGCTCTGTCAACATCAGAAGAAGAGAATTGCTGAAGGAAAGCTTGTCTTTGAATAGCATTTATTACAAAATGGCATACTTTCATTGTACTATACTTTGGCTGAGCCAAAGTTAAAATATGTAGTACCCTTTGATTTAGTGGCATCTAGTGGTGAAGATGAAGACTGCAACCAACTGAAACTGCCCCACTGTCTTACCTTCCAGTTTCAGTGGATTTAAATACACTAAAATATTGGCTTTCATTTGTACAAGGTGTTGGTTTAAGCTGACAGGGGGCTTGAGTTTTGTACTTGAAGACCTGGGGGCACTGACTGCATTTCTCTCCCCACTACTACTTAGTTTTCCCTCATTTCATGAATAGACATCTGCATAGTTAACAGGAGTAATTTAATTATATTCCCCACTCAGATAATCATTCAATCAAACACAAGAAAAGGGTCTCATCTGTAGGAAAACATAATTATCAGCACCTCAACTGGAAAGAGAGAGGAATCTGTGACAGAGACTCAGGCCTTTCCTCTTCATCACAGTAAATATGAATTCCTGTGATGCAGTAATTGGCAGAAAGATAACTGCCTGTAGCATTTCAACCTTTTGAGACGATAGTGTTGACTCTTAGAGTCAGACTGCACCTCTAAATATATCAGCCCTCAGGCTATAGATGGACATATTGAAGATGTTGAGGAAGATCAATTCCAGAACTTTACTCTTTATTGATGTAGTGGCGATAAAATTCAAAGCAAAGTTAAAACATTTTTTTTTCTAGAAATCTCAGTTGAATAAACAATGGCAAAGGTCACACAAGCCATCACCTAAACACTTTCTTCCTTCCGTCATATTCCAGTTAAGCCTTGAGATATGAGTTTGCTCCCCAGCAAACAACCACCAGAGAGGTTAGGTGTTAAGTATCATGTATTTCTTGCTACTATTAATGTATGTATATGATAGATGTAACAGTGATTGTTAGACTGACCATAGGAGTGGACAGAGCATAAGAAAAGAGGCAAGAGCAGGAGGTAAAGCAAACCCAATACGTGACCATTTCAGTGTGCATGAGCATGAAAACACCAGCGGCATTCACAAGGACCAGCTACCATGACCAGTACTACTTCACATGCCAGAACAAAGGGCAGCCTTTTATAGCACCCACCCATGGGTGCTCCCAAAAACAGGGCTGCTCTAGAGCAACCTATTTTACATACAATATTGAAATATTGTGTCACTCCCTGTACAGACTGTAAAGCCCTCTGAGGCAAAATGTGTTTTGTGACTTTGGGCTATACAAATAAAATTTGATTTGATTTGAAATACACTACAGGTAAAACACTACATCAATATACATAGCAGCCAAATACGTTACATCTGTTAACCCATTCTTAGTTAAGCTGACATACATACTCTGCTACAGGGCAAAGGAACACTTCAGGAACGCCCTGATCACATTCAAACCTGGAAGCTTCCCAGTACAACCACAGAGCTTCACGTGAGCTGGTGCTCTACAGCAGCTAGGCTTAAAGGCCGAGCTCAGTGGCACCTTAGTCGTGGTAATGAGGGAGGGGGCAAGCACTTTCACTTTCCTCATCCAGATTTATTCTGCCAGTCCAGAGGGATTGTCGACTTTCAATTCACAAGATCACTTCTCCAACCTTTAGGCCACACTAAACATGATGTTCACTATATTTTTAACTGACATTGACCCTAAAAATAACTGGACCCAATTCATCTATGTACTTTATGTCACTTGATTAACAGAGCCACAGAATAGCCTGAGCTCTGCCAGTCACACCATCTTAATTATCTTTCCACAGGAATGCAGCCAATCCAACAATAAATAACATCAAATAATATCATACATTTCACTGTGTAAAGTACAGGTCATTGTTAAAAGCAGAATTTTCAATAAAGGTCTGAAACATAACAATTACATTTCTCATCATTATACTAATCATGTGCAATTAATTCACTGTGTGAATACATTATCATGCTTCACTGTTCACAATAGCATGCTGTGCAAATATGCTTCACCAATAAGGAAGCTCTAGAGAAACATAATGGAGACTGAGAGCACCTCCCTACAGTTATGAAGAAATTCAGTGAAAATCATGGAATTACTCTGCTGACAGACACTATGCAAATCTCAATCAATTTGGGATGTTTTGTTCATTTTAAGCATCATCTGGGACAAATGTAAGAAGGAAAGCTTGTAGCTGTCAAAGCATTCAGCATTCACTGACTGTGGGCTTCAATGTTAACCACTATGTAAATTCCACTGCGGTGCATTGGCCGGTCAAGGCTGGTGAGAACTGTAACCCAATGCTGCACTCAGCTCAGCCAGGCTGAATACTGATCAGTGATTGGCCTTCACAAAACCCAGCTTCATTTTTGTAAAAATATTTGCTCAAACTTGACCTGCCTTCAACTTTTCCCTGCTGTGTTTTCTCAGTGCTTTTTGGCTCCTTTTCTGTCTTCAGGGTGCTCTGAAGGAAATGAATGGCAATGCTGGTATTTGATTTGCATAAAGAGCATCAAGTCTCCATTTCCCAGCCCTGCTGTTATTCATTCTCCACTGCCCTCACTGGAGAAAATAGAAAGCAAAGACAGAAAAGAAGGGATATGTGCATGAGCAGTGGGGTGGGCGAGGGAGGGCTTTTTGGTTGTAGAGGAAGTGCTTGCTTTCTCTTTCTCTCTCTCTCTCCATATGCTGTTTTGCTGGCTTAGTAATTGCTCCACTTATGCAAACCTTCAAGGCTAAATGCAGAATGCCACACACACACACACGCACACATATAAAGTCAGGATTTCTGGATGAGTGTTCAGGCATCATTAACAAGTCTACATCTGTGTGCCATCACTGCAAATGTAAATCTAAACACCTTTTATTCACTCTGATGCTGAAAATTAACACACACATGCACACACACCCCGACACGCACACCACTCTGGGTACCGTTTGCTTAATAAGAAAATAAAAAAATAAAAATCTAAATGAGAGGAAGGCAGGGAGATTTATCACTTTAGCTGACAGCCAAAAAGCTGTCCTAGTGCAGCAGGAAAATTCCCTTGTGTGTGTTAGGATCAACATCCCACTGGATCTTCCCAAAATATCTCTGAAGTGTGTGTGTGTTTCATATCATAAAGCCTAATGTCAATGTATGTTCACTATAGAATACACTTTGTCCAGCATGTGTGTTCATCCCCAGAGCTGACAAGTCCAACTTGGCTAGCTAAAATTCACACAAAAGAGACGGGCCAAGTCATTTAGTGCAATAAAAGTATCCTTGTACATTTTGCAGATTTATTCTCAATTTAAGACATTAAACCTTAAAGTAAGATCACAACACTGTTTCATGCTCAGGGAACAGCTGTGAAAAGGAAAGAAACACCTGCGTGAATTCACACACACACTCTCCAAAAGAATGACTGTTAGGTATCACAAAACTTTACTGAGGAAAAAGAACTATATAGGTGAGTGTGATGTTTCTGTGAGCCCACAGTGATTGGTTGCTCTACGACTCTGAGTAGTATTCATGCAAAGAAGGAAAAGTTAATTAGAAACAATGAAAATGGAGCTCACACTGTGCTATGTTGTACTGTGACTGAGATCCTGGCTGTGTGTCGATGAGAAGAGTTACAGCCTGCAGGGACTGCTACTGTGCCCCAACCAAGTGACAACCAACTGGGACATAATGCCTCTAAAACAGCAGCCTCGGGCAGCTTTCCAGAGAAATACAGGAGTGATCAGTGCAGCCTGGACACTGACACTGACAAGGATTTTCTTGCTGCCACCAAGAATCACCTGTGTGTTGATGCCCAGACACTTTTCCTGTCTTTCTTTTTAGATGATGCTGTTTCATGAACATGTAGAACAGCACTTACAAGACACAGCCCACTGATGAATGTTAATCCTGCTTAGTACTTTGTTTCATGGGAACATAAATGCTCAGAGCATTCATGGTTTGAGTGTTTCTTCAGTTGACAGAAATGTTCTTCTTCATGAATTACTTCAAAAACCAAAAAGAGACTAAAAAAATAAGGCTGAGGTTATTTTTAGGATTTACCCTAAATCATGCAGTAAAGAGTTCTTCATAGCCTTCAGATGATTTGTGAAAAAGTGTTACATAAATCATTCCTCGTCATTTTCCAAAAAGGTCTCTAAATAGTCTTTGGTCTGATTTGTGTCCAAGATCTTCCTTTAGTGCCAAGGCAGTCATTGGTCACGGTTTCCACCATTACTCATGCGATTTCTAACACTGCTGCCAGCTGACTTATTGATAACATGTGCAGTACAGTAATTTCTGAAGCTACAAAAATGATCTGTCTGGTATGTGAGGCAGAAACTGATATGTGGTATTAGGCAATTTAAATGCAACACCATGACAACACACAAAATAATTTACCAAAAAATATTAAACATTACTACTAACATGAGACAGAACGATGTGGAAGTTAGCTGAGTTCAAATTAATTTTCAGTGTCAGGCACAGGGAGAAAAACAGCCGATTTGCTGCAAATCTCTTATTTGCAGCAAATCGGCTGTTTTTCTCTTTAAGGCACATGCTTTTCAATTGCACCTAATCCCCAATTCCTCAAACTGAAATCACCCTTTTACTTAAATACACATTGGATTTTCAGTTTCTTTGGAGCATGTGTGTCAGCAATAAAAAAAAAAAAAAAAAAAATTAAAATCCCGTTCCAGAAAATAAGATAAATATGAGACAGATGAAGAGAAGGAGAGGGCATCAGACCCTAAGAAGGACAGATAAAGGTATGCAAATCAATGAAGAGACCAAAGTGATCTCTGGAGTGAAAAGAGATGGAAACACCGGTTGAGGAAAGTCAGTTTCTTTCATATGTACAGGATGTATGGGAGGTTTCATTTTCTCCAACAACTCACACAGAGAATGAGCATTTACCATAGGCTATCTGAGTTGAGCCAAATGGAGTCCATGTCAAATGAATGAAATTAATAAAAGACTACGGACAGAAATCAGATCAGATCAGACAGGATCTCATCATGGGGCATATATATATATATATATATATATATATATATATATATATATATATATATATATATATATATATATATATGAGACACAGACCTGTCACAGGATTAATTTTGAACAAAATCCATTAGCAGAAGGTATTTGGTCAAATGAGTTTTTCAAATTAATTCCAACTCCCTCAGCTAAAGTGAAAAATCCATGCACAATCAGTGTTGTAGAGAGGCTGCAGCCTTCTACCTCTGTCTCCTAAAACAAATCACACTGTGGGAAAAAATAATGGACCCAACTACTTCACCGCTCCAATTTCCTGATTATTAAACACAAGTATCTGTCAGCCATCTCATTTATTAAACATGAGCTTTAAATGGTGCTTTGTCTTTGAAAGCCATTACTGTGAGGTGTGTATATACATACATACATGTGTGTGTGTGCGTGTGTGTGTGTGTGCGTGTGTTATATTTTATTTTATATCTTGACTGAAGCTGCTCTGCTGTGAGGAGAAAAAATGAAATATAATATGAAATGTGGGGATGAAAATAAAATCTCTATCTCTATACCATGTCGGCCTCTAGTGTCTTCATAAACCTGTAATCTGGCAAACCATTGACTACCATCTAACTAACACATCACTCTAAGAATAAATAGCAGGTGTCAGATCTATTGGCTCTGATTATCTGAAGTGTCTCAGTCAGCATCAGTGGTGTTTAATCACTCAGTGACTTCATACAATGCTCGAGTCAGCCAGCTGTCAAAGCTCTATATGTCCTGCTTATGATGTAAGAAAACACATCTTCTACTGTACCTGCACTGTACACTGGCAGCTCCTGTTCACAGAGATGTTGACTGTTCAATAGACACTGATCAGAAACATTCCTTGAGAGGAATTAATGATTGACTGTTTTTTTCCAGGATCTAAATGATCCAAGCAAATCATTGCCATATAAAATACAAAATGATGTCACAACAATATTTACATATGAGATCTAACTGCAGTGTCCTGTGGTTACTCTGTAGGCACTCTGCCTTTGGTCGTAGGCACACCACAGCATACTAGTGCCAAACTCAAATGGTCCAGCACTCCCTCTCATTGCTTAATTACCTCCCAAAGGGACTTTCCTGTGTGCTTGAATTGCAGAGTGAAGAAACAAACTGTGAAATGAAAAGAAATTCAAGAAAGAAGAAAAAAAAGAAAAAGCTGTGGCACAAACAATGCTTCTATGAAGCTCCTGGAAGTGCTGTGTGTGTGTGTGTGCACAGTGTACACACTGTAGTTACAGTACGGCAGAACAAATGTTTTACAGCAAATGCGTGAACCCCCAGGCATAATTTTACTTGAGTGTGTGACCATGTAGTTCACATACACACACACACAGAGTTCTCCATCAGCGTGATGTACTGATGTGTGCACAGTAAATTGGCATCTCAGTGGAGCAGTGAGGTGAGGTGTCGTTGAGGGAAGAGGTTATTTGTCAAAGCCAGAGCGATTACAAGCTTCACTATGACTCTGTCTGTATGACTTCTATGTATGTCTATATGTCGATCGCCCTTTCTGTTCTGCACACCACTTGTTCTTTCTCTGCATCACTGCCTTTCCTCTCTCTCTCTCTCTCTCTCTCTCTCACTCTCTAATAAGCCATGTCAAAAGTTATACATTTCTATTGTCAGTGTTTCCAGGATTTTGTTCTTTTTGTATGAGCTCAGATTTCATTGAAGAGTCAGATAAAGTATCTGTACTCTCTGGGTGGATACTAAAAAGCAACAATAATACATTAACAGCATAATGTGCTTACAATTTGTCCTCAGTGAGTCTTTGTGGGTCCAGCAGGAGAGCAAATATGACAAGACGCAGCAAATATTAGTAATAACTAATGAAGTGAAATAGAAAAAAGGACAAGTATATAAACACAAACAAATATGAATTTACAAAAGAGGCGACACATCCAAAAGTAACCTCATGAAGAAATATTAAAAAAAAAAAAAAAAGATAATAAATAGAACAAGATTAGAAAGGAGGAAGGCCCAGGTCAGGGTTTGAACTCCATCAGTGCTGATAGAAAATTGAACAAGTAGAGAAGAAAAGAGTGTAGAGAAAAAACAGGAGGTGATACAAGCAGTCAATTAAAAGTTTCAGAAGCAACAACAATGGTCAACAAAAGGAGTTTGGACAAGGTTTACAGAGAACAACATGGACTGGAAGGCAAAGTAAGAGGCAGACATAAAGACAAAGGGAAGAGAGAGAGAGTGAGAGAGAGAGAGAGAGAGAGAGAGAGAGAGAGAGAGAGAGAGAGAGAGAGAGAGATTTCAAGGAGAAAAAGAAGAGAAGTAAAAGACTCATCGACAAAGTGAAAGAGGTCAGTAGAAGAGTTAAGACTCGTGGCTCTTGAAGCGTGAAAACTCATTCCACCTCTGGACTCCCAGCAAAGAGAGGGGAGTGAGGCAGGCCTCTATCCCCAGCCACAGGCTGCCTTTATGGGGCATGTAGGTGGAGAGTGCCCGTCTCTGCTCAATGACCCACACTGAGGGAAAGGATAGAAAAACACAGGAGAAGAGACACAGAGGGCTGCAGAGATGTTTTGAAGGTGGGATAGCTCCACTGGGACTGGCTTAGTATTACATAAACCGTGAACACTAAGTGTGCCTTTATTATTTTACTCCAGATGTTTTTAGCCAGTGCAAATTACAGAGTGAGCAGACTACGAGGTAAACACCTGCTCAAAGTACAGACATAGCAGATACAGTCTGGTGAGCACTCTTTATACAGTCTAGACTTTAAGAAGAGGCTGTTCATTCACTCCAAATGAACAGCCTGGATTTTGTCTGACTGACTGACCTTCCTCAGAGGAAACACAAGCAAGTGTAAGCTTCTTTTTCAGAGGCCTGATGCACTACCTGGAAAACACAACGCTAAGCTTCTTTTACAACTGCTAGCAGCATCAGACATAATATGTTATGTTTGCCTCTTCTAAATTTGCACAACTAAGACTAATGTTTGTTGCCGAGGCAACCTTGTCTTCTCAAAATACAATGCAACCTAGATTATCCTTTTATCAACACATGAAACATTAATATTTAACATGTGGGTCATGTATTTCATTTGTTTTCCCAAACACGGTGTTGTAATCGCACCATGAGCCTCTGCACCATCCAGACAATAATATGATTTCCATTTGTTAAGCTTTACTTGTCATATGCTCCACTGTTTCAGAGCCACAAGAACAATAATGTAAGTATTTATTAATCAATGATTTATATTACACTGCCCACTGCTGCACATACATGAACCCAAAGAACAGACGTATTAGGAGTCTTAGCAGCATTAATCAAACAGCATACCAGCCTCTGGTGTCAAAGTCAATACTTTGTATTCTCCATCATCCATTCTGACCTCCTCCTTTGGAGTCATGTGCAGTCCATCATTGTCGCACTATCTGAATTGGATTAAAAGTTGGAAGTGAACGTAATATGTAACGTAAAGGATAGAATGCTTTCATTTTTTTCTGACAGCACAGGTGCAGTACAGATTTCTTATTAGCAATATTGAATGCAAAGCCTGTATTGAACCAGTCCTTGTTCAAGCAGACTGAACTTGTCGGCCATCCTGAGCTTATTCACAATTCTGCAGCCAGACTTTTAATGAAACAAAAGGAGGAGTTTATTACATTAGTCCTGGATGAATTGCTCTGTCACTTGTAGAATATACCTTTACATCCACCTTTTTTTTTTGCTCTTTTGAGTTAACACTGGCCTTCAGCAGATTCTCTGCTAACCCTCAAACCCCCTCTGTTGCCTCTGGTGCATTTTCCATGATTCAAAAGACTAGGCTGCTCCCTCAGAACATATTAGGAAAGCAGGGACTGTGGACACGTGTTATTTTTATAGCAGTGCAGTCTGGTTCATTTTTGCACTCTATTTATATACTTTCCCTTTCTTTGTATTTGGCTGTAACCCATTGTATTTGTATTGCCTCTTCCTCTTTTTAACTTTGTGCACTTTAACCAGGCTGAGCTACATTTTATGTATATGGCATCTTTTAGCTGAACCATATTATAAGTAAAAATAGCATATGAGAAGTGCAACCTGGCTTTGAAAAGACACACAAAAAAACAAGGGATTGAACCAGTAAGGAAACTCCCTGGAAGCTTCAAGATCCCTCAGTTTCTTCACTGTAGACTGGCTGAACTGCAAAATCTGAATTGGTTAAGTGAAGGTACCATGTGGGTATCTAGCACACGGAGAGCAGCCCTGATCCTCAGCTTCAGATTTTTAACACACAGTTCTCTCGAGAACAGGCTAGAGTACAACAGAAATGAATGTGAACTATTAATGAGGATGGGCAGAAAGATCACTGATCTGGTTTCAAAGAAACAAATGGCTGTTTTTAATTAATTACTTAATGACAAATTTGTCCATTTTGATTGAAGAAGAAGAAGATTGAATTAGAATTAGGAGCATGCTCATGGCTAATCTTTGTTTTAGGAGTTTAGTTAGTACAGTTGACGTTAGGTCTACATCAACATTAGTGTGACGGTTAATGTTGGGAATGAGAAGCTGATGGAAGATTAGTATGTGGGGCTGTGTATGTGTGTGTGTATTAGTGTGGCAATGCTCTTTCTAACTGCTGCTTCTGAGTTTCTGTGCTGTAAAATTAGTGTTTTCATGGTTGCTGCATCTGACAATACACATCACCCTTACTGAGAAGGGGGGTGGGTGGTGAGGACCGGAGAAAGAAACAAAGAGTGACACATGTGAAGGTATTAAGGCAAAGTGAAACGAGAAGGAAGAGAGGAAGAGAAAGCATGAAATTAGAACATAATGGGATGCAGGAAGGACGGAGAAGGAAAGAGTGTGAGAGGGAAATGGGAGCAAGTCACAGTGTTTGTTCAACAGCAGGTCAGACAAAAGTGACAGTGAGTACTCTGAGAGCATTTGAATGGCAGCGTTAGCATCACAGTAATCCTCTTAGACACAAGCAGCCCTGGGAAGGGATTTTACTACATGTAATTAACAGTCATTTAAGCTATACTACATTCCATTAAAGGAAAGAAAGTGGGCCCACATGTATATCTGAAATATTTACCTAAATGAAATCCTGCTGGTAATGCAGGTAAGTGAAAATGTAAAGACTCAAAAAGACCAGATGAACAAGAAATGACACACACACACACACACACACACACACACACACAAAAGACAACTCGCCTACTAAAGCTGACTTCTGCTATTTTTTCTAATCTGTGCGACATGTAAATATAATAATATAAGGAACAAAAAGAAACTTGACACAGTTAAGACACTTAAGCTGAACTGGTTTTGGGGGCCACACTGAAGTTTCTGGTCAAATTGTGAATTCAAAGCTAAAATACAAATTAAATACAACCAATACTTCGACCAGGATATAATTTATAATCAACATCCAGGTTCTGGAGCAGTGCTTTTTTTTTTAGGTAAAAAGCACAGTAACGTAGAGTAACCAATAATTCCCTGGTTCACACAGCTTATACATATAAACTAACCACAATTTGTGTTTCGTAAAGATGTTCATAACATGTAGTTTATGCACATCTGAGCATGGAGAAGGCTGACGAAGTGAGCAAAGATGAGAGATTTAATATTCCATAACTATGTATTAGATATTGATTAATTGAAATAAATGCAATTCAACAATAATCAAATTTTATAATAATAATAATAATAATTATATATATATATATATATATATATATATATATATATATATATATATATATATATATATACACATACATACATACATGTATATATATATACACACACACACACACACACACACACACACCCTATATTATATATCCCTATATTATTATATTAACATGTCACACAGATTAGAAAAAATTGCAGAAGTCATCTTTAGTATGCGAGTTGTCTTTTGTCCTTGTAGGGGTGAAATTCAGTTATATCTCCTCTACAGCAAAGTCTGAAGGAATCCTTCCTCAGACAGCTGGACTAACAACAGCTGAGCCTCTCCACACAATGTACACACAGCATGTCTGTTTCTTGACTATATCAATGAGTCATTGAGATCCTGTTGAACCTTTGCTATGAAAATTGTTTCTTTGTGTTTTCAGCAGAACAATATCCACATCTCAGAAACCAAGAGGTCCACTTTAAAAAACACAGGAATTCAGGATTACGTCTTTGTATGCCCACTAGTCCTGTCTGTCTGTCTGTCTGTCTGTCTGTCTGGCATTCTCACCATGTCGCAGACTGGCTGAGTTCAGGTGCCACTATTTTCAGAGCAGCCTTCATTCAAAACAAGTTGAAATTCAATTTATCATTTTGATTCCAACAGAATTCAAATTTGCAGACACTGATGTTTCAGCTGAATAACTAAATAAAAAATTTAAAGTATAAAGATTTTTTTAATAAACAAAATTTCATTTTGTTTAATTCTTTGTTTGTTTTTGCATAAACCTGTAGCGTAATAGAGTAAATGGTGTTAGTGGAGTTCAAGCTGCTTCTTATGCTGACCTTGCACTGTCTAAAATGGTTGAATAATTTGAAAGGACACAGACACAGTTTGCCTTCACTTAACATACTGAATAAAGAAGATTAGACTGCGTTCCCCCTATGGAGTGAACAGAATATTAACTTAATACTGCTGCTAGAAATGGGTTGGCTTCAGAGGAATTAATTTCATTTCCTCCTCTTGTTTCTGTCACAGCAGTGTTAAGCTCAAGCAATTTATCAAATTTGATAATAGATGAGGATTTTTTTTTGTACATAATAACACACAACAACCACTCATCAACTGCAGGTAAAGAGCTGTTTGATTAAAAAGTACTAGTTCCTACTGAGATGTAGACCAGGAACAATAAAAAGTGAAAATAAAAAATAAATAAATATAAATACTACGTTCCTACACTATATAAATAATAATCTGTGTGTGTGTGTGTCTACCCAACATTGCTGCAACCAATCCATGATTGGAACCAACCAAGAAATTGGTTTGACATAACATAGTGTGAGCGCATCATTGTCAATTCACCAAACAGAAACATTATGTTGTCAGGCGTTTCACTGCTGAGGCTAACACAGACTTATGCTTTGACAATTAAGCTAATTTGTGTGAGAACTGAAAGCAGAGAGAGAGAATAGCTTTGTGATGACAGAGAAAGTCAGAGTGGTGTAGGATAAAGCATATGACAGAGTTTTAATACCAATACCTGTTCTTTTCCTCTCCGTAAATTGTTTTTTGACAAAATACTGGAAAACCTTGAGCCTCCTCTTTTGATCTACATCTACATCTTTCTCTTCCTCCATATGTCTATTTTTCCCATCACCTCCCTCCCACTACTGCTGTCCTCTTCACCTGACCTCCTCTCTTTACTTTCCTATCCTCTCTTCCACTCAGTTATTTAGTACAGGCAGCTGCAGCTTTTTCAGAGCCTCTCATCAGTCCTCCACATTTCTCTCTCCTTCTTGTAGCACCAGTGCACTGACCCCTCATCTACCCTCCCTTTCCTCTCTGTCTCCCTCGCCCTCATTCCCTCATTCATTTTCTCCTGCCAAGTCAGCTCTTGGAGCCATCTCTCTCTCTCTCTCTCTCTCTCTCTTTCTCTCTCTATCAATTCTTTTACTCCCTCACTCTGGCCTAGTCATTAATATGGAAGACAGTGTTCCACTAAGCCACTGGGTCTTCCTTTGCTTTTTCTATTTTACTCTTTCATCTTCTTTTCTATCCTTTTTGTCCCCTCAGCCACCACGATTTTTTGTTACCTATGTCCTACTCTTTGTTTTCATATTTCCATCACTTTCTCCTTTTTTGCTCTGCCATCATTCTCTCAAAATCAAATTTGCTGTATTGGGTTGAGTATCAGCTGAAACATACTGCCGGTATTGAAATACAGCTGAGTCTCAATAACAACCACAGTGAAAGAGTCAAGCCCTTAAAGGCTATAAGGTTATTTTAAAATTGCTGGATGGAGCCCCCATACTGAGTACTTAGTGATTGTTAGAGGTTTAGAAGCAGAGAGCTAAAACAGAAGTTTGTCGTGAGAGTGATGCTAGATGAGAGAATGTGGGGCTCATTAAAATCAAAGGCAATTTTCCCCTTGGGACCATATGGCCGCTTGGTCACTAAAACACTGTACGTTCCCTAGCATCTTTTCTGAACACACCAGTCTGGCCTAACGTTTTAATGTGCTGCTGTAGTCAGGCGACACAATTAGAGACTGAGGAAAAACAGACAAACACACACAACCTTCACCCACAGGATCACAGTTTTTGTCCTAAGTAAAACTAAAAGTCGAGCATTGCTAACCTGATCAGATGTTGTATATTAATTGTTGCTAACTTGACCACAGAATCCTGCACATACAAAACTAGCACTAGATGGGAACCTACAGTGTGTACTAGCTTGAAGGCATTGACCAGCTGTTGTAACTGACGAGTTGGGAGCCAGAACATTGGTTGTGTGTCTTGAAACAACAGATGTTTGCACTTTCTGACAGGTAACCTCTCACAGTCATGAGAATAATGATACACAACAGATGACTATGCTGAAAGACAGACTTAAAAAAGGTTGACACCAATGCAGTCAGTGTCACTTCTTTTTATCTTGAACATAATCTTGCTTGTGTTAACCAATTTGTTTTAGTTGCCTAAATTTGAATCCCACCATGACAGTGAAGTGAAAGATGAGGAAAAAACTGTCAGGAAACAATTTTGCAGTGTTCCTAAGGGTCATTTGGAAGACGGTGAGAAGTACTGTGGTTTAGGTTGGACAACCTGTGCAAATTAACAAAAAACCAACCACAAAAAATTAACAAAAGACCAACCACATGACCCATGATTCACAATTAAGCTCTGTAAATCTCTGAACCATCGCTAAGCTGAAAAACAGCAGAGCAACAAGAGCTTAGCACCAAACATGAGGACAAAATGAAGAACTTTAGCTTGTAAAATAATCAGAGGTGGTCTCTGATTTGGCATTATAATAAATAATTTGAAACTATTCATCTATCTATGTCTTATTTCATAGTGAGGACAGTGTACAGACACACAACACTCACTCTTTCTTTCTCTGTCTATCTCTCAGTCTGCCTGCCTGTCTCCCTGTATGGTGTCTGCTACAGCAGTTGGATTTACTTAAGTGACTTCACTCTGCAATCAGCCTCAGATGTGAGCTGTGTGTTTGTGGCCTTTTCTGTGTGTGTGTGTGTGTGTGTGTGTGTTTGAGGCTTAAAACCACCAACCATCCACAATCCACCAGCCACCATACACCATACACCATCCACTAGCCACCATCCACCATCCACTATCCACCAGGCACTATCCACCATCCACCAGTCTGGGATTCATTAGTCTGATCACTGACTGACTCTCTTCTCATCTAATATTCTGTATTATATTATATTTATTATCTGTAAATATTGTTTGTAAAATTTGTTTTTTCGGTTTGACTCTCCCGACAATATATCTGTGTATAACAGATATAATATAATATCACTGACTCACTCTCTTTCTTGAAAAATGTCTAGTTACTACACTATATACTACTACTCTTGCTCTCTGTCTACTCTCTCTCTCCCTCTCTGTCTCTCTCTCTCTTTCATTCAATGGCTCATTGATTAGTTCTGGTGTTGAGGAGAATTGCCTACTTGGTCGCAAAGTAAAAAGCACTAAGTGTTATTCGTGTTTCTCTCTCAGCCTCAGTCTGACCTCCCTTTTGCTTTCAGTATAGACGTTGTCAATAAGCTTTGGCGTCATCCCACCGTTTGCAAAGAAACGCGTCTTTTTTCTGTTGCTTTTCCCGCTCCAAGCTGATAGCCTTGGCGTCTCTGAGCCATCTACAGGCAGAGGGTGGAGGGTGTTTGGCGTCTTTTCAGTCTCAAGGGGGGAAAAGAACGGCAAATTATTACAGCAGCTTTGTTCACCTGTCTTAAAACAACGACTGGATTAAAACGATTTACAGAGCAAATACTGGCCTTTTATTGGAAAGGAGATCTGGTGCCATTTGTTTCTTGTTTACTGCATTTATTATAGAATGAATCAATAATGCATTCTTTATCTAGAACAGGGGAGACAAACATATGGCCTGTGGGCCAGAACTGGCCCACCAACCTGTCCAATCCAGCCCACTGGATGACTGCAGTGTGTGAAAACTGCAGAAAAGTCATTATTTCCAGTTGTTGCGTAAAATGCACTGCTAATCATGAGACATTCACTGGACAAAGAAGGAAGTAATCCACTTTTTAATCATTTTTCTTCAGTTCCAAAATGTTTTGTGCCTTTGTAGATCCACAGAGATGTTTATTAAGATCATAACAGAAGTTAGATCAGGTCACTTTTCACACAAAGGATGTCATAATGAATAATTATTATTAAATAATAATAATATATAGTAAGGCTGTCAGTTTTTGTTCGATATTCAAACATGGGTTCAAACAAGGGGTGAAAAGTTCATATCCGAATTGTAATTCGAAATGTAGGCTTTACCAGGCATTACAAGGAGTCTCTGCTATACCTAACCAAATTCAAATTTCAAACTCCATCTTAGAATTTTTTCTCTTAAATCCACTTTGTGTCCCTTAGATGAACACAGCAGTTGTGTAGACTACAAGCTGAATTCAAGAGGAAACCTTAGCCTGAGGCCTATCCCACCCTGTCTTACACTTTGTGGAAGGAAGGAACACAAAAAAACACACCGTTCACTACTGTAAACAAAGAAAAAGAAAGTTATGTACGAGTGTGAGTGCACATGTATGTGGGTGAACAAGAGAGAGAGAGGAATATAACCATGTCAGTTCAGGTGCTTTTGTTGTCAAGCAACACTGGCTTCCTAGTACATGGAGACATACATAGACAGATGCAGCTCTGCCATACTAAGACTAAGAGCACTTCATTCAACAGCAGCACACCTTTCCTCCACACTACCTACAATACATCTACATCCTTTTACATCCATGACAATATGTGGAGGACTCAACACAGTGCGGCTATAAATATCCCAACCAACTTCAACATATATATGATGAAATATGATGACAAATGAATGAATGAAGTTTGATTTCTTTGCTTTCTGTACACACCACTACTGGACTTGTGGATTTCTGTGAATTTTGGGGTCTCTCTTCATCTGCAAGACATTGAGATACCAAAAAGGACACGGACATGATACTGTGCACCTTAGGCAACATTGCCCAACTACAACATTTCTACACTTTCTCATTCATTAATTAGACTTTCAAAATAAAGCTTGCTGAGAAACATTACATTTTTCATTGAAATGGTCAGTTTGGTAAGGAAAGGGCAGGTTACATAACATTAACAGTCGTCTCCTGAGTGAAAGTTCTGTGTTTGTTTGCCCCAACCACTTCCATATGTGGAAACCACTGAACAAAATGCCATATTTAATGAATTTGGAGAGAATTGGCTAAACATGTATTATGTTGTCCTGAAAAATTGGGTTCATGGGGGTCAAACAATTTTTTTTCCTAAAATTTGATGTTCTAGCACAATATCAGTTAGCATACTTTGCCCTCTGTCAGCCATAAATCTTGCCTGTATATGTATGTCACAATAGTTTGTATGAAAAGCCTTGGTGTGGAACCTCTTTGGCTTTTAAGTTCTGTGGCTTCCATCCGGGAAACCCATTTTCCATGTAGGACAGTTGGGCAGACTTTCAGGAACTGCCTTTATGGAGCGTAAAAAAAGTAGAATTTCCTCAGATGCTTCACACAGTACTTGGTCGTCCCAGTAAACAGCCAATGAAAATGTGTTGTAAGGGAAGAAGGGAGAGGAGAGCCTGGATTCTCTCCACTGTTCTCACATTCTGTTTTTTTCACTGCTCAGCTCCTCTTTCCTGAAAACAAGGAGTTTAAAAAAAGGTTGTCGTTTGCATTTTTGTGTGTGTCTTTATGTGTAAGACAATGTAAGCTGAAGGTCTCTAGTTTACTTTGCTTCACTGCTTGACTTTCCTCAAAATCACTGGTGCAAAGAGAGGAAAACTGGCAGAAAGGATACAGCGCAAAATGAGCAAATAGAGAAAAAAGCATGTCTAAAAGTGCAGGAAGTGGTGAGAGTGATATTTTAGATTTTTGGCTGAACATTGGTGGGTTAGGTCAGGCTGAAACTACTTTGGAGAAAGAGGACCACACACATATCCACAAACACACATACACGCACAACCTTTTAGCCATTTTAAGACCCGTTTGAGAACTGTTTCTGATTATGTTTAGATGGCAATGTATATATGAGGAGACGTCTGTCTGTCTCTTTATTTCCATCAGTCCATGCAGCTGTCTTTCTTTTTCTCACTCTCTTTCCTTCCAAATCTCCTCCCTCTTTATTTTCTCCCTTTCATGCCCCCTCTCCTGATGTAGTCTGACTCTAATTGTGGTTGTCTTAGTTCCTTTCTTCAAACCATCAAAGTCTGTTTCCTATCACACTCCTAACTATAAGAAGACTGATCCAGGGTCATTGGCCAGCCAGCACGACTCGGCATCTGGTGCTTGTCAACCTCCACAGGCAAACAGGTCTCAGATCAGCACTCTGATTTGAACCAAATAGAGCCCCTGTGGCCCCAAACTAGGGTTTCATCCTCAACTTCCAGCCTAACATCTACCATGTGGAGAGCCACCAGGAGCAAGTGTGATGGCAAAGCAGACCAGATGCTGAATATGCCAAATTCAAGTCAAGTAAGTTCTTATAGTTGGACTATGATCAAAAATGCAGCTATCTAACCTTGGTGTATCCCATGTTCCATTCAAAAACTGTCATAGAGGAATGAGAATCCATATTCTGGGTAATGACTTTGTCTTGAAATTCAATTTTCTGTCCAAAACAAAGAAGCTTGATTTTAACATTAGTTCTTCCACAATATCCCCAACAATGTTTCTTTTCTTCCCATGTTCCAAAATTGTTTCCACCATGATCCACTTACCATCAACCCCATCTGGCAAAACATGTCTGTCCAAAACAATTCAGATGTTCAACCAGTAGACCCGCTACACGCAAAGGCCCCATCAGATGAAGCCGGTGCTGAAAATGCGGAAACCTCTCCACCTCCAATGAACCATACTTTTTTGCTAAATATGGTAGTTAGATTAGTAGTTAGATCTTACAACACAACAATTTGGGCCTCATCGTTAAAAAAAAAAAAAAAGGTTGTCAATTTTATTCAGTCCATGTCTGAATGATGTCTTGTTCAGTCATGCAGTGGGTAGAGGAATCTGTCATAACCTTACTTACTTGTTGTATTAAAACTAACTAAAAGAAAGATATCATCCACTAATCAGAAGGTCAGCAGTTCGATCCCTGATTCGAAAAGCCTTGCAGGAGTTTCTGTTCAACCTGTGTTAGATACTGAAAATCAAACAAAGAAATAGCATTATATTTAAGTTTGCTGACCTTCCCTCGGGTTCCCAAAACTAAATGGTGTCCTTTGTGCTAAATATCTGTCAGTTGCTCTGCAAGAGCTCTAAAAGTTTCAGGATTTTGTGTGATAAGACACAGAAACAGACATGAAAGGGAGGGAAGATTGGAAAGCAATAACAAAAGGCTGAGGAAAACCATGACAGAGCAGGAGAAAGTGGTCTGTATTGAGGACAACCACTGGCAGCAAACTGGAAGTCATAAGAAGTTCAAACCTGTGTGCTTGCCAAGTGTCATGGGCAATCTCAACATTCATCATCAATCAAGATATAAAACAGCTACACTTCATACGGTGCAGTCTGAAATGTATAATAATAATGAAGTAGAAGCTGGGGTGAACTCAAATGACTCAAATGATTATGTCTGTTTTACAACACGTCAATTACTGACGTACTTCGCTACAGACCACCTGCCTTCTTTTGCTACTTATCTAGAAGAGATAGAAATATGGCAAAATATGAGCAGGTATGTGAATATTCTGAGCATGTGGAAACTGAATCTTCTGCTTGTTCTTTGTTGATTAAAATTAGATTACATGCTAAATTAATTATCTTTCATTTTGGCAATAATAATAATTTAAATTAGTTTAATTTATTTCAAGCCAATAAATCTGTCAGTTTTAATTAGAAAAGGAAATAAAATTTCTGAAGGTGAGTAATGAAGCAGAGTAAAGTCCTTTTACCATGTGTTACAGGTAAGTACAATCGGGCTGCATACTCCTCTTCCTCCTCTTCCTCCTCCTCCTCCTCTTCCTCTGAGTCTGGCTCAGCCACGCTGCCTAACAATGGGTTGTCATGTGGACAGGCTGATTGTGGATGTGATTGGTCAATGACAGATGATGGACAGGAGGGGGAGGGCATTGGAGAACCTATGAAAGAACACAACCAAAAAGAAAAAAAGGAATGATGAATTTGAAGAATGAATAAAAGTAGCAACAATAAAAATAAACAAAAATTTTAACACATAACAAAAAAGAAATGACTGGTCAATGAGTTATGGTGACATGAGCTGATGGTGTGACTGAAAGTGGCATGACATTGATGACGTGAACTGAAGGACAATTCCTGGGCTGAAGCTGCCAAACAGTCACAATATACACTCTGAGTTGCTGCCATAAACCTGCACAGACACTGTTCATTCAGGACTCTGCTGTATCTTCTTCAGCTTGGCTACCATGTCTTGGGGGGACACCAGCATCCATCCTGTCCTCCTCATTTCTCTCCCACCTTCGTCTCTTCTCTCTATACCTCCATAAATCCTACAGTTTTCAAGGACGGGGCTTGATTAAATTCCACATTGCATCTTCACCACTGATTTGTGACTGAAAGAGGACTTGGTCTAAGTTGTTGAAGTGTGTGGGGTGTCAGTCTGAGCATCAGTCTCTGTTGGCTATATGCTGTGCCTGTGTGAGGCCAGACTCACAAGCAGAAGAGTGTGCAAAATCAATTGTGTATCGATGTGGTAACCTTGGCATTTAGTGACTTCTGAATGCTAAATGGCTCTACTCTCTGTGCATGTGTGGATTTGTGTGCGTGCGTATGTGTGTGCATAAGTGTTTGGACCATACAGATAACGCTGTCCAGTCTTGTATTCCATACAAATGTGCTGGCACAAAACAATGAAATTAGTTGTGGAAAAGCAAAGGACTTAAAAAAACAAACAGCACTTGCCATGGTGGCTTCTTTACAGATAAAATGGGTTATGTCTCCATCTAAATCCCTTGATCTCTCACATTTGCGAGCAAGGAGGGAGAAATTGAAATACAAAATCAATGTTAGCAGGAAAAGAATTGTAATCTTGTTTGGCTGAGCATTCAGACATCTGCAGATGCTAATGCTGAGAAGGGAACACACACCTATCTTAAGCTCTGCCCCTGTCTCTCTAAAGCACACACACACACACACTGATTGCACTATTTGTTTTTAAGGAATAACAAAATGGTTTTCACTGTAGTCAACAGATCAAGGATATCACACATTCTGTATCTATTGCTTTCACAGGCATGAGTAGAAAAATGCACACACTCAAGAAATTTCAAACACTCAGCCAGTCTTGTCCCTTGCAGCCATCTGCACTGCGACTCCTACCCCAACATTAATTTGGATTTCTGCGGTTACAGGCTAAAACTACAGTACAGCAGCTCCATGCAAACCGATCCAAAATAACATGATATAAGTCTCTGTTTAATTATTTACTAGAATGCCTTTTGGCTTGTTTCTTTCACTGAGATAGAAAATCACATGGATGTGGCATTTTCTATTAAATGCCCCACCCCCCACCCCCCCACCCAAGTGCTGCTATGGATGGAAAAAACAAAGCCCAGCGGGGAAACAGAAACTACATAGGAATTGTGCTATATGTGGGCAATAGTAAACAGCAGATATGGTCTACTGATTGGACTCCATAATTTGTGCAGAATTGATCAGCACTGCACTGATTATTATGAGAAGCCTTTCACCTGAACCGGTCCTCCTGAGACATTTTAATCCATTTCCAAGCAAGTAGTCCTCCATTTATTTTGCTGTCAACATTATCGAAATGCTTATCGTAGGCAGTGCTATACTCTGTGAGAATCAAAAGGCTGCTTTGAGGATGAAATCCTGGAGCACACAAAGAAATCCATTTCGCCATATTTCAGTTCAGTTTCATTAGATTTATACATGCCAAGTCACAACAGATGTTAGCTCTTGTTCTTGTTAATGTTTTGTGGAGACGTGGAAGAATAGTTGTTATGGGTGGGAGCCAATGGGGATGTTAATAAAGTGTAGGGTAGGGCACATTAGGTCTATCTTATCTTAAATACAGCATGCATCTTCAATCTTTCAGACCTTTATTTAAAGGGGTGTCAGATATTATTACTAATAGGCTTTACAAATTAGTGGTATACCATGTACTCTTTGCACATGAAAATGTTAGCAGTCTACTCATTGATACTTTAATCAGATTACTGTAAAGGCAAAACTAAATGGATTATAACTGTTTATGCTCCAAAATAAAGCAAAACAAAAAGCAGTCTCTCGCTCCAGGAGAGGAAGTATTGGAATATTCATTTTCACATAATCATACATGAAACAATTACAGTGTGTATGCAGGCCTGTGCACGTGTGTGTGTGTGTGTGTGTGTCAGACTGAGAGCAGGTAATAAAAGCATCATTTGCTGGTTTGTTCCCACAGAGTGTGTAGTGATTGTTGTGCCAAAGGGTTTGGCTTCAGATCCAAGTCTAGTCTAAATCAGCCAATACTGCCTGAAGGACACACACACACACACACACACACACACACACACACACACACACACGCACCAACAGTGATTCACATGGGTTCACACTGGGATGTAATTCAAACAGAAGTACACGCATGTGTACACACACAAACATGCACACACAAACATGTACACACACAAACATGTACACACACAGACACACACACACCAAAACAGAAACGCAGACACCAGAAAAACAGAAAGTATATGAAATGTGTCCTGCATGACACCACATATCATATCCAACATAAGTGTGTTCCAAGCACTTCTGCAGTGGTTTATGTGGCAGAACAGGAATGTGCTTCCACTTCAGAACATTACATTTTGCATGCTTACAATATATTTCAATGAAGTGTCAAACAGTGACAAGTATACAACAAGAAATTAGTTACAAT
The DNA here is from genome assembly GCA_023373845.1 of Nibea coibor. Classification (NCBI taxonomy): domain Eukaryota; kingdom Metazoa; phylum Chordata; class Actinopteri; family Sciaenidae; genus Nibea; species Nibea coibor. The sequence continues at coordinate 27,606,632 of CM041719.1, read as the reverse complement.
CCATGCTGCATGGCAGCTAGGGCAGAACACAACTGTCCAGTAGGAGCAGAGAACATAAATATGTGCTCAGTGTAGCCTGCAGCTACAGCATTCTATCCATATGTGTGAATGCAGTGTTAGTCTGAGTTTAGCATGCTGGGCGAGACTTCCGTCTCTCCTGCTCTGAAAATCATTTCTCTTCATCTATAACAAAAGCATAACCTCATCATAACCAAGATCTTTAATGTCTCACCCCACCAAGAGTTCCCATTCTTAGTAGCTCTTTTTCCTCTGGCCCACGCTTTCCCTAAAATCCACCTGCATTGTTCTGGAGTTTGGGAAATATCTCTGTGTTGACATTCTCTGTTTTTTGCCTGCTCTCTCTGTGTCTGTCAATCTCCATATCAAAGACGCCCTGGTAGAATGTATTGTTACTGGGATTACAGAGGGAGGGAGGCTGAGACGGAGAGAGAAAGAGACTGAAATATTTCAGGCCGCAAAAAAATCCATAACTCCTTTAAGTCATGGAACTCTGTGTATACTGTATCTGTGTGTGAGTGTTGTAGTAAATGGGTCACAGGCAGATTTTGTGTTTGTCAAAAGGTCTGACACAGCTGTCCACTTTTCTCTGTGGGGACACGGTGTTAAACTCGGCTATGATTGCCTGGGAGCTTGTTGTTCCAGCTCAAGACAATATTCTTTTCAGGCTCTGATCAATTGGGTAAAAATAACTTTGCAATGAAATACTCAGTCTGTCAAATGGCTAGGTGCCTCCTGGAATCTCCCACAGTGCCTGAGGGAACGAGGTAATGCTGCATTCACATCATGAGGCACTTCAAAGAGTAAGAAATGTTCTAGTGTCTCAAATGAAACCACCAAGACTCCAGGAATGGCATGTTTTGCTCCTCCTGATGTGCTTTTTTACACACTGAATGAAGTGTGAAGAATGTAAATGTTATTAGAAATGAATTAATTGAAACAAATTTGGTTTTCAGTCTTTCCGTGAACTCCAAATGAAATGTGATGTGTACAGAAATGACTGTTGAAGAAAGGACTTTATGATCTAGTTCAAAAGTATATCAAAATCTGTGTTCATGTGCTGCTGAACAACAATGTACTATTTCAAAATGTTTTACTTTTTTACTTTTATAACCTTGTGAGGAAGTTGGATTCACAAGATCACAAAACTCGGCTTGTGTTCAAACCACTGTGAATAGACCAATCAGCGACAGGTCTGGTTTAACACTAGGTGTGTGTGACAACGCGTGAGGAAAAAATATTAGTGAAAGTGCCTTCCCTTTTCCAAACATGAGCCAGCAACAACAACAACACAAAGCATCTGACACAGCAGCTGAGGTGTACCTCACTGAGTTCTTGCTTCTCGTTTTGTCACAGTGAAAGATGTCGACGAGAACAGAGTCTGGCTGCAACCTGGACTGAAGAACATTTGGAAGCTGAACAAACGGCAAAGCCAGAACTGATCCATCCTTTCCAAACACATGGAGAAAAACCACCAAACAAACTCATCCTGCAGTAAAACAGACATATTCAGCTGCGTGACTTATTACTGAGGGTGAGAAAGTTCCCTTCAGTGGCCTGTTTACTTTGTAGTTATATATTATTGTGTTCAGTTCCTGCTTCTGTAGTTAAAAGTTGAATATATTTTTTGAAAAGAAAACTTCACTTTCCCATTGTGTTTGAGGACAATGCTGGGGACGTTTGTTTGATAGAAACAGGCACATGGTGGCTCAAGAGAGAATCCCCCGGTGTACTCGCAGTGACTGCTTTATGTCGTCTCAATGGAAAATGTGCAGAGCTTTTTAACCCCTGTAGCCATGTCACGCAAAACAAGTGCAACCTCAGATCTCACCCAGCTGTTGGAGACGTGGTAGTGTGTGTGTGTGTGTGTGTGTGTGTGTGTGTATCTATATTTTGAACACCTGGCTCCTTCAGTGCCTCCTCATTCTTCATCCCTGCTTGGCTTGGTTTTGGCAGACACACACACACACACACACACACACACACACACACACACACACACACACCACACACCTACACACAGATCTGTTTGCTGTAGTCCTGAGGAAGTTACTTCTGCACTCTCTCTCTCTGTTTTTTTTCTCTCGCCATTCTTTTTTCTCTGCTTTTTATCTTTCCCACTGTTTTGCTGTGAACTCTCTTCCACACTGGTCACCCCCAGCTGTGCAGCACAGTAGGTGTGTTCTACTTTGCTTCATAAAGTTTCTCTGGATAAATCAATAACAGCAAAAATTTACATTTTAATGCAAATCATCACAAGTTAAAGTTCTGAAATCTTGACAGTAATTGCTTTTTAAACTTTCCCTGGACAAATTAAGGACAAAGAAGTAGAAGATTTATGAAATGTAGTCTCAACCTAATTGCAACAAATTGATTTCAGTAGGATGTGGCAAAAAATGTTTCAGATCAAATAAATGGTTAATAACTGTCACATTTTTTGTTTGAACTGATGAACCATGCATGTGTTTTCGTCTCAACTACAAAAACTCAGTGACCTTCAAAAAGAGCACTGTCGATTTACACGGGACTTGGACTGTTCAATGATGTTCTGACGGCTACAATCACAACCACTTAAATCACAGTTCATAAGTGCTGAGAATAAATGAGTGACTGCTGCTTCCCAACCATCTAAAGTCAAACGCGTACTGTCATGAATTAATAACTGACAATGATTTCTTGTCTTTTTTTATGTCAAATTTTGGTTGTTGGTTCATTAGCGTTTAATTTGACTGTATGAATAAATAACATGTTTAATGTTTAAAGAATAATTGATATTTAGCAGCACAGAACTTACCCTTGATACAAATCACACATATGAAAGAACACACACAGGATACATACATAGAGCAGCAGTAGTTAAATGGCCACTTAGCTGTTAGTATTCTGTCATTTCCTAGCACAGAGTAAAAGAAGCAAACATTTCTGCTGTGATCAAAGAGAGGGGAGCGGAGATTTTGTCTAAGAGGCTGCAATCACAAGACACAATACACCCAGACGTAATGATTGTCTCAAATGCTTTTCTTATGTTTACATACCAAATGCCTGCTGTTGCATAGTGTGCCTACAGTACATGCCTGGTTTAATGAGCCATATGTCTGATTGGGCCAGTTTTCCTTGTGCCGTGCATTCACATTTAGCAGAAATGATTCTACAGGTGTGGACCATTGCAAAACACATTATTGTGCTACACAGTGATTCCGAAGCAGAAATCAGTCACCGCAGCAGAAAAACAGAAGCACCCCCTGAGGTTCTGCAGTTGCACAGGGGTATGTGGAAAGATTGTGGAGTAGTACAGCTAATTTGAATCCAAATTATGATTTGGTAAAAATGAAAATATCCACATATTTGTGTTTAGGCAGGAAATAAACATGCACATGGGACAAAACATAATGTGAGGCTGCTCCACTATATATTACATAGATTATACATATATTTTAAAGCATATTTATATTCAAGAGAGCTGAGAGGTCAAAACAGACTGCTCAAACTAAGTGACAGTCTTAAATAACAGAAAGTGTAACATCAGTTTAGCACATTTGTAATGTGATGAGTAGTGTCACTCTCAGCACTAACAGTTTAACACATGCTGCCATAAAATGGAACAGTGTGTCATAACTGATCTACCTGTGATGATTGTAAATATGCTTTAGGTGCTTTCTAAATGCAGATGCAGACTGAATATCATTTTACACTTTCACACTTTCACTTGGTCATTCCTGGGACTAACAATGATAACAGGAAGTGTAGCTCAATAATACATCTTCCACACTTAATAGTAGCCTACGGTAGCCTAAAGGGTGCCGTACGTTGCCATGAGCACCACGGTCACAAATGCAACAGGACAAGAGTGACTGAAGTAAGCGAGGAACAAAAAGCCTCAGAGAGTTCATCATCTTAGTATCATAGTAATACTAAACTTATTAACCTTTGTCTTCCACAGAGTGTCCTGTACATTCATTCATTGTTTCCTGTGTGGGTATACAATACTGTCACTAGATGACTATATGAGCGGCAGTCACAGAATGTAAACGCATTGATTCGCTATGGCTAAAGCTCACCATAAATTCTAAGTACTGCATACAAATGGATTTTGATATAGTTAAAGACTAAACAACCTAACAGCAGAATATATAATGTATGAATCTGCAATGTCTCAGTCAGTGATTTAGGCTGAACTGATGAGGCTGCAGTGTTACACAGAAAATGTGGCCCAGCTCTAAAATCTATATATCTATGTGTGACTCATTACAGTTCTATATAGAACCACTGACCCAACTGACGTGTCTTCCTGTGCTCCTCAGTACATGCACAACCTCTCATAGCCTTTACAACTAATAATTAATAAAATAAAAAATGATAATAATGGAAGCATTTCTCCTGAACACAAATGGGCAGTTTATCCAGTGCCATAAAGTTTTTTGAGGGGAGATGCACTCTGATGTGAATCAATATCACTTAGGATGAGGAGGATGTAGTTAATTGTCACTGTCCTGCTAAATAAGCAATGTCCAAGTGGACGTGTGTGTGTGTGTTGCAGGTCATAAATGTGGTGTCAGGCCAAGCCATCACATACATGCTAATTAGATGAGTGCTGCAACCCCCTCTCCCTCCTCCTCCCCTTCCGTACAACACACACTCACACAAACATAAAACTGCAAACAATACACACATACTGTAAATCCTACACCTCATGTTCCTTGTTCACACACACAGACAGCTACAATTCAGTGATGACGGACAGAAAGTAACACTAACAGTGAATTTACTCTTTAGATTTAGTTTTGCCATCCAGTCTTAGGAAACTTGCAGAGAGTCTTCAAACTCTCCAGTCTATGTCTTTCACACTCCCTTTCATTATCTCTGTCTTTCTGTTTTATGAGTCTATGAGATCATGTCGGCCTTTTGTTCCCATTGACTATAAACTAGTGTTAAGCCACTACGTCCCCTGGGCACAGTTACAGTAACAACCATGATGGTAGAGAGACACATGCTAGAACCATTTAGTCTATCTCACCATGTATGTAAGTGTAGAGAAGAGAAACAGATGAAGAGAAACTATTCTACTGCACTTTTGTTTTCACTTCTGATTGGATCTTAAGCTTGTTTTGATTTCTGCACTGCTCTGATTGGTTTAACACTGACCGACTGGGGTAAGCCATGACGTTAATGAATCAGAGGGGCAGTGCCAGAATGGCCAAACAAAACAAGCTGCCAGTGATTCATGGGATCTGGAAGCCGGGCTAATCCAGGCCGTGGTGTTTTGCATAACAGGTGTTACATTGCCACTATGAAAAGGTAAGTAAATGAAGAGCAATCACGATATTTCCATGACATACTCATGTGTATAATCAACTACACACACGAGTGAACACATCAACACACACGCACACAAGGTGTGCCCTGTCCCCTGACATCCATTTTTTGTCTGCTAATGTGTCCTTTGGAGGACTGATTTGTGTGTGTGTGTGTGTGTGTGTGAGGTGGGGGGTTAGGCCTATCCATAGGGGACGCCACAACAGAGAGCAATACATTACCCTCTCTTTCAACAGCCACACTCCGCCTGCCTCCTCAGAGTGCAAAGTGGCCAGCCAACCAAATCACCTAATCTCTCAAAGACGAAGGGAGGAAGTGGAAAATGATGAGATCAACATTATACATGTGCATCTCCCCGTGTACTAATTATTAAGCTCCTCTATTCATCTTTGTTAAGTTGTCCTCAAAGAACAAATCTCTAAAGCGCTTTAGAAAACAGCTAATGGCCATTGATGCATTTTTGGAAACACTTTGTTCTTTTTCTGGAGTTTTTCAGTTGATAACTGTCCTCTCATAGATGCTCTTTTATTACTATTATGTAATGATATTGACAGTTGGAGCACTTCCAAGGCATAGATGGACATTAAACACACCAGTATTAATGATTAGCGGAAAAAGAGCGGTAACTGTGTCATAAAATATCTGAATATCGTGAACAAATGAGGAGGCTGTGGCTCAGGTGGTAGAGCAGTACCAATTGTATGTCATGCTGTGTTGTGTGTTGCTACAGCTCTGATCACTGATGCAATTCAAGCACTTGGTATTTAAAGCTATGTGATACAGCAGAATGGCGGGAAAAGAAGCATGGTTAATCATAAATAAAGAACCTAAAATTGTACAAAAGTTGAAATTATTAAATTGCATGGTCATAACATGAAACTGTAGTGTCATTAAACTCATTCAGGCTTCATGTCAAGGAACGTTGATGATATCACCAAAAGAAAGCTGTGAAATGTGAATTTACAGTGTTGAGTTTGTATTAATAGTGTGACAAAGTCACTTTCTCAGATGTGATGCTAACTCTGCTAATGCTACATGTGCTGAGGACACATAGAACAGAGCTGAGGGTATCAGAGTGACTGCCCACTGAAGGGTTAATATCACAGAGAGCTGCTTGTTTCCTCGTTTTAATTTGGACAATTGCTGTTTCAGTTAGTTTACGCATGAACACCAAACTGGAAACTGACCACCCTAATTGACAACAGCACTGATTTCAACTATCCAGTCTATAAAATCAAAGAGTGAGAATGCCATTTGTACACATGTTCAACATTCACACACAGATCCAGCACAGGACAGGAGGAACTATCAATTACTCTCCTGACATAGATCAGAATGTGTATGACATGAGTGAAGCCCACAGTCACAAACATTCCCCATGTTCACAGCATACTTGGCTCTACTTTAAGACCTACAGCAGTCCACTTTTGAGTCCTAAAATCCAAAAGTGAGTTGGCTTTCAAACCATAAATTCCCTTGGCTGAAAAGAGAGTCAGAGTGCCCGACTGAGCCAGAAGCAACGCAGCCACGGACTGAATCCAAGTCCCTGTGGTGTTGGGCATTTTTTACTTCTTCTGCACCGCCCAGGCACCCCTCAAAACCCTGATGAACTTAAGTTTCATGTTTTCTTCTGTGACATGAATCAGAGAAATATATTTCATACATCCCATTTGTACATTTTGGGGCTTTTCTTTACTCTGATGCAGGATGGTGCTATAAATGACTGTTGGTTTGTTGGTTTGTCCAAACATTCCTTATTGTTTCACTGCTTCAAAGCCTCTGAGCTCCACTGCATCCTCTTTGTTTTTTAGTTTCATGAAATTCAGTACTAACTACAGATGATTTAGGGTTTTCCTTTGACTGCTTTTAGAGTAATGTAACCCTAAAGCAGAATTAGTACTGTGGAATCTGCACCTCTGACAATAAGCACAGAACCATGCCTTTTTAAGGAGAAGTTTTGATCTCACATATTTCATATTTCTAGCCTGTCTCTCCATATGAGTGTGTTGTGAATGTGTTGTAATAGATGAAGCCTCATCTATTGCATGCCATTAACATGCACAATACAGTGTGAGGCAACAGAAAGGCTATGGTTGCTTCATGTTGCACACAGCAGAGCGAAGTGTGTGTGTGTGTGTGTGTGTGTGTGTGTGTGTGTGTGTTCAGCTAGTAATCACCATGTACCTGCTACTGCTAAAATATATGTACACATATACTTTGGTGGGCTGTAGCAAACACCACATCAACACACTGCACTTTAGTATAAACAGATATCTAAGCGTGTGTACAAGTACATGTTGTAAGTGGAGGAAATGTTTCACTTTGTGTGCTGCATCAAGGTCTACACACAAACACACTTAATCTAGAGTTATCAGCTGAGCTCACTGTCTTTCACTATTATAGCTCATTGCTATACAGCACACATCCACAGTGCATATATAACCACAGCTGTAGTGGGAAACCGTTGACATGGATAGATCCGTACAGTTCTTCTGACCGGTGTGTGTGCTGATATCCGTAAAATGAAAACATTTGATGAGCTTTCAATGCCCCATTCACTTGCAAATGGCCCCTGGTGGTATAGTGGTGTATACGTGTATTTTTCAACACAACAAAAGTAAGACATGCACTCCTTTTACAACACTTGCTCATATGCATGTCCATCTGTCAAACTGTTACTGTTATGTTTGAGTACATGTACAGGTAGGGATGGCACATTGCACTAAATCAGGTGTAGCATACATTCAGGGCAGGGTATATGAACCTCACATGTGTATGAAACAACCACCACCATTCACTGCCACATGTCTGTAACACCTGCATCTCCATTGTGACAAGAGATACTAGTGAAGTGTTCAAATCATAATTTAACACCTCATACACAGCATGAATGCCTGCCATGCTTTTGTGCATGTGTGTCTAACCTAAGAAAGGAGCAGTCCATGTCACCCAATAGTGTCTGCTGAAAACACTGCCTCCCTGACAAACCAGGTCACACATAAACATGAAGATGGGCATGCACACACCCACACACACACAGACACTTCCTCTGTGTCTTGAGTGACTGCTCTGCTTTTGCCTTGAGGCTGACACTGACCTCCAAGCTGAGTCTCTCCCTGTGTCTGTGTGTGTGTGTGTGTGTGTGTGTGATGTGATGACCTTACAATAACTCCAAGCATCCCATGTGGTCTTGATCTACCTCTGCCGTCATACCAGAGCTTGTGGAATACCAAAAGCTACTGTGTAAAGTGTATGCAGTTAGCACTAAGTGTATCGACAGAGCGTTAGAGTAAACTAAATGAACATATGACAGCCATCAGAGCTAAAGTGTTTCATTTAGACAGCCTGCATGCTTCCCCCTGCAGTAATGTGTGCTGTTTGAGAGTGACACCTGTTCACTATCGATGGACGTGAGGGAGGAAACTGAATGACTCATTTGCATGACATACACTGTGATATTCTGTATGCCTCTGTTTCATTTTGGTTCAGCAGCCATCTCCATACAAATACTAACTCAAGCTGTGTTTTGAGTATGTTCACAAAGGCAAATGTCAAAACAAATATAAATAAATGTCCCTATACACTATATAGAATGATTGCATCCTTGAATGAAAGTTTTTGGAAGTTTTAACATCAAACACAGAGCACTTTGAAAACATGTATACTAGGACTGTTCAGTTTTACAATGAGGTAACCACTGTTTAATAATTCAAAATAAAATGAACTAAAGTCAAAAAGGTGATGTCAGACTCCAGAAACACATCTAAGAAGGAACAAATACACGAATACATATCTGGAAATACTACTAAATATACTAATTATACTCAACAGGATATTAAAGATTTTTTATCCATTTCTTGTTAAGGTCCAGTGTGTGGGATGTAGTGATTGTGAATCAAATTGAATCAAAAACATGATATTCAATGTATATATAGCATAGTGTGCCCTGCTTCTATAGGTGGAGAGCATTGTAACTAGACTGCTAGATGAGTGTTCTGTTCTGATGTGTTCACTGACCAAATGAAATCCATCTCTCAACTGTCCATGAAAACACTCATCTCTCAACGTCTGAGTGTGTGTGTGTCCAGAATACTGTATTCCAGCACCTTCTTTTCTTCCTGCTTTGCCACAGTATCCCAGTGTGTGTGTGTGTGTGTGTATACAGAATATAGAACATTCAGTGTTTGTGTGTGTATCTATAAGCTGCATTGTATGCATGCGTCTGTGTGCACACCTGGGCTGGGCTGTGCTGTGCTGTGCTGTGCTGTGCTGTGCTGTGCTGTGCTGTGCTGTGCTGTGCTGTGTTGTGTTGTGTTGTGTGTGTGTGCCTGTGTGTGTGCAGCAGAGCAGAACAGATGGTACTATGCACCTCACCATTTGCAATAATCGTCTATATTTCAATAACTCATAATTATCATGATTGGAGCTCATGCTGTCTGAATGTGACTGTGACATGTGACACATGCCAGTCAGTCTGTGCTTGTTATCATGGTGAATCTGCTCTGTGCTCACATCCCATTTACCCTTGTCAGTCATGCTAACGCTCTGTAAATCTAATCTGATGATATGATAATGTTCAGAATATATGAGTGCATGTATGCATTGATGCTGAATTATTGTTTTCAGCATTATACATACACTGTCTTCACTCTGTGTGTGTATTGAGCTGCTGTAAATGAAACCTGGATTATTGTAATTACATCTGACACACGTTCATAACATAGATGAACAGATGCATGCTTGGTATTAACCCGACAAGAGAAATAATTAGTGGATGGTATAGAGAGCTCAGTGGATAGACAGGGTTGTGGGTTCCAGTCCCTGGTGTAGGACATAAGCATTGCCAAGGTTAGGGCTTCAAGCTGTTACATCCAACTCAGTGTATGAGTGAGTGTGTGTTGTGTGTCAGCATGTGTATTAATGAGTAATTCTGAGATGTGTGTTGACACAGCTATATCTCTCTATGTTTCGCTGCCTCTCTCTTCACCTCCTCTCTCTCCCTTTGCTTCATTCCCATTCTGGTTTGCCTTCTCTCTCTCTCTCTCTCTCTCTCTCTAATCAGTGTACTGCAGCACAGCACTGAAGGAACCCGTGGAAAGTGATTTATTACAGTCACTCACTCTCACACGGACTCTCTCTTTCTCTCTCTCTCTCTCTCTCTCTCACACACACACACACACACACACACACACACACACACACACACACAGTGATTTATTGCTGTGCAGGTAGACAGTAGTTCAAGGGTAAGAGATTAGTCTAACACACGCTGAACACCAAATTATTATTACACATTTAAATAGAGGACATAGTCTCACACACACTCTGCCTCACCACTGTTTCACTGCATAAACTCCAGCTACATGAAATAAGTTCATAGAGTGAAGACACTACTGAAACACTTTGAGAAACAGGTGGAACAGTTTGTTTAAAATCAAATCAAATAAAAAAATTCCATATTTTAAATATTTATAAGTACACCTAGATACTTGTTAGACTGCAGAATCCAAAGGACACTGTGAAATACTGATGCTAACAGTGAAACAGTAAGCTAACACAAGATTAATGAAGTATATTAAAAACTTAATAAAAAAATGAAATGAAAACATAGATTTCTTGGTAAAACTATTCATTCTGTGTAATTTCCTTTTTATGGAATGTAGTAAAAACATACAATATTAAATATATCAATACACAAATATTCAGTATTGTTGTTGGTCCTTTGGAGGCGGTCACTTGGTTCACTTGTTTCTCTGGCAAGCAGCCAGGGGCTTTAATTTGAAAATATCTGTATCAGCCTTAGAAAAGCAACACTGGTCAAACTGGCCAAACATGCTGCATACAGAGTGGCTGAAAAAAGGCTGCTGTGTAGACCTGAAAGCCAGTTAGCCTAACCACATACACACTGTTCCCCGGAGCTACATAATCCATCAGCTCTACAGAGACACATTCATGCTCCTAAAAGGAGCACAGACACACAGAGCACAGCACAGCACTGACACACACACACACACAGCACTGACAAACACACAAAGCACAGCCCTGACACACACACACAGCTTTTTATACGCCACTTCTATTGTTTTCATTTGTTTCCATCTAATTCTACTCATGTCAAGATCGATTGAACGGACTGAATATGAAGTGATACACCCTGGGGTCATGTAGGCAGTTACTGCAGCACCATGTGCCTCTGCAACACACACACACACACACACACACACACACACACACACACACACCTTTGGTTGTGTGTATGCAAAATGCAAAGAAGTGTGCATCTTTCTCACTTACAGGAAGAAAATAGTCTTGAGACCTGTAGAAGAAAGTCGAGGACGTGGATATATTATTTAAATTGTGCCATTGTGTGTGTGTGTGTGTGTGTGTGAGTGTGTGTGTGTGTGTGTGTCAGGCTGAAGAGAATGCTACTCATCCAGACAAATGGGTCAGCAGTTAAAATGCCAGCGCTGACCCTGCTGTCACTTCACATGAAAGTTTACTGCCAGACGTGTGTGTGTGTGAAGCAGTGTGTAATGTCCACTGCTCCGGTTCGACCCTCTGATTGTTGCATGTGTGTTAAGTTAAGGATTAAGACAAAGATATATATGTAGAAGAAGAAAGCAGTTGACTGGATGGATCATTTCAGTGTATTAGCATTTTAATAGGACGATAAGACTTTCAGCCCCCTCCTGTCTTTTTCTTTCTCTTTACCTTCTCTTTCAGAGAGATATGTCACTTCAAACACAGTCATCTCTCTTTCTCTTTCCATTTGTCTGTCTCCTCTCTTTCTCCTTTGGAGGTATGTAATTGTCAAAACACAGATTTCACAGATTTCAGCATTGCTGCCTCACTCTATTGGTGAGACGTCACTCCAAACAAAAGGATCTCTGCTACTGTCTTGTTTGTCCAATATCAACCACCCCCTCCCCTCTTCTGTGTCAGTCTCTTTTATTCCTGCTCTTAGAGGAAATGTCACCCCCTAACAAAGCACAACTTCTATCACCCTTCTAACTTAACTACTGTTTGTCTCTTTGTGTTTTGTGCATAGAAGCATGCATAAATGAACTACAGCATTTCCAAAATAACCTCTCCACTGTCTACTTTCCTCTTCTCCCCCTCAGCAATCATCTTAACGTCTCCCTCCCTCCACCGCTTCTCATTTCAAATCAAATCTGTTTTATAAGATAAGATAAAGAAAGTTCATGTTGCCAAAGGGCTGTATAATCAAGTAGCAGTGTTACAGACATATATATATATATATATATATATATATATATATATATATATATATATATATATATATATATATATATATATATATATATATATATATATATATATATATATGTAAGATTTACTGTCAGGAACAGTCTGTCTCCTGTGCTATCTCTTCACTATAGTGGCAGTGAAAACAAATAAAATAAAACAAATGTTGGTGCCCTCACAAGGGGCACACAGGAGGCGTATTGATGTCTCAGTCCACATTCCACAGAGGAAGTCAGGCAGAGAGGAGAGAGAGAAAATGAGGCAGACACGGGGTGGGTGGGGAGCAGAGAACATCTCTCTGTTCACTCAGCTTAATTGACTGATTATAATCAGATCCTGATCCATGGTTAAACTTCTCTCTCTTCTTCGTTCACTTTTCCTCGCAGCCATCATGTCTCCTCGTCTCTGTCGGACGCCCCTTCCATCTGTCCTCCCACTTTCTTGTGAAGTACCGTCACTGAGGCATGCAGCTGCGCACACACACACACACACACACACACACACACACACACACTGCGATGAGTAGAAACACTGATGACTGACGTAAAAAGAATATTTAATGCTTGGAGTTGTTTTTCCTTGAAAGTGCTGGAAGTGTGACCCCAGCCCATCACATGTATTAAGTAAGTCTTCCCCACACTTGACATTCAGTCTAGATGATTTGGCTTTTGTAATTGACAAAATTGAACCAGTTCCTTACTAACAGATTTATTACATTAAATGACCTCCTCTCAGCTGCTCCTGACAGTTGAATATGGAACGGAGTAAACAGGGCGTCAGACCCACAGCAGGCAGTCAAACAATAAGGGTGAAAATATGGCACAGTATCGAATGAGTCTGGTACTGCTTCAAGACAAGCCAATTATGAGCAATGTTTACAGAGTTGACAAAGATGGAAAACTGACATAATCTTTGTGGAAATGCTGCCATGAAACATCAAATACCTCGCGGTGACACAGCCTGATGCTGTTTCTTATTTGTTGTAGCGCTCAAGTGTTAAATCTTCTTTAGATAGTAAATGCAGCATTGGAACTGACATGGAAATCCGGCTATCATAACAACACTACCCTGCCTACCCTGTAATTTAAAGCTCCATTAAGCAATATTGTTGATGTTGACACTGAATAAAATGATTCATCAAATAAGTGAACGGCCTAGTCTGCAGCCCTGTGCAGTTTTCAGCTCATTGTTTGGTTTTCCAGCTCACACTGACCTGCGCTGAAACTCCCACGACGCAGTACTCTCACCATGAAACAATTAGAGCTGAAGTAAATGAGTGATGGAGAATTTCAGATCTCTGCCTGGCCAAATAGAGTCAAATCTCAGAACCCATTGGCTATCGTCTTACAATTTGATTTAGGCTCTGTAGCTAGGCCAGTGTTTCTGGGCTTCTAGCAGGCCAGGCCATTCTCTAACAAGACAGATATCTGAATATAGATACAAATCAATGTATTTAATTCATTACACACAGACTGTTTACCTGCATGCAATCGGAGCCCTGCTCAAATGTGATTGGTTAATACTACAAACAGAAACCAGACCCTTTGGTCCCTTTTCTACAGATTTTGAATTAATACGCAGGATCTGTAGGCATGAGACCAAGAGAGACACACACTGGTGTATTTCTGCTGAGTGTGTTAGTGTGTTCAACCCTGTGTCCTACCAGATCCTATATACTACTTACAAGTGTGTTTTAGAGTAAACATAATTGCTGCCTTGATCGTGTTCACTGGCAACATTTTCCAACCCTGGAAGTGAGATGCTTTTATACTGCACAGAAGATGTAAGTCGGTCACAGTGGAAGTCGAGCATACAGACCAAAAGAAGGTGGACATCAGAAACAGGCTTTTCCTGCTGTGTCCCATGTCTGCTAAGGTTAGAGGAAAGACTGTAGTTTTGGTTAGATATTAAAAAGTCAACATGTCCTGTCTCAGGCTTCACTGTTCAACACTTAACAAAGACCACAATCTTTCCTGAACCTCTCACTCAAAGTACTGTGAACTGCCTAAACACTTACCGATACCGTCAGGAGATAAACAAAAGGAAAGACAAAAGCTGCTGCTAAAACATGAGTGACTCTGGCTTTGGATGGTACTCCACACAGATGAAGATGTATGTGCATATATGAAACCTATATGCAGAATATCTGTGCATATATGCTACATATATACACCACATATGTGCATATATGATACATATATGCTGCATATAGGCCAAAATTCAGGTTCATATATGTATATGTACAGGGCATATAGGTCTCCTATACTGCTTCTTTATATCCACATAAAAGCCCTATATATGCATACAACGTATGTCTCCTGTATAAATGATGGTTATTGTAAAGTGTTACCTAGATACTTATATACGTAAACAAAAAGGGGCGGCCTTGGCTCAGTGGAAGAGTGGGTCACCCAATAAGGCTGGCGGTTTGATTCCTGCTCTCACTGCTCGAAAACTGGAAAGGCCTTGCCATTGTCGAGATTTGTTCCAACAGGTGCCAACCTTTATTAATGTGATTAATAAATTAAATAGGTGCATATATAGGTATATAATATATAGGTGAACATATGAGTACATTTAAGAGTACATATATAGGTGAGCATGACCCTATACATACATACATACACACACACACACACACACACACACACACACACACACACACACATATATATATATATATATATATATATATTAAAACTTGATATATTAAAACTTGAAACTGGAGTCCATCTGAGAGCCATAATTTCTGGCTTCTATCTCAGCCTTTAGTCACTGTTTTGCCTCCTTCACCTCTTTCTGAGCTCCGTTAGTCCCTTCGATTTTTTTTTCAATAAACTGCCTCGTTCTGTCTTTCTTATTCTTCACAACAGTCATCAGATACATAGACATGCACGCTCTCTCTCTCTCTCTCTCTCTCTCTCACACACACACACAGACAGGCAAGGACACACTGACAACTTCACACTTGGAAGCACAAGCACAAAAGCTGATTGTTCATTAAAAACACACACAACCTCTCATACACACCTATAGAGAAAAAAAGAGGTGTAGTCTTGCATGGAATGTTAACTTCCGGTGCTGAGGTATCTAGGAAACAGCAAACAAGAGCTCTGTGTATGAAGGAGAGAAAAGAGGTAAATTTTCGACAGGAAATAAGTGTTGAGAGGAGAAGAGAAGAGAAGACTGAAGACCCTTGATGATTCAGTTTGGTATCAGCATGGCCAGGGAGCAATGTCAACACTCGACATGTCATCACATGTTACTGTGACACTAACTGCTCGAGCAATTGAAAAGTAAAAGTACAGTCACTGTAGATACTTGTGGAATGCTACATAGCGAGCAAAAACTTGCCAGTCACACAATCTGAACCTTTTTTTTTATCAGTGGAAGCAATTTCTTCTGGGTTAGCAGCCAAAAATAACACTGAGGATTGTTTGATTGTATGCAGAGATTTCTATATAAGAACTGAAGGCTTTCTGTTGGTTTGCTTTTAATTACATGTGGTGGTGAATCCGTTTCAAGAACATTTGTTGCAACCTGAGTGTGACATTGAAGATTCCTGTATCTTGTGCCAAAAAGATGAAAAAAAAAAAACATGTAGCATACCTAAACACGTGGCCATGTTGTGATACAGGAAAAGGAGAAGTGGAGTGTCGCTGTGTTATTACACTACACCTACAGTAACCGTCTTCAGCCTCACAACACTTCTTTCTAAAAACAATTCATGCTGGATCCCTAACAGAGTGCTCATAACTCCACCTGTCTGACCCCATCACACCCTTAAAACATAACTGAATGTTGTGGCTCATAAACACACCACTTTGTTCCTCATATTTACTAAGGTTGCTGATTCTCACACACACACACACACACACCCACACACACACACACACACACTCTCTCTCTCTCTCCCTTTCGGTGTTTGCTATGCAGAAGGTGCACACCATACACAGTTTTTGTTTATGCAGCAATATGCTGAGTACACTACACACAAAACCATATTATGCACATACACAAATTCAGAACTCAGAATTCCAATGTGCCCACACGAACACATACACACACCCATACACTAACTAGGATGTAAGTGGACAAATATGTGCACACATGTGGACACGCAAAACTGCAGAGTGTACCTGAGTGAGACCTTGCTGTGATTTAGGTCACTAATCCGTTTCCATGGTGATGACCTGCCTTCACATTAGACAACTGGGCTTTGTTGTCCACAAGCACATCTCTGCATCTCTGGACTAGATTTAGTCCCTGTCACTTATTTTCTCACAGTCTTCATGCCTTTCCGTTTGTCTGTTATAAATACATTTAAGAGTGCGTGTGTGTGTGTGCATGTGTGTTTAACAGATGCCAAGCTGTTTACAAATGTGTGGAGAGATGCTGTGGAGTAACAAGTAAACACAGACATACACCCTTAGTCAATTTGATGTTGTCACACAGATGGCTCCTTGTGGAGTACTTATGTTCTCCTCGTGCACACGTGATTTCTTCCCATGCAGGTTTGTTGACATCTAATTGAGACTGTGAATTCTTACTGGATCTCAGACCGATGACCTGTGTGAGGGGTTTCTTTACAACCTGTTCAATCAATGCTCAATCTGCCTGGTCTCTATCATACCCTCACAACAAAATCACTCACTGCAGACCTTGAAAGGTTAATTGCTTCTAATTCTGATCTAAATCTGATCCCTCACTTTTCTAAATCCATGACCTAAATGCACAATTCTTTGTCTTTTTCTGGGGCTCATTAAAAGCAATTTAGACGCAGCAGAAACAGACTCCTTGTTGAGCCACACAAGGGCTACAGGGTCTTCTTATAGCCTCTGCTTTGCATTTGTCTGTGTTTAGTGAGGATACTTTTGATCCAACATCAATGCCTGTTGCCTGGAGCAGGGATGGGTATTAAAGCATATGATTCAACTCATGCACAAACTTCCATGCAAATACTACACCACACACACACTTAATCATATTTTGTCTTCTGAAATAAACTAACACTTTTCAGAAGTGATAAGCCAAAACAATAAGCACTGACTCATATGTAGGAATTCAAGGCTGAAATATTTTATACTGTGTAGGAACACAAAAATGGCCTGGTCAATATATAAATTGACCAGGCCATTGATGTCATATATGAAAAAAATAAATAAATCAAAACCTTTTTTCAAAAGAAGCTGGAGCATCACATCTTAAATACATTTAAAAACATTACAGTATTGGGGCGGGTACGAATCCCGACCTGTGTGGCCTTTTCCCGCATGTCATTCCCTATCTCTCTCCCCACATTTCCTGTCACTCTTCTAGCTGCCTCTATTAAGAATAAAGCCAAAAAACATCACAGTATTAATAATATTAGTAATTCATTAAGATCATTAAGCCTATCATGCACCAGCATGGACACAAACACAGTGGTTCTTTTAAAAGTTGTCTGGCCTACAAAGTAAATTCTGTGTTGTGCACCTCAATGCAGTGCCAGACAGCCTAACAAAATGAAATAACTAGTCTTAATTCAGTCTGTATGAATGCTGAATTGTTTTATGGCGAGCTGTAACTCCATGGGACAATTAACCTGAAGGCAGTGAGCCAGGTTCTGGGTGAGAAATGGGGGATTTATTGCTGTAAGTGCAGAAACAAACATTTAGTACAGCTAAGGCAGCTGCAGCCATTCAGGAGCCCCGGTGCAATGGAAACACACCGGTTGGACTCATTCATAATATTTGTTTTTCTTTGAAATTCTGGGCAAAGTGAGCCGACTATCTCTTCAGAGAATATTCAAAAAACCAAGAACAAGTCATAACAATTACACCCTCTGATGATGACTGTCACAAAACATATGTTGGTGTTTTTTTTGTTGTTTTTTTAACCCTACAGGTGAATTAGCAACATTCCCACATCAGAGGCATGTGCACAAAACATTAGTGCAAGCATTACTTTCTAAAACCAGTGCTTCTCCTGTGATAAAAGCTGGGCTAATAAACCCCTTTTGATAACCCCTCATATATTCAACTTCAGACAACTTCACACGAGGAAACAAATCTAAAATTCTACAGCAAATCTGTCCCATTTTACCAAATTGCTATGCAATCAAACATCTGAACTTGTTATGGCATTTGGTTATTTTCACAGTGTCTTGTCTTGTTTGGTCAACCACTTTAAATTTACCACAATAACACCATTAATCATGGACTCAATTCTGTCCAGAAGGAGTCCAGGAGGAGCCCACTTTAGTATTTCTGAACCCTGAACAAACAGTGAAATGTCCCAGCACAGACTAGTCTTCAGGTCAATTAGTTTCAAAGCAATTAGCCAGTCTGAGTGTCACTCAATGTAACACACACATACACACACAGACACACACACAAATGGAGAAGAATGGCTCTGCTGTCTACAGGCCAGAACTGGAAGGTCAGTGATGACAAGTCGACACACGTGTGGCATATGTACAAGTGTGTGCGAGGTGGTAAAGAGAGAAAGGAGTTGTACCTGTTGTAGTTAGCTCTCCTTTGTTTCTCTCTATCCACTAGAGAAAATGTAATTACATCCGGAGACTACAGTTAAGCCATATCCTCTCTTCTGCACCACATACTGAAATGAAATGCATAAATTAAATAAACCTGTCTGTGAATGTAATTAAAAAAGGGGGAAAAGGCTGAGGAAAGTGCTGTCCATGTGTGTGTGTGTGTGTGTGTGTGTGTGTATGTGTGTGTGTGTGTGTGTGTGTGTGTGTGTGTGTGTGTGTGCGTATTCTGTGAAACTGTGAGTGGGCAGGGAGTGTTACACTACATATGGAATTCAGCTTAATTGGTTGACTTTAGCTAGCCTCGCCACCAGCATTAACCCCAATGAGTGGGCGCAACAACCACATACACACATGCTGCTCTGTGCGCATGCACACCGAGGTAAACAGCATGGAAATGCAGAGTGAATATGTCCAGTTTTTTGTGAGTTGCTATCATGATGCTGACTGTAAGATAGTGAGCTGGTGGAGCTGTTCCTGAATCACAGAAAAACAGCAAAATAAAGAAAATAGCCTTTGCTTCTATTAATGTTTTCATCTTTCTTTGGTTATGCTGCTCATTTTTGCTTCTTGTTACACAGTTACACATAATTTCACATTCAGCATGTACCAAGGAGAGACAATAAAGAGCGTCAAAAATATGGAAACCTGCAACTAGGTCTATTTGGTCAAATGTTAACTAAAATATTTTTTAAGCATTATAATTAATAATTGTTTTGAATTGTGAATTTAAAAATGTAAGAGATAGTTATGATTCATGCCTGCAGATAGCCAAAGTAAGTAAACCATACTGTTTTGTTTATGTTGAGCCATTCATGTTAGATAGGTGAAGAAAGTTGACAGATGATTTTTAACTGCGATTAGATGATCTGAGTGGTGCAGTGAATGAAGCATAGTGTGTGTTTATGTCAAATATGAAGAGAAAAAAATTGCTTTTGTTCTGTTGGTCAAATCAAGAAGTACAGACAATTTAAAATCTGTGCTTGGCAGCTGTCAGAATTGTACATTTTCTCACACAGAGTCAATGATTCAGCAACTGTTGTGTACTCAGCCTTGTAAAGGACAATAGTGTAGTATTCTGTATCCTGAAATAATTAGCTCACTTGGCAAATATAAGATCACTTTTGAATGGCATGAATATGAAACTACAAAGGACTTTTATTTACATTTTTTTTAAATGTCGAGCCAAATAAATGAAATACAGAAAAGGCTGCAGATTTCTGCTGTATAAAATCGAGGAAGGACTGCTGAGTGTATGTGAGCTGATATGATGGTACTGATACCTGTTTTATTCAAAAACTCTGAAAATATTCTCAGCTGGAAGCTTCACTGAGGAATCCATTGTAGTGATGCCTTCATGATATTTTGTCAGCCACAGATATTGCCTTTTAATTGTTTGCCATGTTTGAATATGCAACACATTTCACTTGCTAATCATTTCACTATAGATATATTTATGTAAGAGATGGCAAATGAACCAGTTAGCTAGCTATCAGGACACATTTCACTTTGAAATAACTAGATGATAAGGACATAGAAAGGGTGTTGCCATTACTGTGAGGAAGACTGAACAAACAGGACCTGACACTAAAGAATCAAGAGGCCTCATTGTACATGGGAATATTCCTCCAGTGAGGGCGCCATTCAATATGTCTTCTAAAATGTTGACAGCAAGTGTCATTGAGAGTTGTCTTGATGAACTCTTTGATCAAAAAGACTTTTAGTTATTTCAAGCAGCGGCTTCTAAGTGCTTGTGCTATTTGCAACTACACAGCTGTAAGGGCAAGGTTTCTCAGAGAACAGAATATCAGAGCAAGTTGGTCTTCAAGGGAGAAACGGTTTGCTATGCAAGAATATGCCTTCGCTGAAAGTGTCAAAACCCACTCAAGTGGAGTAGTGGGAGGGGGTCCAAAGCATTACTCTATTTCATTTAGCCTAGAGAAAAGCTAGCATGAGTATGTGGGAGATGTGTGTGTGTGTGTGTCAGCCACTTGTTAGTGGTGCTCAAGTGAATTAACATAACATCAGGTGGAATTCAGTCCAATGCAGTCAGAGACCGACTGTCCAAGAGCAGAGCCAAGGCTAGTGGTTCCATTCCCAAAAGTCTCAAAAGACACTCGCACTGCAAGGGTTATGGGTTCCATTTCCTGTGTGGCTAAAAGGGCAGAGCAAGACATTTTGCAAAGTATAGCCCAGGGCTAGGTCCTGAAATAACCCTCCACAGTCAGGCTGAGTGTTCCCAGGCAGAGAGAAGGGTCCAGTTGGTGCAGGTTTATGTAGCTGTGGGCTAGTGTAAGTGCCCTTACACTAGCCCACAGCTATGTACAATGTGGAAAGATCTAGAGAAACAGCGGACAGGCTGAGAGCGTGCAACCAAAGCACAGCCAGACATGCTGCATACAGATTTGTGTACACTGGCTTCATGTTCTTCAATTACCATATGAAAATACTGAAATTGAAACATTTTCCTATGTGGCAACCAAATGAATTATTGTCTGAAGAACTGTAATCACTCAGCACTGAGCACTGAATGTGGCACCCTGTGTTTCAATTCTTTAGTTTAATCTCAGTTTTAAAGATTTTGAAGATTTTTTGGCCTTTTTGAGCTTAATCTGACAGAGACAGCTGAAGAGTGAGGAATGTGTGGAGAGAGAGAGAGAGAGAGAGAGAGAGAGAGAGAGAGAGAGAGATGGGGAATGATATGTGGGAAAGAGCCACAGGTCGGATTTGAACCCTGGGCTGCTGCAGCAAGGACCTGAGCCTTCACACATGAGGCGGCTGCTGTACCAACTGAGCTACCAAATGTGTGCAAAAATATTTCCTATAAAAGACTCGTGCTGAAGCAGAATTTGATGTCATCTGCTGAGAAACAAAAGCCACCATCACACACATGCACCATTTACTTTTAATTTGAGAGCGTTTTGCAATTAAGTGGTCATGAGCAAGATGAAGCCAATACCACAATGGCAGTAAATTAGTTACGGCAGTTTGACTGCTCAAGAAGTAGTAAAATTGAAGCTGAGTTCCCTGCAAGAATCCTCTGGATTACATTATGCTCTGATGCACAGATACTCCCTGCAGCAGGGGGACTGAATTGCATTAAAATGATGTTAAGTTGTTGCTTGTGTGAATGACAAAAGTGCCTCCCTTCACTGGGACACTTCCTGTGTTTACTCAGTTAATGGATTTCATGTGTGAGATGTAAATGAAACGTGTGCATTAAACAAGACTGAACAGTTTCTTTCTCGAGCTGCTATTTTGCATTTAGTTCAATAATGAAATCCATCAGGCAGCGGGCAAATCTAAAAATCTCTCCTCAAGCCTGAACAGAGCAGGAGGCAGTGCAACAGCTACATAGCATATATACACAGTCAAGTGGAAAATCTCCTGCTCTGCAATCACTAAGACCTAGTTCACCTGCACATACAACTCCTGTGTAACAGCGTGATAGTGTCTCTCTCAGGGTTGTCAGGCATTCTACTAAATTACAGGAATCTGAGAAAGAGACAAAACAGCTTCTAGAATGAACAGTGTGGTGATAAGATCCAACGACGGAGGAATTTTGTTTTAAGATAGAAGCGATGAGGCAGCCACACTCTGCTGCATTAAATCAACTCTAATCTTTATCTAAATCCACACCCCACCCCACCCCACACCCCACCCTCTACATGTGTTGTGACATTTCCTCGGGTTGTCAGACATAATAGTTCTTGATCCAACCAGAAAACTAATCAGGGAAAAGACAGACAGAGAGAAGTGAGTGGAAAACAGGGGGAGAGAAGAGATACACACTTACACACAACTGCACAAACGTGTATTCTTCCACACACAGGTCATGTGGATGAAGTGGTGCTGATCAAGCAACACTAACAAAAAACAAAAGATAAACACACACACACACAACCGGTCTGTGTGTGTGTGTGTGTGTGTGTGTGTGTGTGTGTGTGTGTGTGTGTTCAGCTAGCACCACAGCAATCTGTTTTAAGGTTAGAAGAACCACAATAAAACCACAGGTCTCACACACACACACACACACACACACTTCCTGCAAGTTGACCCCATGGCCTATTGGGATGGCGACCTTGCCTTGCTCCTGACATGACCGAACAAAAGAAATGGAGAGAGAGGAGGGAGAAGGAGGTGACCATAAAGAGGACATGGGGTTAAGTGTGTGTGTGTGTGTGTGTGTGTGTGTGTGTGTGTGTATGTGTCTTTTTGTAGCCATTTGTACACAGCTGCTTCAGATTAATTTCTTCAAACTCCTGAGTAGACGAACACAGCAGAGTCACTGATATATCTCCTGTCTCTCTTTCACTCTGCCACCAAGCCTCTACTCTTCACTTGTGTGTGTCTGTGACTGCATACATAGGAGGAAAACACACACACCCATATCACCCTGATTGAAGTGTCTGTGTGTGTTTTGGTGGAATAAATGAAAAGACTATTTGTTCTCTCTCCACCTTTCAGTCATCATTTCTTTTTTTCTTTGTCCTCACTCTGTCCTTTATTCTCACAAGTGGACGTACATGTATGATTAAAAAGAGCAGTGCTGCAGCACCAAATCTCTGTGTGATTACAAGTGACAGTGGTTACTGACTTAATGTGTGTGTGTGTGTGTGTGTGTGTGCCTAACATGCTGTCAAAGAAAGCTCCACACTTTCTGTGACTGCTTCAAAGTAAAAGCCTTCCAGCAAAGAAGTGTTGATTTCTAGTGATCGGCAGTAAACTCAGCTCAGGTTAGGAGCTGCTGTTTCTCCATGTGGACTGCTTCATTAATCTCACACACACACATTCAGCTGGGAACTTTAGTCTAGTCCCATTTTGTACCCAAGGGGGAGGCCGGGTAACTTGATGTAATCGGAATATAATGAAATGGAAGTGTTCGGTTCAGAGATAAATAGGGTGTGTGTATGTGTGTGTGTGTTCCTGTGTGTGGTCATCAATCAGCTGCAAAAGCCTAAGGACACTCAAACAAACACACCCTACGATTTAAGACTGTTATTAAGCTCTTCTATGTCCACCCATCCATCTATCTGTCACAACACACAACTGCATTTCCACATGTGACATCTTCTTGTCACTGTCCACCAGCACAGACTGTGTGTTCTGTGTGGAATCATCTCAAATGGCACCAGAAACATAGGCTCACACATTCACAGCAAACACAGAACTAATAATGAATGAACAATGAATGAATAATCATCACCAGAACAATAAATAGAATAAACACCTTTGTGTTGCTGAATGCAGCTAAAGCTGTGAAGTGGTGTGTTAAGTCCTTCAGCAGCTCTGTTCATTCCAAATATATTTGCACGACTGACACAAATTAGCAGACTAGTCATCGGCTGCTTGATATGTTTGATTTCATCATAAAACAAAGAGGAGGAATGGATCCCTGCAGGGTTCAACAGAAGAGCAGATAAAACACAGTCCAATGACAAAATCACACACACACACACACACACAGGCACAGGTAAACACACACATTCTCTCTCTAATCACCCCCTCACCCCACGCACATACACACACCACCACCTCCAGGTGCTCATGGTTCATTTTCCTGTCACATCATCTGTCTTCATTTCCCAGAGCAGCCAGATAAGACCTGAAAGGAGTGTGCTAGTGATACAAGGGACCTGTGTGTGTGTGTGTGTGTGTGTGTGTGTGTGCGTGTGTGTGTGCGTGCGCACGTGTGTGTGTATTATGGAAGGTACATCTTAGTACTGTGCTAATTAGTAGTGATGCCATGTTTTCCACCCACAATTTGAACGATTCTTCTTTTCAGCTCTGTCATTATTCTCTCTCTTTTCTGTCCTATTAACAATAACATTCTTAACTTTGAATAATTTATAAAATCTAGTTTTGAAGAACAGAGCTGTTTTGATTGGTCATTATTCAGGCAAGCTGATTTTTATTTTGGATTTGAAGTCAGATTTCAGGGTGTACCGGAGAAGAAATGGGACGGTATGTATGTGCTGCTTAACGAGGAAACTACGGTTCACTTTCCATTCACTTCTTCAGCAGCATTTTCACACGATGGCTACACCAGCTCTGCCATGACATAATGCAGCAGTGAGGCTTTATTATCATGGACAGCTTTTATCTGAAGTGGTACACAACGTATATTGTGGAGTTTACATCCTGGATACTACTCAAGGAATAAGAGAGATGAACAGTGTGAAGAACATAAAGAAATAAGAAGAAAAGTGGGGGAAGAGGAGAGAGAGACAAAGAGAGAAACAGAGAGATGGGGGAAGACAACAGAGGATAAAGACGGAAGGAGGAGGTGTGTTTGCAAACCATCTGGATTCAGTCTCAGATAAGAAACACTTAGTCAGCAGGCACCTCATCACTCAGCCTCCCTCTCTTTCTCCTTCTCCGTCTTGTGAAAACTCTTCTCTATCTTCTGGCTTGCTTTCAGTTTTGTTTTTTGGAATCTCCCTTCTCTGATATCCTGTTACTCTTACTCTACAGGAAGTGATAGAGGGGAGACCAGTAAAATAATTAAAGAGCAAATGTGGGAAAAGACCGAGCTAGAGTCAGAATTATTATTATTATTATTATAATTATTAGAAACACAAAATTGCTTACTCAACTCAGTGCTTGATTTGATGCATTGTGAAGGAGTACAAACAGAATGTAATTTAGAATGTATTTAATCTAAATTAATTACTATTAATAGCAGTATCAATATTGTTGTTGTTTTTGCATCTATCACATTTTGAATTTCACTTTTTCTACTTTCATGGAACTCTTCTGGACAGATGATAGTAAATATATTCTATGAGCAGTGCAGCACCACCATGCTCATCGGCGTACTGTAAATAGACATCACTCAGATCTCCTGGTCCTGACATGCAGCTGCAACTGGATGCTTCTCATTCGTCTTTAGCACTGAAGTGGGAAGCAGTGTGTTTGTTCTTTACAATTTGTCCTTTTGAATGAGTTATGTGGAGTGCTGTTCTCTCTCTTAGGGAGATATCTGACACACTCACACACACACGCAGCCAAAGTACACTCAGAGCCATACACACAAAGTAGAAATGCACCAACACTTTCAGAGATGTACGAGGTACGTCACTAACGGTTAGAAACTCACACGAGCAGCTGCGCATGCAAGGTTTCACACAGCAGCCTACAGGCGTGCACACACAACAATACATACACATTACTGCTGCACTCTTATGATGAATGAACTATAAATGTCCCAGGATGAAATGAAAAATAATAAAACAAGGAAAAATATGGTCAAAATAATATAAATGAGTAAGACCTTTATACCGCCCTGAGTTAGTGCAGTGTGTGAACTGCTGTAAATCCTTGTGTCTCCTCAAGTATGCATAGCTAAAGAATGATGTTATACAGTATATCACTGTGCATAGGTGTGTGTGTGTGTGTGTGTGTGTGTGTGTGTGTGCTGGTCCGGGGCATTTTAGTAATAATTGAAACTTTTATTTTCTGAGTAATAGCCCCATCTAGAGTAATGGAGTCCATCAGGAAAATTACTACAGACGTACACACGCATACGTATACACACACTCACACACATAGCTATACTTACAAGGGCAAGCCTGACTGCCTGCATTCATTCCTTAATTCCTGTTTCAAAGTGATGTCCTTCCTCTGATGACTTTCATCATATTTCTAGCTTTGAAACATAAATACACACACACACACACACACACACACACACACACACACAGGCCCCTATATCGCAGACACCCAATCTATCTCACACATCACTCTCAAAGGCCTTGTTGCTAGGAGATAGTTCTCTATTTGTGGAGAGAGAGCGACAGAGAGACATAGTGCGAGATATATAAGGGAGTGGTGGTGGTGGTGGTGGAGGAGGGGGTAGGTGTGTGTGACAGAGCAAGAGAGTGATAGAGATAAACGAAAGAAAAGTGCAGGAATGAGAAATCGAGGAGATAGTAGAGTCAAGTTCCTTTAAAGCTGAATGAATCTCTCAAGACATCTTCACACACACACACACACACGCACACACAGATTTCTAAAATCTGGACCAGAAACAGAACACTGGCCAGAACAATGTGTGTGTTCCTACAGCCCATGCATGGTCGCTCATGTGAATGTGTACATATCCGTGCAAAAACATGAATGCCTGTGAGTGTGTGTGTGTGTGTGTGTTCCTTCAGTTGCAGCAGTGGTGGGATCCAGCAGGTCATATAATGGTTGGCTGGTCACATTGTCTGCCCCAGCGGTCAGTCCTTCACACTCACTCTGTCCCCTATAATCTGCGGATACATCTATTATAATCTGATAAAGCCCACAGAGAAAAAAAAAGCCTCATTTGAAACATTGTGGAACGTGAGAACAACACGTCTGCAGGGGGAAAGAACCCACTTTCACTGTTTCTGCTGCTTGCGTTGTCCACAAAAAGATACATGCATGAAGGCATACACAGTATTGATATTTGTATATATAAAACATGAGAGTGATCGGCTGGAACTAAAGACATTCAAACTGCAGTCCACTGTTGGTTATATCTAAAACTGTGAATATGATGCTTCTGTGAAAAACATGGATCATTTACTGTGACTTAAAAACTCGCTTTTGTCTTAACAGAAAAACAATAAATACACTTATGAATTGGAATATTATTATGTATGTATATGTACATTTCAATGCAAACAAATAAATACAAATACAAATAAATACAATACAAATAAATTATAGGCAATATCAGTTAATAATAATAATAATAATAATAACTATTAATATTGTTGTTGTTGTTGTTATTGTACAGTGGTGTCACTTAGATCAGCTGTAGAATATTAAATCTTCCATCTTTGCTCATAGTCATACCTCATCTTCCCTTACTCTACCCTCAGGTGTGCATAAACTACAGGGTATAGATTTCTTTTTAAAATACAGGAATTTGAAATTCTAACTTATAATTAATTATCTGAAAAAAGGAGTATCCCTCTTGAAATGTTCTCCTTTTAAGCAACATAAATGTTTAATATATTCCCTCAAAATCGGTCCATAACTATAATAAACTAATAAAGGGAAATAGCCGATTCTGTCTGATGGACTATTAATTAATCCACATCAAGTACACTCAGCTGATGCCGACATGTTGAAGCAGTCGTTGCCTAATATCTTCCAACCTCTGTGTTTTGAAGCAAACTCACTTCCAGCTTAAAGGAAGGGTACTTCAGTCCATTAGTAAAAATGAAGGATTAAAAACTGAGTCATTACTTCACAGCTTCACATCAATTCAAATGAATCTTCTTTGTTTACATATTGAAAACATTATTTAGTTGTCATAATAACAACTCATTAAGCATACAGTATTCACATGTCTTTGTACTGCATTTTCTATCAAGTTATGACTGTAACAATGATGAACTCATAGTTCTATATGAAAACGTGTGAATGAGGCCTTGTGCTACACAGCGTAGTATAACACTCCATGAGCTCTCAATATGTGCTGCCAGACGCCAACGTTACCAAATGAAACTGTTAACAAATTAGTTTTTATTTTTCTTATTTTCATTATCGTAACCACCAGTGGAATGTAGCAGCTGTCTGTGCTGCTTGACTGACGGCATTGTCTGTCACAGTGGTTGGTCTGAAACTCAGAGTGGTCCTAATCCGCTAAAACATTCCAGAGAAGCAGAGAAAAAGCCCAAATGTGCATCCAAAAACACCTTGACAGTGTCAACAGAAATACGATTCAAGTACAAGGACATCTGACAAAAATGAATTACAGTTCTTACTATTATTCTGAGCCGCACATGTGGACCATTAGAAATCCTCATCTTTTTAAACCTTACACATACACAGCATCCCTTATGATGCAGCCACCGGAACACGTGGCAGTAGAAAAATGATGCTTTTTCTACTGCCACCTGCCTTCCGCTTTCTGCACAGTAATGTTTTAGTGACCCGCGCAGTCCAAAGCACAGGAGACAGACTTATTGGAAAGTCACGTTCATAAAGTGGATTGCTGTTTCACATTGAATGACTTTAACCCCTCACCCCCCACACAAAAAAATTAATTAATTAATACATTTTAAAAATGAAATAAAATAAAAATCTGTGAGGCAACAGAACCAAAGATATTTTTAGAATTGCTGTTTTGACTTTATATGCACAGTCAACGATGAATTCAATATGAAAATATGAAATTTTATGGCCCCTTCATTTTCTCTCTGACGTCTTATCATTTCTAATAGGCCCACTGGAATCTTAATCAGTTACACATGGTCTTCTTTATACCACTGTCTCTGCTCTCCTTTCTTCGCGATCTGTCTATCCGCAGTCGTTTTTAAGCATGTTTCCTCTCACAGTGACAGTTTAATTCCTTTAATCCATCACCTACTTCCTCTTTTGCTTCGGTACTCACATGCACATTTTTAAGAGTATCTCAAAATTTATGTTTCTAATTGAAAAAGTAACAGGGGGGGAAAATGAAAGACAGAGAAAGAGACGCACACACACACAAACGCGCACACACACAGCTAAGGCAATGGAATGCATATCTCAGTGTCTGGAAGCGATTAGGCAAAAAGCTAAAGCCTGTCTTCTCTTTCTGTGTCTGAGCAGCAGCAGCACACACTCCAGCCACCCCAACCCTCACCTCACCACAAACACACACACAGCATCAAAATGCCTTTAAAAACACAATGTTAAAAGCAGAGCCGTTAAATTGTCAGAAAGCCTGGTCAGATGACCTGATGCCTTCCTCAGTTTACCCAGTTTTTACTCGGTTAAATCATTTCACCCACTTGTGCCAGTGTGACTGACAGCAAGCTACAAACTTATTATTATTCTTTCCATTTCTTCAGTGTGCAAATACAGATGTGTCTCCTTACACATTACACACACACACACACACACACACATACATATAAGCAAAAGACACACAGAGCTGTACTGTGGTGTGGTGAGTTCACTGCCTGCTTCACTGGCAGCACCATGTCAGTATGGAATAGATTTGTACAAAAAGGTGTGATGATGTAAAAGTGATCATTAAAATAACAAGATCTTCCAAGTGTATTCATTTCATAGAGGGATGTTTACACAATCTATCAGTTGATGTACAGAACAGAACTGACATAATGAAATAAAGTTCATCACATAAATTCAAAGTAATTATCGTAGCATTTTTTCAACAAGGGCAGATGAATATATATATATATGTGTGTGTGTGTGTGTGTGTGTGTGTGTTTGTTTGGTTGGTTGTTTTTTTTTTGTAGAAATGTCGAGTCTGCTTCATAGTTGACACATTCTATCTGCATGATACATCTGACCTGGAGAAGCTGAAACTTTGACATGTCAATCCTCAACATGGAGCATTACACTCATGTTTGTCCTTATAAAGAAAACATTAACACATCATTAATGAATCTGTAGTGACAGCCGTCACTGATCACTGACTGCACAGAGTTTGTCCTCTTTCTGTGTTTCAGCATCGGACACACTCATTTATACTGAGAAAGAAAAAGATTTTAAAACACAGATTCACAGGCCACAAGGTGACGTACAGGACCTGAGATGTGTTTGGTCACTTTGCCAACAACTATGACTACTGACAGCAGTTTGTCCTGACATTGATTGGCACTCTAATTAAGGTAATATTTCCCATCTTCATTCCCTTTGAATATTGCTCCTTCATAATGGCCTCAAAATCAAAACCAGACCTTGAACCTAATGCTTACTACATGATTAACCGCTGAAATATTTATATGTGTGTGTCACTGTGTGTGTGTGTGTGTGTACGTGCGCCATGAGAGGATGGAAGCACAGACGAAAAGGCAGTAGGCACTAATTGATTGGCAGCCATGGCGACATACCAAAGTAGAAGCGAGCAGTGATTTCGATGAATACGAGCTGAGATAGTGGATGACAGGCTGGTGTGTGGACTAGTAAGTGACTGAGTGAGGGCAACAAAAAAGAAAGAAAAAAAATGGAATGACTGCCAGATTACTGACTAACTTGCCAATTTCGCCTCAGTGTTTGGTACTGAACGTGTGACCACACACACTATGAGAAAAACAAAGACAAGAGAGAGCACAAAGCAGTGTGTGAAGAAGAGATATCTATGAGGAAGAACACCGATGAGAATGAAGGAAAAAAAGTAAAAAGAGTGAAGGAAGCAGATGAGAAGAAGGCTTTTCTCTCCCTTCTCTCCTTTCCTTGTCGTTCGCTCTTGCCACTTTCTCACCAAATCAAACTACGAGGCCCCAGTCTGGCACTGTTTCTCTCTCTCTCTCTCTCTCTCTCTCTCTCTCTCTCTCTCTCTCTCTCACACACACACACACACACACACACACACACACACACAGTTTGACTGTGTTGTTTTTGTCAATGAGTTTACATTCAGTCAGTGAATTCACACAATGACAGGCAATTGACTAGAGACCAAGCAATTTCCCAAGGCATGCACACATAAACTGACATATGACACACACACACACACACACACACACACGCATTAAACACTGTGTGGCTTGAGCTGGAGAACAGAGAGTTAAATTCAGTCGTCTACCTTGTCTGTGTGAGTACTCCAGTTTCGCCCGGCTTAAAGGGTTAATGCCCCCAAAAACACATAGGATCCTTTCAGGCACGCATGAACGGTGTGAGTCGGCCGGGCACTTGGAGAAAAATAACAATACACCTCCGTGTCTGCGTGTGTGTGTGTGTGTCTTCGTCGCTTTGTTCTTCTTTGGAAAAGATGTAGAAAAGACGAGCCCTGTTTTTCCCCTTGGTTTCTTCGCGCCTCTCTTTTTCTCAGTCTCTTCTCTCACTTCTTGTTCTCATCAAGCCTCTGCGCTCTTCCAAGTGCGGGATGGAGAATGAAAAAGAAAAACCCGCACAGCTCCTCTTTCCCTCCTCTGCCGCCCTCTTTTTTCTCCTCTCTGTGAGTTCCAGAAAATGCACAATTCTCTTCCTTTATTTCTCCTGCAGTTTCTTTCCTCTCTGTCTGCCGCTGCCTCTCTCAGGGTGTCTGCGTGCGTGCGTGCGTGCGTTTCTGAGCTCCGTCTCCTCCACCTCTGCTCTGATGTGCTACTCTGCCTCTCCTCTGCTCCCTCCCTCCTCTCTCTCTCTCTCTCCCCCTCTGTGAGTTTGAAGCTCTCTCGCTGGCTGAGCGGGGGAGGGAGGCGGAGCCAAGAGGACAGATAGAGCAGAGGGATGAATGGGATTGGCTGACGTGGAGCGGGGCGAGCGAGGTAGAGAGAGAAAATAGTGAGAAGGGGCAAGAGGTGGAGGGAGGGGCTGGACTGCTGCTTTCTGCATTTGGAGGCTGGAGGTGTAGATGTGTGGAGAGAGGAGGAGGAGGAGGAGGCCGGAGCGAGAGGCACTCCCTCCCTCCCTTCCTCCCTCTCTCTCTCTGCATTCTTTCGCTCAGATCTCCCTGATTTCCCGACCGCATATGTATTCATAGCACAGAAACTACACCTCTCAGCCGCGCACACATGATCTCTCTCTCTCTCTCACACACACACACACACACACACACACACACACACACCACATTTATTTGTGTGTGTGCAGTTAGGTTTTGAAGCAGCTGTATAAACCAAAGGTACGGGTGTGTGTGTGTGGGTGGGGGGGGTTATTAGACAAACACACACGCGCACATGTGTGTTTCGTGTGCGTTCTTGAGTTGATACGTCTGCTATATTTTGGTGTGTGTTTGTGTGTATGGAGAGATAGATTTTTTTTAATTATACTTTATTCTCTTAGTGATATTTTCATTATCCACTGCAGATTATTTAAAGGCAGTGTGATAATATGTTTTTTTAACACAGCAGTAAAAAAAAATATTACCACAGAATAACTAAACTGATGTTAAATCTGCGATATTAAAAAACTTTTTTAAATCATTGCGATCTTATAAATATTTCCTCCCTTCTTTAACTTTGTAAGTATTTCTTTCTATGTTGTTCCTAATGCTGCTTTTTATTATTAAATGTGTAAATTTAATATGATGTTAAAGTATAAATGCAAAGTTCAAAATAATAAATACATTTTTGGAATAAATTTATAATATACACCACGCTCCTTACAATTTAGTCACTTGCTTTTTTCCTTTACACACACACACACACTTTTTGTGCATAGCTGTTAGTTGTGATAGTAATATCTGTGTATCAGGGGACTGAGGATATTGCTTGGAAGAAAATTGACATTCAGTCCATTATTTCACACATGGACAGCCTTTGCTTTGTTATCCTGCACACACAAACATGAACAAGTCCCTCTACCATTTTATAGAACACTTACATTCCCTGTTCTGCTCTGAGAGGGTCTCTGGAACAAAGCGCACGCTCGGTTTGGTTGACTTTACTGCACAAGAGACACGAGACGGAGCGGTCCACTCCAACAATGCTAAGGTAGGACAGGGTTAGTAAGAAAGATTTATGAGTGCAGGGTTCTCTGGACCTTGCCCCAAAAGTAAAGAATGTTTTGTATAGTACAGGAAAATAAAATATAAAGGAGGGTTGCAGAGTAGCAGTTATAAACACCGTCCAAGCCCCATGGAAGCTGAGCTACATGTTTACTATGAAGGCAGAACGCTTGTACGTGGTTCCATGCACGCAGGTTAGGAACCTTTTTGTAGAGTGTCATGGGCCTGAGGCTTGGTTCATGCTTTACTGTGAAACTCAAGAAGCATACGCTTTTCATGGTGACTGCACACTGTACTCTAAGCTCAGTAAACAGTGTTCCTTTGGTACTGTAGTCAAATGAACTTTTCTACTGTTTTACTGGATTCCTTTGGTACTATTTCTACTTTTCTCTGATACGTCTGCCAACGAGCAGAGTTTTTATTCAGTCTGTGGTTAGGTTTAGGCATCCAAAGCACTTTGTTTAAGGTTATGTAAAGATTGTGATTATGGTTAAATGTTGATAAAGCATTTTATGTCTGAAGTCACTTTCCCTCTTGAATAATGCTATAGCCACTACAAGTTGATAGTGTGGTGCAAGATGTCCATATTGGTGAAAAACAAATTAAATACATTGGCAGGTACATTCATTAACAACATCCCCTCATTATGTTCATAAAAAATATAATTAGCTTTACTTTTGTCTCAGAGTGTGTTTGCTGTTGATATGTAAATGTAATTTCTAGGAAACAGGGCTGCAGCACAAGAGGAACCGCTGGCCGGCTTACATCACTTCAGCGTTTCTTTTGCCGCAAATGCAAAAGAGAAAAAACCCTCAAAGGTGTGCAGTTCTCAGGGGAGCTCCCTAGTGGGCAGTGCCTCACAGGGAGCCCATGGAACTGTTTGAACTGTCTGAAAATATAAGACAATATATCTTAAATAATATATTAATAAGAATTGTAATGAAATTAAATGTTTTCATTGGTCCACTGGTTAAGCAGGTAACCAGTACAATTAAAATGTTAAAGAGCAGACTTGTTTTTCACAAATGTATTTTTAATTTTGACTTTCAATTATCTTTTATTTATCTCCATTATTGTTTTGCTACTGCTGTTCACCTGTCTCTCTATATTTATCTATATAAATAAATCTGAATTGGATTTTGTTGAAGTTCATGTTACACATAAAAAAAACATCAGATAAAGTAAGATGATTTTAATGAGGGTCAAAGGAGGACAAAAACAGCATCAGATGAATGTGTAACAACAAGTAAAATGACAAGAACAGAAATTTTCTTTCTTCTCATGCAGTGAAGCCAGTCCATCTTAATGAGCTGCATGGATTCTGAAATCTAAAGATAATTGATCTTGTGCCCACAGAACTAATTTAGTCATGACATACACAACTGTACACACAGCCTAAATATTAATCTATACATCATCATCATCTTCATCATCACCACACATACCCACCCAAGCTAATGATATAAGCATCATCTCTAGAGGTTAATGGAGTATTGATTTTGGCATAGAGGCCACTGGCAGTGGGACGAGGATATAAAGTGTGGAGTTATCCTTAATCTTTAATGCTGCTGCTTTTATTACATATTTATCTGCTATATATATACAAACTATGCCTCTGTGTAGCTATCTATGTATGCACTTATGTACATACATATGTATGAAGCTGTCTGTATACACTATGAATGCTTCCGTGTATCTTTCACTGGCCAAAGATCTCAATCAGGGTCCACTCACTGGCTACCCCGATAGAGCACCGTGGGAGCCAATGAATGGCTGTGATGCAATAACTTAGTGTCAGATTAGACAATTAATGTGCCACACTGAGCAGGACTACTGGCCAATAAATGAGCTATCATTTTACCAAATGTTCATGTGATATTTTACCAAAAACACACAGGGTCTGGAAAGTCAGTGTGTCAGGGTCTGTGTGAAGGGTGAAAAAGGTTTCTTTGTCACTTTGACTTTGTTGTAGTTCCAGATTGCTGAGTTGCTCTCTAGTAAATAGCCTGGAGGTTTGGATTTCCAGTGTGAAGAAAAGGATAGATGGTTGTGATATTGAAGACTTCCTATGTAATGATATGCAATGAATGCGTAATGAATATTAAACATCGCAAGCTGTTCTTTTAAAGTTGGTCCAAAGTCAGTGCTGCTTAGCTTTTTACATCCATAAAAATAAACTTTGCTGGTTTTGCTGGTCACTATTGAGAAGCCCCTTTGTTTTACAGCACTTTTCAAACTGGTTGTAGCAGTTTGAAAAGTATTATTGTTAAATCAAGCCAGTGTTTCTGGCATGCTTCAAACCAAATCAATCATGTAACATGGTCAGAAGGACATGGTGTTATCTTTGTACTTGATGAAGGAGTTCTTCAATATAGATCACTCAACATTAACGTAAATGTTGTCACTTCAGTCCAATGATAATAGAGTCAAATTTTTACTGGTTACATGCACAGTCACTTCCACATTTACACTTTGAATTTTCAGCTGTTCATGTAGACAACCTAAAGCCCTAATGTGACTGATCCATATATATCAGTTTCCAGCTCCACATACTTTCTAACAGTACTACTAATACTGCCACACAACTGATGTTGGCAAACAACTGCTCAATAAGAATGTGTCTGCAGATCATGGCATACTAGATATACAACAAGCTTTGCTCAATTAACAGACTTAGCGGTCGAGATGTATGACATATTTTACAATTAATTTTATTCACTATTCAATACACATAGTCACGAGTCTAATGCTTATGTATATTACCTGAAATACAAATTGTTTCTTGTCATGTGCACCTTTGAGCTGTGAATTTGTCTTTTTTTTCTATCATGTATCAACATGCTCCAAGTCCACCAAGAGTGTTCCTCATTTGACGCACCTCAAAAGGAGACACAAAAGGATTACATTTAAATCTCATACATTTCTAAATATTTCACCACATTAAACCTTAAAAATCCAGAGAGAAAAAGATTTACCTATTTTAGATCAAAACTCCCCAAAGAAAGATCATTGTGGAGAGAGCTTTGGACTTTTCTTTGTCTTCTCTCTTTTTTAGTCTCCATCCCTCCAGCAGTGAGGCTTTTCTAACACAAGTGTATTTGCTGGTGTCCCCCCACTGACACACACAATATAGACTCTATAGGCCATCAGGGCGCGTGAGGTGTGTGTGTGATCGATAGAGAGGGGGATGTGTGTGTGTGTGTGTTTCAGTGCAAGTTCAGCTGTTCCCGCCATTTAAACACCCCATGTTTGTGTGTGTGTGTGTGTGTGTGAGAGAGAGAGAGAGAGAGAGAGAGAGAGAGAGAAAGAGAGAGAGAGAGAGAGAGAGAGAGTGTGTGTGTGTGATACGCGTCCCTAAGCTCTTTCATTTCATTGTATCGGACCCCTACTAGGCAAGTTCACAACCTTAGGAAGAGAGAAGGCAAAGGAGTGATGGAAATAAGCGAGAGAGAGAGAGAGAGAGAGAGAGAGAGAGAGAGAGAGAGAGAGAGAGAGAGAGAGAGAGAGAGAATGGCTGAAATGAGCCAACTGGTGAATTAAAGAGGAAAGAAAAGCAATGAGGCGAGAATTGTAAAGCAGCAGAAGGGAGGCAGAGAGAGGGAAAGAAAAGAGAGCTTTCTCTCTTCTCTTAATCCTCCATTCAGTATGTGGGGATTTCAGCCGATGGTGAGATAACATAGTGTAACTCCCTCTCACTGCGGTGTGTGTGTGTGTGTGTG
The DNA here is from genome assembly GCA_023373845.1 of Nibea coibor. Taxonomy (NCBI): domain Eukaryota; kingdom Metazoa; phylum Chordata; class Actinopteri; family Sciaenidae; genus Nibea; species Nibea coibor. The sequence goes on along the minus strand of CM041719.1, from coordinate 27,569,404 downwards.
TGTGTGTGTGAGTTCAGACATTTCAGCCTCCTGGCCAGACTACAAAATAACAGTAATCATCTTGACCAGTGCACCCTTTAGCTGTGTGTGAGGAAGAGAGAGCATCTCACAAATTTGTGTGTGTGTGTGTGTGTGTGTGTGCACATTACCCCGCCAATCACTGGCAGCCCATTTTAAATAACAGTGATCATATGGAGGAGGACTAAAACATTTAGGATAAACAACCCACCTGTGGAGAGCACCACATGCTAGTGGAGAAATCACTGAAGCCAAAGGTCAGTGGTGAGGTCAGGAAGAAAGAAAGTGTTCAGGAGCCTCTGATGTCTTATGCTGTATTATTTATTGACACTTGATCAAGGAGAATTAGAGACATTCTCATAAAGCATCAGAAGTGCCTGAGTCGGTCTCACATTCTGCCCAACTCATGCTGGTGGACAGACTTTAAACCCCGAGATAACATCACAAATACTATACGCCCAGAATTAGCCAAAGAGATGTTTTTACTCACGTTAGACTTACTGTTAGTATATTCATATACATGGTACTGTTCCCAATTAAAGCCAAACAACAAATACTGCAGAGGACCTCAAGGCCCACATTATTATTATTATTATTATTATTATTATTATCATTATTATTATTATCATTATTATTATTATTATTATTATTATTAATATTATTATAAATGTTAGTGTTTATGTAATGTTAAAAAGTACATTACTATTTGCAAAGGTATACAAAAACAAAATAAAGTATGTTAATGCAGACTGACATTTGACATTCTGACATTCTGTTAGTCAGTCACACAGTTTGATTGGCTCAGGTCAGAGTAAGACGAGTATACAAGTTCAGCTTTGTCAGACAGTCATTCAAGAAAAACTGCATGGCAGTTAAAATACAATGAAAGGCTTCATGTGAGAGAACATGAAACAGAGACAAGACGTGAGGGAGAGAGGCTGGTCTGAAACACCAGCTGTCACTGTCATTATATCACCCTAGATTTAAGAATATAAGTGAAAATACACACGCAGAAAATATTCCAAACATCCCAAATGCACACACATGCCTTCAGCTTGTTGAATCACTCAGGGCAGAGTGCGTGCACGTGTGTGTGTGTGTGTGTGTGTGTGTGTGTGTGTGCGTGTGTGTGTGTATCTCATGTTGGACAGAGATGTGATAATTTGCAGCGTCTTCCTTTATTCAGAGGAGAGATGAAGGGAAATGAAGAATAAAGATGGTGATGATGGAAAGACAGTGAGATGAATTATGAATTAACTGGTCAAGAGAGGAAAAGAAAAAGAAAGATCGTCTTGTGGCGTGGAAGAAGAGAAGAGGCAGAGGGAGCTATTCGGCTATTAAGGTGGAAAATCTTCCACTGACAGTGATGTAAGGTTTTGTTAAATACTGGATTTGTTACATTGTGGAGGGAACAGAGATCTGAGATCCATCAGCAGGTTAGACTAAACTTGAGGAGAGTTCTCACCAATACAAAACCAATACATGGTTTTATATTGACGATGCAGTGACCATGTGATCCTGCTCACAGAGAGAAAATGACCCCTAAAACTGCAGAATCACAATCATTACCATATTGTCACAGGCTGTGTTCTAGACTAAGAAAATAAAGCTATGCTATGTCCAAAGGAGAGGGAAAAAAAACAATCAGTGTATTTATTATCTTCTAATAAACCGAGGCATTTCCAGTTCACATGAATCTTCAGACAGAACAAATAAAAACAAACAAAAACAGTTAGAGGTGATGCAGAAAGAAAGAGCCGGTTTTAACCAGTCACCATATTCAAGTTAGAAACTGTCTCATTACAGCCTCACACAAGCAGCCATACAAACACATTCATCCTTAATGCCACACACACATACGCACGCGCATTTTTCAGTCTCTATCCAGGCGTAGGCGACGTGGTTAAGGAGTTTTAGTATAGTGGCATAAAATGTGTGTGTGTGTGTGTGTGTGTGTGTAACAAATGTGCATCCTGTCAACTCATTTGAGTTGCTGGTGGAAAAATTATTTTTTTTTACAAACTTAACCCCTCCACTTCATATGTACATATGTATACACACACACACACACACACACACAGAGTTTTTAAAGATAATCTCTTTTGAGATAAACACTTTTTTTCTCAGAATTTTAGATGCAAACAGAATTCAGAGTGGTCAAACCTGATGATGACTTTATCAGCAGTGTTTTTACAGTGCAGAGTTTGGTGAATCAGTCCTTTTTATTGTTGTTGTTATTGATATTACATATTCACATATTTTTCATCAAATTTTATTTAAGGTTGCAAAACATTAACCACATTGTGATATATTCTGGTCTCAGGCTGCCTTGTCATAGCAAAGCTGTATTCACAGTTAGACGTCAAACTAGTCTGATCAGACCTGAACTGTAGTGGAACCACATGATGAGAAGAACAGACTGAAACTATTGCAGGTTATTAAAATCAACCACTGCAAATGCCTGACGAGAAATGAAAACACACTCCTTCTTTCTGTCTTTCATTGTGGGCTTCTCATATACAGAGAGAGTCGGTAAAGCTGTTACCAGAAGCTGCAGGGAGTGTGTGTTTTGTGTGTTAGGACAGAGTGTGGGTTCATAAACAAATAGAAGGTTTCAATTAGAGACCTTATTCTCAGCTGTGTGTGTTGTTGTGCATGTGTGTGTGTTTGTGCGATCATCATGACTATGAGAGCATGACATGATTGATTCCAGCTGGTAATGATATTTGGTGCACTGCCTTTTCTATACAGAGGAGTTCCCCCTTCACTCTCTCTTTGTCTCTCTCTCGCGCACACACACACACACACAAACACAGGATGTGTCGCCTGGTGTCAGATTTGGCTTGCTTCATATAACACAATACAAAGAGGGCGCTGTTCATCCAGCTCAAACTGAGCTTGAGCTTTTGGAATTTCTAGTTGATTGAGGATTGTGAGTAAGTGTAGAGCTCATAAAAGCCAAAAGCAACATGTTTATTTTTCTCTTCGGGGAGCACGATGAGACAGGAAGCATGAGAGCTTCTGGGAAATAAATGAATTAGAGAAAAAAAAACATAAAATGATTCTCATTGTCATATTTTTCCACATACATACATTTTATACACTAATTATGATTAGTCATGAATCATGAATATTTGTTCCATTTCTGTAAAAAGCTGCCTTAACCTGGCACACTGGATCTTTAAAATCTCCAAACTCACAGCGGTTCATCCTCTGGGAAACATGAATGCACTAAATAAATTTTACAGTAATATCATGATTCACCATCATTTACAGGAACACCTACTGTGAACTTTCCACCTTGTCTGTGTTTGTGCGTGTGTGTGTGTGTTAGAGAGAGAAAGAGAGAGATGCACAATGGCAGGTGGTAAATACCGTAATACTGTTACCTTATATCTATTACACACACACACACACACACACACATGCAGGGGCACGGCCCATATTAAGTTACAATGTAGAAGAAGGCTGAACAAGTATAAGCGGATTACAAATACCTTGAGTGTGCAATATGAAGGAGATAAGACCTGAGAGAGTGGGGTGGTGGTAAGGTGCGGGGAAGCGGGGGGTGGGGTGGGGGTGGAGAGAGGGGGCCGAGAGAGGGAGACAGAGTGAAAGAAAGACAGAGGTGGAGTAATAGAAAGTGGATGACTCATTCATGAGAAATGTTTCACCTTCCTTTCACACAAGCATTTTTCTCTGCTCCTTCCCTTTCTTCCCTCACTCGCTCCTTTGTTCTCTTCTTCTGGATGATGTGATTAGTTAAAAGCCTCCATCCCTTCATCACGCTGATGGAGACGGAAGCAGAGAGGGCTGCACATGCATGCCCCACTGCATGTGTGTGAGAGTGTTTGGCAACCTTCTGTTGCCCAAACCACTAACCTGTCATCTCAGTCTATCTGACACACACGCAGGTTTGTAAATGTGAAGAGAGCTCTTATCACTCGAGCAGCTCCAACACATCTCCCATAACAACATTTGATATTAATAACACATGTTAATACAGCATAAGCTTTTTAAACTGTTTGGTTGCCTTCTTACATAATAGCTGATTTTATTGGACAGGTTAAAGATTTAATGGTGCTTAACTGTTTGACAGAGTAATGATTTTAGTTTGTCGTGTTTAACCAGTCAGAGATTGACTTCCTCATTTGGTCGTTTATTGCCTCCTCACCAACACCCCACCATGAGTCGTTAAAGATGCAGCCATAAAGGTTTTTTTATGACCCCCTAGTAAAAATGGATGGACATATCTGGGGATCAGGGTTAGTTGATCAATATCCATGACTCAGTAATTATTCAGTGTTTGCCAGGTCTGTTTAGTTGACCTATTTTATGGACACAGAGCCGTGCTGCTAATTGGGGATTTGGGGGAAATAAAGGCCTGTGACACCTCATGAGCACCAGTTGGGTCACTCTGAGATGTCAGTTCTGAGGTAACTCTAACATTGTTTCTGAAGACGATTTTATTAAGATTAAGATTTGCATTATTTTGAGCACTACAACTTAAATATAATTTGACTGGTTTGGATGTGGTTGGAGGCTGAATTCTCCAAACCCAAAGTTAACAAGGGCTAAATATATATTTTTTACATTTATTTTCAAATCTTTGAACAAGCAAAAAAATGTCAGTCATTTACTTATAGCTATTAGTGAAACAAAGGTGCTGAAATCCTGTCACTATGAAGACTCTTTAGAGGACATTTAAAGCTCAGTCATTTGGTAAATGTTCATCTCATTTTCCAATCCAGAAAAAAAATGCTGTTGACACAGTTTACTTGCTAAACTGACAGTTCCTACACTGTCATGCAGTAACACAGTGTTTGTGTGATCGCCCCTGCAGAAATCAAAGATGAACCATTGTGAGCTTAGGTTGGGTATAATTGTCACATGTAGTCATACAGGAACAGTCTTAGTGAAATTTCTAGTTTTGGTAGCAATAACAAATAATACTAATAATAACATAATAAATAATATAGTTCTATAAAACAAACAGAGGACATAGATGAAGGCGGAAAAAAGAAAATTCTAACTTTGCCTCTGGGCTGTTACTGACATTTTCCAACTGTCCATGTGACTCATAAATGTGTTTTTTGCTTGAAATGCATTTATTGTTTATATGATTGTGCTCTGTATATGATGGTAAAGCTATGGAGAAAAGAATCTGTGAAAGAAAGGAGCTGCGTTTTACACTGGCTAGTCTGAGAGACAGACTGGCCTACCCACTCAACAGGCCTGCATAGACACACACACAAACACACGCGCGCACACACACACACACACACACACACACACACACACACATTTCAGCTAAACAGCCTTTGTTAGTGTCATAATCACATTTAGTAGAAGCCATATGACACTAGAAATAGCTGCCAAGGACAGACAAGGCAATGTGGGAGAGTGTGAGTTTGTATGTGACTAAGAGAGATGGAAATAAGGAGAAAACAAGGGTGTGTGTGTATCTGTGTGTGTGTGTGTGTGTGTGTGTGTGTGTGCATGCATGGATATGTGAAGTTTCTCAGTAAAATCACCCATATGCTAAGGTCAGCCGCACTATCACTAGCTTTCCAGACACTTTTGGGCAGACTAGCGTGCGTGTGTGTTTGATCAAAAGAGAAAGGGATGTGGTACTTATTTCTCCATTAACACTGGAGCAGTACTTCTTAATGTAATGAGTGCACTGGATTCAAATCCCATTTTCTATAAAAAATAAAATAAAATAAAACTAAAAAAGAGAAGAAAATGATGAAGATGTGTTGGATCTAAGTGCTGTGTCAGTTTGAGACTGTTTCCTGTTGGTTTGTGTGTCAGGGGCCTGTGCTGTACTTAAAGCTGTAAAGGATGAAAAATCTTTAAATGAATCTCAGCAGAACAAACAGGCCTCTAATAAACACACACACCTGTCCCTCCTATACAATAAACACTTTACTTTCCAACTCCCTCTGCAGTGTATTTAATTATCTCTGTTAGCGCAGGCACAATTGATGTGCCACCATGGTACTGTAAATGCTGACAAATCACATTGCTCAAAGTGACAGAATTCCTTCATGATGAGGGATTGAATCTTAGTGGTCACCAGGGATCTACTGTAAGGCCATCTCAGCACAAAAAACATCATCTTAGACTTTTTTCATTCTCATATTAGTCCTATAGGTTATCTGCAGTGAGGTGTGGACATTCAATATGAAAGCACTTTGAGAGCAAGGGACAATGACAACATAAATAAATAGCATCAAAGAAAATGTGTAAAGCTCTGTCCGTGAGAAGGAAGCAGTGAGAGAGGGCACAGTGGCACTGTCCTAATGATGTAGAGAGCAGAAAGGACAGAGAGAGAGGAAGGAGTGAAAGAGCGATTGAGAGAGAGAGAGGGGGGGGGGGGGGGGGGGGTAAAGATGGAGAGAAAGGAGGAAAGAAGAAGAGAGAGCAGGCGAGTGGTAATGTCCTAATGATGTAGTGGCTGTCAGAGCATTTGCTTCAGAGGCCAAATGATCCTGTAAGAACAGCACAGCTATTGATCCAGCTATTACACAGAACCACATACTAATGATTGTGTGTGTGTGTGTGTGTGTAGCCAGAGAGAGACAGACAGAGAGAGACAGAGAAAGAGAGACACACACACAGAGAGAGAGAGAGAGAGAGAGAGAGAGAATGTACAACAAGACAGGTAGACATTGTTTTATTTAAAAAAGGGAGGGAGGAAGGTTGAAAGAGAAAGTATGTGTGTGTGTGTGTCTGCGCATGTATGTTCTAATATGACACTTCATCAATACTCCCATTACAGTGTGACAGATATGAAACACAACCTGAACCTGATCTGCTTGATATCAGATCTCAGTTCTCACCTTGAATACTTTCAATATCTCCTGACCCAACCTACACACACACACACACATACACACAAAGACCCAGAAGAAAATATCTTTTCACTTGTCAGAAATCTACGAGCTGTAATGCATATTCACAGGAAGAAGGTATCACACCTCCCCCCTGTGATCTCTGATTCAGTGACCTCATTGTTATGTCACAAAAAACAAATCCTTTGAAGAGAAGAGCTGTGGTGGAAAAAGGAAAGAAAAAAAACCCACACACTGAGCTGTTTTTTTCACTGAGTCTGTTCAGGCAGTTTACAGTCATGTCTGCAGTCATCGATTCAGCAGAAATAAACAAAACAGCTATGCCATTAAAATGCATCAAAATAAAATGATGAACATGCTGCTGAATTCAGAATATTTGAACAATTCCTAAATGATCTGATTATTTACAGCCTGTGGAAATGGTTATGGAACTCATAACTCTGTTACATTTGTGCAACAACCTGAAAATACGTCTTTGTCAGAACGAGGCTTCTAAATTAATATCTACAGACACCTTGGGTCTGCCATGTTTCTACAGTAGTCCACAACAGACACTGTGCTTTCTCTTTCACACTTGGAGTGAGGGGGTGAGGTGAGACACACACACACAGTCTGATCAGACAGAGTTTGATCTGGGGCTGCAGCAGACTGTGTTATATCAACTTGAGAAATGACTTTGAAGAAATCACCTGATCCTCAAAATAGCTGATCTCCAACTCATTCCTCTAGCTGTAGTTTTACCCTTGTTTTGGTAGTCTATGAGCGCCGGTAGACAACAAAGAACAAAACACTAGAACCCTGCAACACAGGGCTGACGAGGTGCCTACAAGCATCTGAGCCAAATAAAAGAAACACCAACATGAGGGATGTACCCCCCCCCCCCCCCCCCCCCCCCCCCCCCCCCCCCCAAACAGCCACTCAACAAACACAGGGCTCAACACAGGAGGGCCAACTCATCAGGACTAGACTCTGCAGTTTTCTTAAACCTCTGAGTCAACTTTTTGTGACAATCTGTTGTTTGTTTGTTGCTGATGTTCACATTTAGAACTGGGTGGTTTGAAAGAGAAGTGAAGTAAGCTATGCTAAAGTAGAGAAACCATCCCTCAGCAGAGGAGGGGGGCTCACACTAAGGCTGAAGAACTGGATCTAGTGAAACATCTGTATGGATCTTCAACCAAGTCCAGTTGCCCCACATGCGCTGTGCTGCATCTCATGTGCAGAGTGTGTGAAGTATAGCTGGTTTTAAACCAGACTTTAACAGAGCAGTCAGTGTCCATATCAACACTATATTTAATGTGAGAAAACAGGCTGCTGGGATGGAACGGGATGTCTTCTTTGGACTTAGTTGGAAATCCTACTGAAAAACAAGGCAGCATTAAAAATCCACATATTTGGAGCTGAGTGGCTCTCTGCATACAAGAGATAAAGCAGCTTGAGCAAAACACAAAGAAAAACAGCTAAACTGACTTACTGTATGAGGTTTCTGCAGAGCTGCAGTGAAAGCCTCGTCTGTCACCGCAAGTAAAAAGGCCATCATCTATCAGGTCCCAAGACTCAGTGAAACCGAGAAACCCTGCTGTAGAATTTATTAGGCTGAAAACTCCCTCTATCTCTCTCTCTCTATTCCTCTCTGTCTATCTACCTCGCTCGCTCCTGCTCTCCCTGCACTTCTGGTAATGGATTCTGCCTAAATGGGTTCTGAGAAACACAAGTGAAGAGAGGAGGACGAGAGGAAAAGAGGGGAGGTGAGGTAAAGGGGGGAGAATGGAAGACTTGTTGCTTGCATCCTTGTAGCTTCTGATAGATTAATGAATATTGGTATTATAATAACTTATACAATTTGCAAAGCTTCCAAGATTACTTTGAATAAATGGACTATTTGCATTTTCCCTGACAGTGTTGTACATCTGAAGAGCTGGTCGATTTCCAGATGTATGAGATAGTTTCAGTGTGCCTGTTCTGACTTTTTTACACTGTACCAGTTCATACAATATTCATTTTTACAATGCAGGTATCAAAATTGTTGACTCAGTCATTGACCAATTCCTGTACTGTATTTTAAGTGTACTTTGACAATGATTTAAAAAGATAAATCAGAAGAGAAGAGCAGTGGATGAAGAGTGAGAGAGTGATGGTGAATGATTTAATGTTAGCCACTTGATGGGATGAAGTGTCTTCTCCATGTAAGCGGCGCCAAAGTTAAACCCTCTAGTCAGTTAGTCTGTTATTCATTGATTTCTCTGGTCAGCACTAGATCGCTATTGAATATGACTGGCACCAAGACAGTGTTAGTGTATGTGTGTGTGTGTGTGTGTGTGTGTGTGTGTGTGTGTGTGTGTGTGTTTGTATGGGGGGCATTTTATGCCAGCACACTATACTAAAAACGTGTGTACAGCGCCTATGCAATTATATGAGAGGTCTAACATGTGCATGAAAATTCCATTCATTTTCAGTGGACAGGCGGACGTCACGTAGCCATCATGCAGATGCTGCACATGCGTACGTGACAGGTGTGTGATGGGTGAACGAGTTAATGCAGCAGACGCATGTCCACACACTTATCGGTCAAATAATTATTTACTTTAAGATGACGAATTTTGAGTTTAACAGCTGCTTCGCTTCACAATTCAAGCAGTGGTGAGCTAGCCAGGGTGCCTCAGGTTCACTTTATTCTCTTGGCTTTTTTCTTTTTTTTTTGAAAGGCCCACATTAAGGCTACTTGGACTTCCGTGAAGTTCACCTGCTTTACTTTTCTTCACCTTCTTTATGAGATTAAAGATGAAAAGAGGCATTTACAGAAAGCAAAATCAGACCGTTATTTGAATTTGGTTTTCTTTGATTTTCAATTTTGATTCAGACAACAAAAAAACTGAAAAAACTGGTCTGTCCATTGTTTTTTGTTCAAAACGTAAAAAAAGCAAGGGTGAACGGGATAACTAAAATAATTTCAGCTACATGAAAATAAAAATATCCTGACAGTTCTGATGGGGCTTGGGATTCATCTATAAGTTCTGCTTTCTTCTAAACAGTCCCGCATGAACCTGAGACTATGTGTAACAGCTGATCTGTGTAGATCGGCTGCAGAACATAGAAAATGAATAACTGTCAGTTCCTGATGATCCAGTGTACCTCGTGTGTAAATGCACAGCCTTTTCCTCAGTTTCATGCCTGAGCAATGATACAGTCCCTGATATACCTCAACATCCCATTATAGGCATTCACACGCTATAGCTGTTAACACGTGTGTTACTATTGCACTACAGCAGCCAATGCATGTGTGACTGGACCAGCCCGAACTGTCACATCGGTCTCTCTTGGTACTCAAAATTCATCATCAGGAAGTAAATAATTATTTGTACAATGAGATGAGCGTGCACACAGTGTCCGCTGAGTTGACATGGCATGACACTAATCACCTGTCATCTTCATTATTTGGTGTACTTGCAATACGTGTGCGATACACGTGCCTGTACACACACGTATCGCACGCGCATTTTTCAGTCTCTATCCAGGCGTAGGCAACGTGGTTAAGTTTTACTACTTTACTGTGTGTGTGTGTGTGTGTGTGTGTGTGTGTGTGTGTGTGTGTGTGTGTGTGTGTGTGTATGTGTGTAACAAATGTGCATCCTGTCAACTCATTTGAGTTGCTGGTGGAAAAATGATTTTTCTTTACAAACTTAACCCCTCCACTTCATATGTACATATGTATACACACACACACACACACACACACACACACACACAACCAACTAGCTCTTGGCTGAGTGTGAAAGATGAGCCTGAAATACATCTGCAGTTGGTAACTGCAGTCTTTGTATAACAAACATGCTCACTGCTACTCTGCACGCCTTATTGCTGTGAGAGACGGAGAGAGATGATACATTATTTATTCCTGAAGGCTGTTTTGTATTAACCATACAGCACCAGCTGAGCAAAAACATAACCAGTAATATCTATGTATCAGTACTGCAGCTGGATGACAGAAAGATGTCTTTAAACATGTCCTGCTGGATGTGCATGTGTAACCATTCTATACTTACATATGCACCTTGGTTATTACAGCGATCTGTCTTCTCCAGCAGCCACATCTGTTGTCTTTTCCTCAACCATGGATGGATGGTGTGTGTGTGTGTGTGTGTGTGTGTGTGTGATATCCATATCTAATATATGGATGTATGAAGTTTTTATTCTTTTGCAACAGCATGAGTAAATATGTCACCAGTATGTGAACACTGTGTTAGTGCTACCTGATGTATAGTTTAATAAACCTGCAATATAAATATTTTAAGGAATACATATTATTCTAAACAGAACATGGAATTATCCACACACACACTCACACACACACACACAGTGAAGTACATCTCTTTAGAGTTAATCTACTAACAGCAGCACAGTTGCAATACTAAGAAGAAAGTCAGAAAATCAGAAAATCAATAACAACAATGTAAAAATAATAAATAATGAATGCATCGTTATCATTTACTGCATATATGTAACAAATATACAAACATGTTTCAGATCAAACTGAATTTATTAGTTGAATAAATCAATTAAAATACATTTTAAACATGAAAGTTCAGTGTACATATTCAATATGATCATCTCTGGACAAACCTCTAACCTCAAACTGGCAGCACAGTAACAGTCTCTGTGACATCAGGACTATTCCAACATCTTATGTGTCAAAATAAAGTTCAGTTAGTTCAGAGGATGCTCTCTCTAAGACCTCTTCTGTCCTCTACCACTGACACTGACCTGCAGTCCATTTAGTGAGGCAGTTCATTAATCAGTCATTAGTAGACTTCATCAGTTTGCATCTGAATGCCTGGTCGAGGTCGAGTGTAGCTGCTAGCACTAGCATCAGGTGTAGCTTCTCATCTGCCTCCATCATGTTTACAAAGCAGGTGTGGGTGGAGTGTTTTCCTGACTCAAAGGTGGCACCAGCAGGAACCACGCAGCCTGATTCTTTTTCTTTTATTTAATGGCGGACAGCAAGTTTTGCGGTTAATCACCTTTGTAGAGAACGGCATGTTATAAGTAAGAAGTACCGAAACGCTGAACAGTTGGACACGTGCGTTCAAAAGTTTAGAGAAGGTCCAATGAAGTCCATATGTAAAGGTCAGAGTGCACTTCATCATTTCTTTCATCCAAAAGCTGAATATCTTTAACGTTTTACAAAAAGTCAGTCAAACATATCCAGATGTTAACTGTTTTTACTCATTACATTACATTTTCATTTAGTCATTTAGCAACACCTTTATCCAAAGCGACTCACAGAAAGAAAGAAAACAATCAAAGTAATCATCAATAAGTCTTTGAAGTCCAAATACAGTCAACATGTTATGAGCAGATCATTACGTGCAGTGCTGACACATGGCCACTGTCTGTGCACAACAGTTCAGCAGCACTATGTCGTTGTTGTTTGTGTGCTCTGTAAATTTTTACAAGTTGAGCTTAAGCATCTCTCCTGAGTGACTACTTCTAATACAATGAACAGAAGAGATAGTAGACCATTTCATTTCATTGTCACGCTGTAGTTCAAATCATGCCACTTATAAAGCCTCACAGAGCACATGAGTGGTGGCCATTGTTCATCCCTTTTAAGAGATGTGATGATTTCTAAAGATCCTGCCAACTTGTGTCCAGTGATGGCTTAATAATGAAAGTACTTAGAAAGTAAAACGAGAATCGCTCTAATACCCTGTCTCTTACAGTCTCAGGACCACAATTTCCCACTGAAATTGTAAAAGGAAGTAGTGGAATGAAAAGGACTGCGACAAAGATGTGGTGTGCTGAATAGGAGGAGAGAAGACAGAGAGAGAAAAGCTGAGCTCAAACAGCAGAGTGGACACAGGTAGACAGAGACACAGTGAGAAATATTAAAATTATGACTTATTTTCTGAAACATAATCCAAAAATCTCCAGTTTTCACAAAACTCCTTATTGATGTTGTTCCAGAGCAAGTGTGTAATTTAGCAGTAAAATGTGAGTATTGTACTCTTAGAGAAATTGACAAAAATATTGAATGCTGAGTGGAGATAATCTGTTTGAGTTTGCTGTTGCTCCGATGAATAGAACTCATTTTGTCACCTTCTGCTTTGGCAATGGATCGAATCCCTGCACCTTTCCAACAGAGCAGCCACCAAATGGAATTGAAGCAAAGTGAAATGAGAATGAGCACATCCATCCATCAACTGTCCCTGTCTGTCTGCATGTGCCTGCTTCATCTTTGTTGCTCTGTCAATGGGGAGCTTCAGGCCACACATGCCACCCCCTGGCACTCATACTGAACGCTGGACGTCTGCAGGTAGCAGTGAATGCACTTGCACTGTATTTGCTTTATATATGACAATGTACAGTGGTCGTGGCTTCTTGCAGATATTACGTGGTCAAAGGTAGCCTTACATCTATGCGATCAATACTCTAAAATAATCACCATGAACAGCTGTACAACACCCTGAACTCTGCAAAGGCTTTTCACACAGTTTTAGGACCCAGCTGCAGAAATTTGCTACAATTCATCTGCAAAGCACGAGTAAGGTCCACCACTGATATGAGATATGTGGACAGGGTCACATGCATTTGGCTATGTGGCAATTATGAGTCTACTATTGGGTCAGGCAAGTCCCAAAACCTCTCTGAAGGAAACATCCATTGTGTCGCCTTTAACTTTTACAACGATATATGTTTTCAAGCAGCACAAAGGTACAGGGTTTACGAAGCAACATTTAGGAAGAAAGTAATAGAGACAGATAGAACATAACAGGTCTAAAACATCACATGACCAGGTTTAAGATTAGCTACTGTGAAGAACTTGGGTTGTTGAACACCCCTCTTGTCGATTCTGGGTCATTTTTGCATTAAACTGTACTTGCCACAGAGTGCAAAATCACAGGAACAGAGTTCTGAATGTCCTAGAACTCTGTTCCTGTGATTGTGTACATGTGTCTGTATGACAGCTAAGGTTATAGTGTTAAGCAGCTTAGGGATGCCAAATGGATTAAGTGTTTTGTTGACACATAGTAAAGTAATCTGGTTAGTAAAGACAAGATACACCCCTCATCCTCTCTATCTGCCTGTCTGCTTCCATCTCTCCTATTTACTCTTTTCCTTTTTTTCCCCCCATTTCCTTCACATTGTGTCTTTTTTCACCCTCCCAGTTGATCCTCTCTACCTTGCTCTCTTCACACACCATAAACACAAACACACACACATAAACACTTGCACAGAGCACACATTTAGGTCAGCTAATATATTTTAAGCTCCTTACAATGGCACAAACCTAGACATCTGTCTGTTCTTCCTCTCATGCACACATTGCTCCAGCAATAACACCATGGACACATTCAAATGGAACGTAACTTGAACTTTGAGTAATTTAACATTGTTACTTTTACATAAAAAGATTCCTCAAATGGTAATTTTACCACTACTACCATCACCACCACACTACCACTGTAGCTGAGATCACAAATAACCAGGCAAGCAGCAGCTGGGCACCCATGGGTCCAGACACCACAAAAGTGTTTATGTCTGCCTGTGTGTGTGTGTGTGTGTGTGTGTGTGTGCGTGTGTGTGTGTCCACTAGGGAGCCAGCCAGACGTCTCTGGTCTAATATTTCCTCTCAGGAGAACAAATAATGCACAGAGGCTTCTCCCTTTCCCTCTTCAGCCTTTATGCCTCATTCTTTCTTTTCAATGACTCTATCCACTCAGCTGCTGTGCGTTTTCTTCTTCTCCTCTCTGATGTCCTTTCCACTCCCTTTTTACTTTCCCTCCCTGTTATCTGTTCTTTCTATCGCTTCCTCTTGTAACAAAGCTACTGATAGAATCACAGAAGTTGGTTTAAGTTACTGTACACAGACAAACACGTGCACGCGCCTGAGCACACTGACTTTCTGCCATGAACCAGAGTGGGTATCAAGGGACAGAGCAACAAGGGGTGTCTCAGAGGAGGCAGCGTGTCATCTGCTGCAATAACTCCACTATGAGCTTTATTTAGTGAATGTACAGTCACACAAGAGAAGAGGTAAAGGTGATGTGGCTGCCAAGTAGTATCTCACCTCATACGTTTCACATACTTTCAAAATACCACATTGATCACAGAGAAGCAAACGATGAAGGTCAGTTCCACAGATTTTGTTGTTGAGTCTGAGTTTATTTTGTGAATGTAAATCTATAAGGTTCAGTTGGGGGGGGGCTGCTTGGGTGCTGGCATTCAGTGCATTCACACTATGAAAACTAGGGCCGGGCAATATATCACACTATATTGGTATTGTGTATGTGATCCAATATGTGCCAATATGAAAACTGCTTTTTAGTTCTAATACCTTGGTGTCATTACAACATTCATCCAGCAGAGTGAACTGTGAGTTACAATACTGTGACGAGCAGCTCAGAAGGACTTCATCTAGATGTGAAAAAATATACAAAAAATCTGCACATTTCTTGGGTTTACTTTTGCTTCTATTTGCTGTTACTCAGCATGCAACCCCATGCATAAACAATCTTCAAATTAAATTCAATCTCGGGACTGTGTTTAACCAGTCAGTGACATTCATCCCTGCAAGCTTCAGTTCCACACAGGAGAAATCGAGAGAAAAGGCTTTTTTGTTTTTTGGACATTCATGAACATCAGCTCACTAACTGAATCTGGAACAGAAAGGTTTGACTGTGTGTTCTGCCTGGATGTGGATGTGACACACTCAAAACATTTGTGGGCCACTTATGCATTTCAATTACATAGAAAATTTCCATCCATTGAATTACATAGGTTTAATATAAATGACCAACAAACTTAATCTGAAGCAAGTAATATTTATGTAATAGTACTAATAAACCCAATATGACTGCATTCGTGGCCAACATGAAGGCTACTACTACACTACTGTGTAGTGGAAACACACAGAGTTTATTAGTACATAAATCTTCAATAAAGTACTTGCTTCACATTGAGTTTGTTGATTTATATTAAACCTATGTCCTAAGTCATGTCCTGCATTTTGGCCAAAACATTTTTTTTTGAGTGCAACAGTTCAACAGGTATTAAAGACTGGCTGCAGGTACGTTGTGGTTGTTGTGGTACGGCTTTCATGTTAGTCACGGTTTAGCCGTAACGCTTCACCACTGATCAAAAATGACCCGAGTTCATTTCACGTGTGTTTATTTCATGTGTTTCAAAATCTACTGAAACCAAGTGATTTCATTATTCAACATCTAGGTGTTTTTTATTTTAACAAGTAAAAGGAAAAAAGAAAATAATAATAATAAATAATCATGATTTGTGATGATCAAAGACAAGCTCATTGAAGAATACTGAATGATAAAGATAAAGAACATAAAAGCTCATGTTGTGCATCAAAGCGTTTTGCCTTAATAACAGACACCTCCATGTCTTAGCCTTACAAAGCACACAGTAAAATGCAGAGCTTCAGTTCAAGCATTTAAAAATAAAACACATCTCTGTCATCTCTACTTCACTGTGTTAAATCCAGCACATGTTTACAGCTGCCGGCTCTCATCAGGCTTATTCACTGTCCCAGTAATGACCCAGACTCCACCGACATCGGACACAAAAGTATATTACTACTGCTCCAAAGCCACGAGCGACCATGTGTATTTAAAACACTTCATCTTTACACTTACACACACACACTAACAAATGAGAGCTAGCACACACACACACACATATGCAAGGAAACACACACAAGCACAGCTGCATTTTTAAGAGTCAATTAGCCTTTGAAAACTTGACGACTACTCACTTTTAGAGATGGGAAGTGTATCCTCCAGAGCACTGACATCCACAGCATAATGCCATTTAATAAAAACATTATCAAACTTAATATAGAAAATACAGTGACTCAGCACTTTATCTCAACGTTAATTACAGCATCACATCTTTTAATGAAAACCCACCGCGTGTGTGTTTGCCTAGCTTAATGAAAATATTGTGCATTGTGTGCGTGTGTGTGTGTGTGTGAGAGAGAGAGAGTGTGTGAAATCAAAAACAAGTCCTTTATTAAGTATGAAATTCACACCTGTTAGGGAAAACTACCTTGAGGATAATGAATGGGCTTCATACACACACAGACACACACAGCACAAACAGCAGAGTCACAGCGGGATGTGAAAGTTGTATCGCATGGCTGATTTCACTTGTTGTTGAACAAAATGGAGGTCAGGATTTTTTTTTTTTTTGGATTCCATCATTTACCTGATGAAATAAAGACGACTGCACAAAGCGTTCTGGTTTCTGCTGACAATACAAAACAATGGACTCCTTCAAGACAGTATTTTAAAAAATCTATCTGGTCTTTTTCTTTTGATCCAAAATGGAACTCTGTATTAAAAACAGATTCCAGACTTATTGAAAAAAATATTTAGTGTTAGCTCATCAGCGTCAAGAATGGTGTGTGAGTGTCTGAGGCACTGATTCCAAGTGTCGGAGGGAAAATCACAAATAACTTTGGGAAGTGTGTGTGAGTATTTAGAGATCCTGGATGAGTGCTGAAAGCGGAGCTGGGTATTAAAGTTACCATCCTATTAAAATAAAATAAATAAATAAATAAAAAAAATCAGTGTATACTTTTGAAATGAATCAGACTGATTAACAGCAGAAGATGTGGACCGGTGTTCCTGTGCTGTCCACGAGTGCTCCATGAATCCAAAAATGATTCATGGAGCACTCCTCTGAGTTTAAGAAATACAAACTGTGAGGTGGGGTGTAATAAAACAGGTTAGCATCACGTCCTACCATTGTCGCTGTCTGACTTGTTCTCATGCTCGGTGTCTGTAAGGGTCAGCACTGAGTTGGACCGGCTGGACAGGCAGGAACTCCTCCCGGATGATTTACCCAGACCCCCGCGGCCCCAGAGTCGCATGGCACGCTCTGGTGACATCACAGCCTGACTATCAGCATCAAGGTCCTGGGCCGTACCAACTGAGAAGCCACGGTGGGGCAAACCCATCTCAGAGCAGAACGCCAGGCCACGGCGTGATGGCGGCTCGCAGATTCCCAGCTGACGCAGACTGAAGTGTTGACCTGAAATGGAAACACAGAGATTTCACATGTTTTTGAAATGAGTGAACATTTTTAATATGTTATTACTCATGTTTCAGGTCAAAATCTCCACTACTATAAATATGAGCAATAACATATTGTGACATATTCATGTTTGATACTAACTTCATAATAAAATAAAAAATGAGCAGTAAACTATGCTCAGTATGGGATAATTATTATAGAATTTATTTTCAATTTATCTAATTCACTAATTAATTATTAAAATTGCTATATACATTTCTGTTGATTGAGTAACTCTGTTATATAATACTAACCCTATAAAACAGCCTAACTATCACATGCACAGCAGCTTTTCCTTTTGAGGATGTGCAGAAGAAGAAGTTTGCCAAGTGGGACAAAAGACATGAGGTAAGAAAAGAAAACACACATTGACAACAGCTGCGACGCGTACTCTGACCTGACTCCTGCAGTATAGAATCAATGGGACTGTAAGAAGACGAGCCTCGGCTCACCGTGAAGAGTTCAACCTGACCTCAGCTATGAAGACACTAAAAGGAGCGTTATTATTTATTTGAGACAAAACTAAAAGACAATTCCGGCCAGAGAAAGAGAGGCAGGACCCCAGAAGACAGACCAGACAGAGGAGGTGGAAACTTATTGATCACGTCCTTAAATCACATTTAGGCATTACAGGAGAGGAGATAGACTTCAAAAAAGGAAAAGTCTGTAGACTATCAACACATAAAGTGTCAAGATGGAAACTCATGTCGGATGTACATCTTATTCAGAACATGAATATTATTATGGATAAAAAGAGTAAATGATCAAAACTGAAACTGTCATTTTATATAATAAAACACTCAGACCAATTATGGAACATGTTCTTATATTATATATGTTATGTTATATAATCTTTTTATTATCACCCAGATAATGCAATGTCATACCTCATCTGTGGAAGGCCCTTAACCGTTTAAAGATTATTTATAATCATGTTATGATGCAAATTTATGAATAACCTTAATCTACAAAGACATTTTGATTTAATTCAACAAAAAAAAAAATGCATTCATAAATATTATCACTAGTCCTCTGGTTCTAATAAAAATTAAAATGAAATGAGACATAAAAATAATTTTAAAAAAATGTTTCACATTCATCCTGTGCACAATAAAATATGCTTTCATGTGTATTTATTCATTTTATACAGTATACTGATGAGGTCAGATATATCTAAAAATGAATATGCCCAGAAAAATGAGACCTGCTTTAAATTGGTAGTAATTATACTTGCTGCTTGTTAACGTCATATACTCATAATGACTGATGCTTAATGGATGCAGAGCTGTAGGCCTTTTTGTAATTACATCACATGGAACATTTTTCTGTACATAATAATTCCCTCCAAAACAAAAAGAAGACGCTTCAGGATGGAGGTTCTGTTCCTATAAGTGAACAAAAAAATCTTCCTTAATATTTGAAAATGTGAAAATGGGGGGGAAGAATTCCATGCATGGATATGGACTACAAATTCAGAATACTATTTTTCATTAAATTTAATAAGTCATCAAGAGTAACTCTTTCTGGAAACTAGCTGAAATCACAATCAAATAACACGTGTGATAATCCTTTAAAATATAAATGAAAAGAAGACAAATAAATTATCTGCAAAATCTCAGTATGTGCCTCTTCATCTTTAATCAGCAAATGAAAAGGGAAATTATAAAAGCTTTCCGTAATTAATGGCACAACAAGAGATAACGAGTGCTGCCGTTCAATTAAAAGTTATATTAATTTTAAATGAGCTCCAATTAGGCCAGCAGTGAAAACGAAGGCGATAAGATGATTGAGTAATTATGATTTTTTTCATTTCTCAAATATTGACGCTGTGTTAATTGAAGCAGGAGAACAATGGATGCACTCTGTGGTGAAGCACTTTTTCCTATTTAATTTGCCATTTTTTAGCCTTTTCTCTATTTCCTTCATAAGACTTGTGTCACTTTCATTATAGCTTCCATCAGAAATATGTTATCTTTAACTTCTCTTTCCACTGACCTGTAACTATTAATACTAGAGATATTAAAAATCCACAAATCCATAAAGAAATAGCAAAACCATTTTGAATAAAACATATTAGGATTCATGGATACAAGTTTGATCATGAAGCATTAATGACAATACATCAGACATTTAAAATATAGAAAAAAGATATTTGGACATTAAGATCTGAGTGTGAATACAAGACCAACAAAAAGAGAGAAAGAGACGCCTACAAGGCTACAACCAGAAAAGACAGACAAAGGCAGGGGCAGCATACAGTGTGTGTGTGTGTGTGTGTGTGTGTGTGTGTGTGCGTGCGTGCGTGCGTGTGTGCGTGCGTGCGCATGTGTGTGTGTCGCACCTTGTCTGTTATAATCATCCTGCTCACGGTGAACCATGTCCTTGTGTCCCTTAGTCGTCCCGTACAGTAACCTGTCAACGGAACAAAAGCCATCAGCTGTGTGACCATATTAAAGGATAGTCCTTCAGAATAAATCCAGTCAACTCACTGTGCACCTCTGTTTGTCCTTTTCTGGGACCAAACCAGTTTAAAGTGCAATCAGGGATCAAACAGGACAGAGTGTGTGGTGTGTGTGGAGCGAGGGAGACTTCTGATGTCTAAATGCTAAATGTAAGAATAGGAAGAGTAAATAACAGGACAACAGAAAATGAACTGGGACATGAAGTCCAGCTGTGTTTAGAAAAGTTAACAGAATGCAAATTGTTCACTTTCTTCTCTTTCATATAATAACCTGGGTCACATTTTCTGTCTGTGCCATCTGCTTATATATCATTTGCATGCAGAGCCAACTTAAGGAACGCATCACAACATGGTGTAGTCAGATGGGTGCTGAACATGTGTTGGGACATTTCAGGGCTACAGTCTCATGGTATTGGTTTGAAAGGAACATTATAATCAAATTAATAATTTTATTACATATTACTTTTTTTCTCTCCAACATTCAGTTTTCATTCAGTCTCTGCTGTTTTGACGTAGAAGACGTAGATGACGTAGTACTGCTGTGGGGAGTTGTTGAAATACAGCGCTCTGGTAAAATAATTTTTCATTCAGTGAGAATACGGCAGACATGATGTGGCTGTATTTAAACTCCATATACACTATTCCAGTCTGAATACAGATCTCATCTTTAACTCGGACCGTGGCTCAGGAAAATAATGAGTACAGAGAGAGAGAGAGAGAGAGAGAGAGAGAGAGAGAGAGAGAGAGAGAGAGAGAGAGAGAAGGAGAGGGAGAGAGAGAGAGAGAGAGAGAGAAGGAGAGGGAGAGAGAGAGAGAGAGTTCCTGTCTGGAATAATCAGAGAATGTATTTTTTTAAACACACTGTAGACAAATTTTGACACAGATCTAATACTGCCCACTCACTGACAATATGGAAGACTGGAATGTGTGTAATCTCACATATCTAACCTGGTCTGGTCTTGGTGCTGGTCAAAGGCCTTCAGTGTTTCACTGGAGGAGTAGGACTTCTGAGTAGGGACCCGGAGTCCCTGTGAGCCAATGGCACAGTCTTCACTGTCCCCTGAAGAACCTAGTACAGACACACGAACACATGACAGACACATGTCCAAATCAACACAAGACATTGTTTCCTGTCCTCCAGGCTGTGGCTGGATTGTATATTTACAACTTCCATTTCTGTTTCAATTATTCTCATGGACATACTGTGTACTGTGCGTTAAGAGGCAGACACATGTCATTCCTGACGAGTTTATAGTTCTTTATAGCATGTATAATGCATGTATGTTCATGCATGTTTTGTTTTGCCCCCACAGTCCTCAGCTGTAGATTTCAGTACAGTGAATAAGTGCAGGAAGGTGTTTGGGTCAGTTGATGGGACAGGTTTCCAGTTTCCTATGACACCTAAACCTACCATATTGTCCATAATATCCTAAACACAGAGTGTGTTACTGGAGAAACACACTGTTCCCAGAGCATGGAAGCATTACGTATCATTCCACCTTTAAAATACAACATTCCCTAAACACTTCAATGACTTCTGACCTGTGGCCCTGACTTCCTTAATGGGGACTTTAAAGAGAACCATCTTTCAGTAACTCTGGACCAGTGAAGGCAGAGCTGCACTCACTGATCACCAGCAGATGTGGAGCCCTGCAGGAACAGCCCAGCTCCATGCCTCTGCTTGTACTATAAACCAACAGCAACCACATCATCTGGCAGCAAGGCACTGATCACAGACGAGGAAGGAGAGCCACACATTTATTTGGAAAAAAGGATTTTTTTTTTCAGTTTGTGAAGCCAACATCCTCATCATTATTCACACCCAACATAAATATTAGATTCTTTTCGTGTATTTAATAGAGCCCAACGGACACTGGGTAAAAAACAAAAAACAATCATATCCCTGACATCTGGTTTTGAAACTTCTATGACAAATATGTTTAATGGAGCCTGGGTATTTTACAGTTTAATAATACACTGGGAAAATGATTGAAATCACTGAAACTTCACCTCAACAACACAGATACAACACGTGTAAGAAATCTCCCAGATCCAAATTCTACATTATGTCCTCCAAAGACAGGCAGCGAACAACACATAGACTCATACTGGATATCTGTGATTAGGCCAACACTGGAAGATAAAATCAGAAATATATATTATAACAGCCAATATATCGGTCTGGCTAATGTCTCTGAAGTATGGACTTTTGTAACAGCAGATGATTTATTTGTTGAGACAGTTTCACTGTATGCACGCGGGCCTGCACAAACTCTCCTGCTGTCTGAAGTGCAGTGGAGCCCTGAAAGACAATACTGTACGGCTCCTGGGGATCAGCTCCAAAGTTTTAGCTTGATCTATGAAAGACTGCTTTCTCAACAGCTGGACTGGAGTACAGCCTCAGGCCAGCTGGAAAAATCATCCAGGACCTTTCACATGTACTGCACGAGGATATCAACTCCTTCCTTGTGGGAAGCACTTCCAGGTACGTACACACACCCACACACACACAAACACACAAAATTTTGCCTGTGTCTGTAACACAGTGTACATGATATATAAGACAATATTAGCCTGGCCAACAGAAGCAGCAGACAGTTTGTGGTAATGGACAATGCTCGTGACGATAATGATATGAAGATAGACTGTAAGTCTGACCAGCTCCCCGATGCCAGGGCATGGCCGAGCAGAGTTTTTCTGCAAACTCAAAGGCAAAGAGCACATGAAATATATATATTGTTATATTGAACAACTGCATCTGCACAAGTCACACATCATGATGTCTCTCTTAATGCAAACTGGGGCCATAGTTTAGGGAAGATTCCACTCAAAAATATTCTTAATAATTCCTTGATCATCACAGATGCTTTTGGCTCTGTTGTCTTCTGAATATATTTATCTAACCGGAGTGTCTGTTGAGTACAGTTTTTCATATTACTGTCAGTAATGCTGATGAAAATGATGATGAGATCCATGATTATATGAAACCGGCAAAAGTGATAAACCAAAAAATATTGTGTATTATCAACTGAAAGCTTGAACATAAAAGAATGTGTTAAGGACATACAGAACATGTCTCTATCCGTATTTACAACCATCAGGATGAATGAACAAATAATTGAACCTCACCAGTGTACGGTCCTTCCCTGTCCTTACGGCTCTTGGATAGTGAACAGTATGGACGTCGTTCTTTCACTTCCATAATGCTTCTGCTTGTGCTGCTGGCAAACATACAGGCATGCTGCTGTTCAGCTGCATGGACAGGAAAACAGACAGGATGGACAGAGAGAGAGAGAGAGGGAGAGAGAGAGAGAGGGAGAGAGAGAGAGAGAGAGAGAGAGAGAGAGAGAGAGAGAGAGAGAGAGAGAGAGAGAGAGAGAGAGAGAGAGAGAGAGAGAGAGAGAGAGGTTGTTGGACTCCACCTGTAAACACACACACAAAGGCAAAAAGAAGTAGTCAGTGTCAAAGCCATATCAGAGCATATCAATCAACAGCAAACACTATAGTGCATACAATGATCTCCTCAGCATCTACACTGTGTTTACTGTGGTGGGTGTGATCTGCTGTGTTTTACAGTGTGCTAACATTTTGTGAACGTCCTGTTTGAAATGAAAAGGAAGTTGGACTTGAGTGAAGTGATGTTTTGCAGTCAGGTTGGATAGAAACATCAAGCTGTCATGCTGTCTGTCTCTGTCCACTTGGTTCATTAATGTTTCCCCTGTACATGGAGGGATCATTCATGCTTTAAAGTTGTTTCCCAGTCTACTGAATAGCTAATCCACCTCAACCATTGTCATTAGTATGGAGGTCACAGAGCCACCCTCATGCCCTTGAGTATAAAACACTTGCACCTGCATGCATAGCTGCTCTGACATGTGTTTCTGTTCATCACAGCATTCTTGAACACTCAGCTGTTAATTGCTCTCCGTGTATCATGTAAATGCATTCTTATGAATGCAAATGAATTGTCATTTCACTGTAGAAATAGCCTGTTTCACCCCTAATTCTACAATGCCAGGTTGTCACTGTCACTTGCCTCAGGGGAGTTCCTCTGGAGTGCAGTTTATAAAGTTGACCCTCCAACACTGAGAGAACAAGTCAACAACTTACACAGAGTGACCTGAGGAACACTGTGTAAGCATCAGGTTCTCTTTGCACAGACTCAAACAGTGGAGTAAGCGATGCTGTATGTGCAATGCTGATGAGAAAAATGTAACACAGCCTGACGCACAGAGCCGAATGTAGTAGCAGGTTTCAGTATAGAAAACTACCGAGTATAGATGCAGGTTTTGTGCAACATAATAGCAAGCTTTAACAAACTTCATTTATTCTTTTGTTTTCTTTATTCATTCAGGTGGGTTTCACTGAGAGGAATACTCTCTTTGCCTGGCTCGTCCTGCCAGTTACAAGCTTATCTCTCTAACCTTTAGACCTTCCCCAAGTGAAGTGTGTTATCGTTGACTATTCCCTGCCTCTGAACTAGACTTTTTTGATACTTCATAATGTTAATGCATGTAACTTAATGGTGCCATCTGGCCTATAATGTATGTAAAAACACAACAGTCGAGCAGCAGCATGTAAAACATTCTGCAATCTCTCCTCTCTGCAGCTCCCTGATCACTCTGCTTATGCTAACACAGCAAATATGGTGAACTGCCCTTCAGATGCATTCTCCAACACAGCGCAGTGCGTACTGTCAGGCAGTGTGAATGCACACAAAGAAGTGCTGAAAAAGAGCCAAAGAGATGTATGGATGCATTGATTGATTGATCGCAAAATGTTATGTTGGTTTGAGGAATCGTTGAACTCATATCATCTTTTTCTGATTTTTCTATAATACTCAAAATAAAGAAATACAAAACAAACAATACGATAACAACAAAAAAATATTATTGCACGTCCTGAAGACACAAAACAGATAAAGAAGCACAGCCTTCAGGTTGACTGTCTGTATGTGAGTGAGCAGACCTGTTAGTTTTCATGCTGCACACATGTTATATAGGTAATGAGGAAGGCCGACTGTGCGACGGTGTGATACGTGTGGCAATGTTGTTTTGACTTTCTTGACAACAGTTCATATTCGATATCAAAGACAGCATTTAGATACACAAGAAAGACACAAAGAGAGGTTGAGCTGAGAAGGCTGAGAGAGCGGGGGGAAGCAAAGACATCCAGCAGTGGTCAGACAGCTTTATAAACCGTCAGATTAATCTGAGACACTGAGCCTTACCTTCTGGACCTGCATGCGTGCGTGTGTGTTCAATGTATATGTCTGTGTGGTTGTGTCTTGATGCAATGTGCTTGACTTGTGAATTCTATCCTACTGTTTTTATCAGAATGAATCTCTTTACATAACTGATTTTAATAACAGTAGGACAAGAAGAAGGGACCAGGATAATTCATTTAGCATACCTCCTTATTTCTGTTCAGAATAATGTGCCTATGTTAGTGTACTCCGAGGTTGAACCCTGGACATACAGTACCCTGACCTTTGGACTAAGGGACAATCACCAGGAGCACCAGGAGGAAACGTGCATACATAACAAGAACATGCAAAAGATAACGGAATGCTCACCATGGAGCCATGTTGGTGCCAAGTGCTAATGAGATACATGATATTCATATATTAACTACTGATCTGCATTGGACTTGATAATCATGGTATGCCATGCCGTGAGCAAGGGCCGTGCTGGCGGGGTGCCCCTGAATGATTCAGAGGAACAGGAGGTACTTATTCTCTCTGAGCTGTTGTTTAGCATTTTGTTTTCAAACCAAACCTGGACAGAATAAGTTCACAATTACATTAACGCCAGCGTTAATGGTGACTGGAGTTTTGTTTCATGCCTACAAGAGTATGTAATTAATACAATGTTACTCACTGAAAAAGTATAAAGCTCTGACATACATTCCCTCTCTAATGTTTGATCTGATCTTCTGACAAAAAGTTCCAAATAAATCTTGTTCGACTTTTATTGAGTTGCTAACTGCTTCACAGGGGAGATATTTGGCTGTTTTATATACTCATGAAGCAGACAGTGATGGTTCAGTCTTAAATATGTCAGTTTAATCTACCAAATACTGAGTTTGCATTAAATACCAAACAAACCTTTGAATTTACAGGGTTCAAAGTTAGAAATAGTGTTCCATTGTTAATTAGAGTGTTAGAGTATTAGAGTGGCCAGTTAAAGTGTGTATAGTGTTAAACAACACAACCTATTTCATTTCTATGGATTCCAGCAATGTGTTTATGGCATTCAAATGTTCAAAGAGTTAGGACTGATGATTGCATCATTGTGTTCAAAATGGTTAAAGGGATGAATCATGTCATTAAAGCTGGAGCAAAGCACAGTGAATGAATAAGAAAAGTGCTACTCTTATCAGCCAGAAGAATAGACACAGCAGAAGTTGATCGGTCGACCTTGTCGGATGCAGATTGTTCAAAGCTGCAAACATGTCACTTTGACATGGCACTGCTGCTGTTCCAGATGTAAAGCATACCTAAGAGAATGGACCAACTGACCTCCACCCTTGGAGCTGTGTCCATTTTGCTCATTTGTCACATGTCCAAAATACAGACAGTACATATAACTGTGTGTGTGGTCGTGGACATGCACTGTGTACACAAAAGCACTGGAGCTGTAAGGAGGCAGCTTACCACATTAGAAGTGTGCTGAATGCTGTTACTGCCTCTGTTAATCACTCTGCTATTAATTTTTATGTTCAGTGAACTGCCTGGCTTTAAGGGCTCCCGCAAATACACAAATTATGTGCTCAGCGACATCCCTCCCTCTTTCCTTTTCAATCTTTGCAATCTCTCGCATCTGGCAGTGAGACTGCAGATTGCCCCCTCACCGTATCGTCACCCTTCTAAGCGTGTGAGAGAAACTAAGGTGGCCACAGAACACGTGAAAAACATGAAACACCCTACCTTAAAGCCTGTGTTTAGAGGCTCTAGAGTCAGCCATAGAAACATGGCTGACTCTAGAGCCTCTAGTTGTAGAGGATAGTAAACATGACAAGCTCATTCTATTTCATTCAGTTCAATGAATTCTGTATCATATAAAGGAAACAACAATTCTTATTTTAAGACAGTTACACATTAAAGGAAATATATTTATGAATATTACATTTCATTTCTGCCAATAGATACTGCTAAATCCAGTGAGTATATTATATTGATTAAATCTCTGGATTTTACTGGAGTCAAATGTTGAACGCAGGTTTTTGGAATATTTTACATGCAGTAAGAAACAGATCCACATGAGGCCATAAAGGCTCCTGGCTTTGCATACTGGCCTCAGCACCTGTTGACTGAATCTGAATCGTGGTTGAATTAGACGTGATTTGAACACAGCAAGACATTGGAAAACAGGTGCACAGCAACTTCCTGATATCTCACAGGAAGTGTTCAATCTCTCCCAACAGGTGAGGCAGCCGCTGTGCGCCCCTGACTCTTGTTGAAATGAAAACGACTCAGACAAGCCCTGTAAATAATTCAATCAACTTCTCTCTGCTGAGGAGGCTCTTGCAGAGTGCTCAAATTGAGTAGCTCCTTGAAGATGAAGCTGTTGTTTTTAAAAAGCGTCTCCGTTTTTCTAATAAATGGGCAGCGCAGTCTGTTCCCAACATGTCGAGCTTCTTTTGTCACAGCAGCTGTCTGAGCTCTGCCAAGACCACATCTCCACACCGAGCCACCGGCTTATCCTTTCACTCTTCATTCTCGTCCTTCTGGCTAACACGTTGTGTTAGTACTGCTCTCTGCTGATGGGATGTCAGCTGGGCTATAGTGTGTGAATCCTACTGGTTTCTATCTACTGCTGTCGCTTTGGGGGATGGAATGGTTTTCTGAAGCATGATCACTTTGACTCAATGTTAAGGCAGAAGAGAGCTGTTAACCTCAGCTCAGAAATCCCCTCTGAGCCACACCAGAGTCTGCTCTAAAGTTAAAACAAACCAATAAATAAGTACCTGATATTAATATTACCACACTGCTGAAGGAACTAATTTTTCTGGATAACATTCAAAATAAAAATGGACTCTTCTTGGGGTTCAACAGCATTTCATCAGATATGAATCCTGGATCGATCCAAAGATCAGATGCGAGTTCTTTAAAGTCCTTTGTGATGATTTGTTTGCTGTCTGTAATTAGAACAACAAAATTTTGTTGGCTGATATATCAGGAACAGTCCATTTTTGAGCCCAGCACAGCCCCTTTGCTGAAGGTCTCTTCTGTCACTGAAAAATAACACAATGGAATGCCCAAAGCTTCCATCATGAGCGATGGTTCTGATTCACAACTCTTCTGTTAGCTTAAATTAATTAATTTATTATTATTATTTATTTATTTTATTAGTATTTTTTCCATTGCTTAACTTGCAGATTCCCCTTTAGGGCAACCCCACCGTTCAACCCTGTCTTACCCTGTCTTACCCTGTCTTGAGCTCGCAGCAAATGGCTCATACTGCTTGTGGTGTGAGCTATGTGTGGAAACACAACAGATACGTGCAAAGAGACATTACTGAACAGCAAAGTTTGCTGACAGTGCTATGATGGTGAAATGTGACTGTCAGTCACTGTGGGGTATGTGACAGCCATAACTTGGCTGTCAGTCGAGTAACATTTGCATATTTGTTGTCAGTTGTATCTAATTCTAATGTCTCACACAATGGTAAGGGCATTGCAGCTCGAGGCATATTTACTTGTACTGACCACAGCCCACAGTTGCCTTACACTTGATAGTGATAGTGATTTAATTATATTAAAGCGAGGTGAACTAAAACTGCAGTAAAACAGGAACATTTGTGAGCTGCTGAAAGCAGAGGAATAATGAAATATGAAAGGGGGAAGTGTTTGAAACAAAAGACGTTTGCATGGAGGAGGATGAAGAGGAGACAACGTACAGCAGAGGACAGATAGGATACAGAGTAAACAGACTCAGAGTGATTGAATATTTTCCCTGGACTCTCTCCTGCTCACATTGTGACTTTTATATTCTGTTAAATTAATGCAACATTTTTTTAGATGTGTTTCCTGTAAGGCTTTTGCTTCCATTCTCTTAGTAAAAAGAGGAAATGAAATAAATGCCATCTTTACATATAACACAGATAGGCTAGTATTCTACATGAACATGACACGATTTGCAAGTTAATCTGATTTAAAAACAAAACATTAAGAACATCTAGTTATGCTGCTTCACATCTACTTGAAATGTACTTTGATTGTGTTTACATTTACTTCATTTAAAACATGTTCAGTGAAATTAAGACAAAATTAAGATGAGAACGAGCCATTCTTCACTCACCCAGATCAAATCTATTTTTGTGTTATACAAACTGAGACAATGTATTCCATTCAGTATGCTTTACAAAAAATAACATCATGCAGACAAGAATATGTTTTGTACATTCATAAAGTGTGAAAAGAAATAATAGAAGACACACATGCACACACACATAAAAGACAAAGACAGTCAGGTGGAAAACAATATGAGCATATAACTTCTCTATAGAACTCAATCAAGCCGTTGAGCATAGAGGAGTGATAAACACATTATTTAGTATAGACATTAGAAGATAACAAAACGATGTGTTAAACCGTGTGTCTTTGAAAAGGATCATACTGGAGTTATAGTTTTTTTCAGAAAAAAAGAGGAGTTAATAATCAAAATAAGGTTTTCCAGCTGACAGCAGTGAAAGGTTAATTGATATACTTGGATTAAAGAGCCATACCTGAGCCGACTCTTTAATCCCTATTAGCTTTCCTTCATTGTTCACTGAAGCACAGTGTTTTTAATTAACAATTTAATTATTGATGAAGCACCCGATCAAGCTCTGTTAATTCACTTATTAATGAAAAAAACAACAGCAAACTGATCATTGTTTGACTTGTCTTTCTTCCCTCTCCTCTCCTCTTCTGTATTTCTGCTTCCTCTCATCCTCTTCTCTTTTTTTCACCTCCGCCTTCATCTGAAAATACCCACTTATACTTGTATGAAGAGTTTTGTGTCAAATGATTGTTTCTTTGATTTTTATTGGAAAACATGACATTAAATGACTTCATAATGTACACTTCATCTATTGAAAAGAAAATTATCTTCACACTCTGTAATTTTCCCACTCTTAAGGTCTTAAGGCAAAAAAAAAAAAAAAAAGGGTTTCAGTGTGACACACACCACCTCTGTATAAATGTTACTTTTTCTACCTCAGCCTGCTGCTGACTTTAAAGTAGGACCAATAGGCCATAAAATAAATCTAAAAAGAAATCTGACACAACTGAAGCCCTGGCTTGTTCTCTGCTTTACAGGACAGTCAGAGATAGACACAAGGAAACTGTCTGTACTAAGCCTTTGATTTATCGTGTGCCTGCAGGTACAAGAGACATCCAGGTATATATGGAGAAGTGAGAAGCAGAGGATTCTGGGGATCACTAAAGTCCATTTAATTCTACTGAATACATCATGCTGCAGAGGTGAAGTGCATTAACTTTGTCCAGAGGCTTAGCACTAACACTGGTTTTGGTGTTCTACACAGTATTGTAGTCAACACTGTGGTGCAAATCATTCCCAATGATTTGCCAGAGCACAACAAGAGCAAAATAAATGCAAAATGAATTGTTGAAGATTTTGTTGTTGATGATGATCAGCTGAAAGAAGAGGATAAAAAAGTCACAAAGCTGGGGCTGTTAAACAGGCTGAAATATGCAGCAGTGTCATTAAACATATGTACAGGACACATCAGAGATGCTGATGAACGAAACATAAAGAGGCTACACGCAAACAAGCCTCCATCCAAAGCAAACTCCACCAACGATCTGTGGTGAGTTAACAGTGTAATTTTAGCTAGTGTTCGATCCCGAGTTACCGCAAGTTACCCCTGTACAGGTGGTTCTGGTCCAGCTCTCCCTCTAGCCTGTGGGTATTACCCTATTGGATTCTCTTTCTACGATGTTGGATGTTGAACATTTTTGTTTTACTTTTTGTAAAACCTCAAAAAACAGAAATAGCAGAACAATGTTAGTATAATAGTTGTGTGATCCTGATCCACCTTGCACTCATTAGCAAAGGACAGAAAACTCTTCATGAGACGGCATACTCCAAGGTCAGATGACCCTCAATACATTGCAAGTGCATGTAACATAAAATAGTAGATAGATCTCTTCCTTCTTTTTCAGAGCAAAACAAGTGGCACTGCCCGACCATGTTAGTTACATGAAGAGAAAACAATGCTTGACTCTCCTGTTGCCCTGCCTGTCCTTGAGCTGCAATCGGCAGCATTGGAAAAACTGGGTTTTAATACACAAGAAAATGTCTTCTTAAGAATTATTACTTTATGTTTTACTATAATAAATGATAAATAATAAATGTATTCGTATATGACTTCTCACAAAGTCACAATGTGCTTTACAAGGGCAGTATACAACAAAATGTAATTGTATTCCAAACCACAGCACACCATGGAAATACTCAATGAATACATGAGATGCAGACATGGCCTGCTGTATACAGGTTCTCCATGCACCTGTCTGAACTGCCCTTTAAAAGAAGCAGCAGACTGTGAGCGTGCAAGCAGAGCAGTCCAACGTTTCAGTGCTATGGCCTCAAGAGCTTGGTCACCATGGGTCTAAAGGCGGTTGCAAATTTAGCATATTTGACCAGAAAGGGCCACCTGATGATTGTGGGTGAAGTAATTAATGCGTCTACAGGGGCCTGACCACACAGTGCTCTGTACACAAGTGTGAGGACTTTAAACGCAACAGCCATGTGGATGTATCTGTTCAATCCACTTCATGTTAAAGTGTGCTGTCTTATTGTGCTGTTTTATACACTGACTGTGTTCTAAAAGTGATTTATACTAATTGATAATAATTCATTTGATTTATTGCATCTGTGACCTTCAGTGTGCAGCTCCACCGTGTCATCTCTCCTCCTGTGACTCTGTCTCATGTTGGTGACTATAGAAGACTCTTTACTGCTTGTCCTGCTGGCTATTTCAGTTCTGATGTCAGCTGTCAAGTCATTCTGCATTCTCACACTTTGCACACACACAAACTGTGTGTTTAAGTTATGTCAATGCATTTGTCATCAGTCACTGACAGTGGTGATTCTATTCGCACATAACATTTAGAGTATTTCTGTCCTGCTGTCACAGCCATGTCTCTTTTCTTCCAGTGAGCCCTCTTGACTGCAGCAGCTGCTAAATGCCAATGAAGGCTGCATTATTCTTCTATGGAAGAACCAACACTGTCAAATGTACCAATGGAAAGCCAGGTGACGTTTGCATCCTTTGGTTCTAAAGACAGTATGTATCATCCCAGGTCCCACATTCCCAAGTACTTTTTTTTTGCATTTTCTGTTGTTTGCGGGTTGTTTGTTCGTCTGTTTTATTGTATATGTTATAAGATACTTCTGTCTGTTCGTTGTATTTTTGCCCTTTCTACTTACTCTTCTGCAGTGTATATTACACTCTGTTGCAGTAACAAGTACATTTTCCCATTTTTTGTTGGGATGTATAAAGTATAATCTAATCTAAAACTCACTGCTCTGTTAAGCCCTCGGCAGATGAAGCATCAACAAGTTCAACTTCTCTGGTCACTACATGTAACTGGCCCATCTACATCAGTGACTGTTTATGAGAGTGGAACCATACTGAAGAATGGATTCATCAGTTCCCTGCAGAGCAGCTTGAGCAGACTTTACAAATAAACAAGATAGAAGACGTAAAAAACAAAAGCTGATCTTTGAACATGGATTTAAATCAGAGTGGTATGGATTATTGAAAGGAAGTAATGTGTGTGCTGGATTAGCTTTCAGTCTGTAGCCTACCTCTGGTTTCCTGCCAGCTGTTCTCTGCAAAAGAATCAAACTTACAATGCTCATCAGACATAAAAACAAACAAAAAACTATTTCTTTATTTGCTTCCTTCCTGCTTTACTTTTTCCTGTCCCTCATTCTTTATGTCATCCCTTCTTGTTCATGTAACCCACTCTCTATCTGTCTTTTCATTTACTTCTCTTTTACCACACACAGCATAATCTGACCTGAGTTTCACAAAGTACATAATCACAAATCTGCTGGGATAATCTCTCTCTCTCTCTCTCTTTGCTTGCTACCTTTCCTTTCTCCCATCTAATCTCCCTCTCAGATTAAAAAAGAAAGGGGGATGAGAAAGAGAAATACAGTTCCAGGGATAAAAACAACCACACCGAGATTTGAATTGAGCAAATGAATCTACAGAGAAGTGAGTGATACACAGATAGAGGAGAAAGACACGAAGGGCAAGAACAGGGCCAGCCAGAAGCAACACCCCTGAAGGAGGTTGGGGTTCAGTGTCCCGTTCAAGGACAAACCAACACAGATGGACACATGGCAGGGTTTTCCATATATTGATTGCTGTTGGCCACTGTGCCCAGGTCAGTTACAGATTATCTACAGAGCTCTAACATTCACTGTTAAGGCTTTCTGTATGCTATAACAGCTGAAGCCACCTGATGTTTTATGAAATGACAAAACTTCATTATTATTAACATTAAAACATTATTGTGATGACACGTTACAACCCATTCATCATACTGTCCTCAGACATCTTGAGGTGGCAGCAGTGTGCTGTGCTGTACTCCCAGACAGAAAGCTTCAGCACATGCTGATATACTTATTCATTTAAATTAAATAATTAAAATAACAACATTAAGTAAGTCCTTAGTTAGTCAAAGTCAATACAAATGAATTAAAGACTAAATGCAAATAATGCAGTTAACTAGTGCTGCAGAGGCAGGTCAGAAAACAGCAGCCTCTTTGAACGGCACTGTTTTGTGCATTCATTTAGCAGTGCTGCATCACCAGCAAGGCAATTATCATCAAGGCAAGAGGATATGTGAAATTAAAATCAGCATTGTAATTTCTACTTTCTTCTGTCTGAAATTAAAGTAAGAATATGGTGAAAACATTTAGCAAGCAATGATTTGACACTGCAGACCCCAAAAATGGAATTATTGGGCTGTCATTAAGTTTACAGATGTCATAGAAATCTAAAATTCTATTCATTTCAATTAACAATTATGCTTGATTGAGGTGCTATATTGATTGAAAACAAATGCAAGTGGAGTGCAGTGGAAGTAGACTCAGTAGCTGAATCGCGACATACATGCGGCATGCGACTTAAACAAGCCTCTGCTCTACTGAAGCCATGGAAGATGAATGAATGATGAATGCACGATGAAACCATAAGATCTGTGTGGAGTTATGGCAGGAACTGATCGAAGAAACAAACAGAAAATCTCTTGAAGTTTGGTTAAAACTTGCTCAGTATTTGGATGGCAATCGATTAAAGTCCTGTAAGAAGAGAAAAAACATCTTTACAACATAAAGATAACGAAAGTGACCAAAGCAGTGACATACTGTAAAGTGGCAATGGCAGAATGTGAATGATCAGTGTGGTTTTTTCATTAGGAGCTTTGGAAAGGTGAACTCAGTATGCCTAAGGGCAATACTTCCCACAAGCATCTGTTTAGTGCTATTAGCTGAAAGCTGAGGTGGCTGGTGGATACAGTACCTAACACATAAACAGATACTGTGAGCAGTTGGAGTGAGGGACCGAGGGAGGGATGAAGGTCTAATGTAGGCGGGGAGCGAGGGGAGGTCAACTCTTGTTAACAATGAATCCATTGACTCAAAGTTCCCAGCCTCTCCGAAATCCTTCTTTCTCTTCTTTGTCCCCTTATCTTCCATCTCCCCTTTCTCACTATTCCCTCATCTCTCTCTCTCTCTCTCTCTCTCTCTCTCTCTCTCTCTCTCTCCCTCCATTAAATGTACTGAATACTTTACACTCCTGCCACTTCTGATGATATTAAATAGATTTTTTAGATTTTGTTTTCCACGGGTTTCAGTTCTTGACCCAGCTTTCTGTTGTGTATCCTCTTTTTCACCTGTTATCACCCCACCGCCTCCTTCCTGTTCAGGTAGCAGCTTTCAGCTGACCACAGCACAAAGGAACAATTGAACATTGTGTTTTTGTCTGCCTTTCTGTGTCAGTGTGTCTCAATGTGTCAAGAGATACATTTGTGGCATGCATGTTTCCCTACGTCCTGCTAACACAGCTTTTATCTATGAACATCTATGATAGCATGGAGAGGAGAACACAAGCAGTCTGCATCCGAGGGTGAAAAGAACAAGGTAAGAGGATTCGGGGGGGGGGGGGGGGATTGCTTAGGCTGCACAATTGTCCAATGTAAAAATAAACATTTAATCCTGCTGTGAATCAAAATAAATAAAATAACAAGGGGCGTACTACTACTTCCTAGTTTTAAGGGAAAAAACTAAGAAAAGCAGCTTTATTTATTCAGCACATCACAAACAGTGAATTCAAAGTGCAATGACACTTTTAAACAACGAGCAACAAAAATGAGATAACATTACAAGAAACATATGATAGGAAATAAAACACAGTTATAATGCAGCTTCGTGAATAGGCTGTAAGTTGTCCCTATCATAGCTAAACAAAGACAGACCCTGTTAGGTTCTGATTCGAGCTTCTATGAGCTGACTGCTTCCTACAGATCCTTAATGGGCCTTACTGGCTTTACTGTGTTCAAGGTCTGAAATTATTGAATGAGTCATAATCTACCAGCAGTACTTAAAAATCTATTCTGTAAGTGACTTGGAATATGTAGAGATTAAAGAAGAGGAGTAGTATTGTTATTTCTTTTGATTCTCATTAGCAGTGGTCCCCAACCCCCGGGCTGCGGACCGGTACCAGTCCATCGATCAACTGGTACTGGGCCGCACAAGAAATAATTAATTATTTCTGTTTTATGTATTATCTCAGTCTGGACAATCTTTTATTTTGAAAAACCTTTTATTTTGAGAGATGATTCTCTCGGTGATGTCTGGGTCACTTGCGTGGCGTAACGGTAACGCCACCACAACGAAGCCAACCGCCAATTCTACCTCAATTACACCATGAATTAAGATTTTTCCTATTAACTCTTAATTATCACATTGTTGTTTCTGAGTAATGATGTGAATAACCAGTGGGTTATTGGGGCCTTGTAGTAAATGGCAAATATGTGTTCCCTAATCTAGTGTGTCAATCAAGTGTTACCGATCTGTTTTTAACA
This sequence comes from Nibea coibor, assembly GCA_023373845.1. Lineage (NCBI taxonomy): Eukaryota > Metazoa > Chordata > Actinopteri > Sciaenidae > Nibea > Nibea coibor. The sequence goes on along the minus strand of CM041719.1, from coordinate 27,532,870 downwards.
AAAATGTCTGCAGAATGTCTCTCCATATAGCTGAAATAAACACTTGATTTATAAATGGGATTATTGTGGGAAGATTATAGAATCCTGTAAACCGAGAAACAGATGGTGCGCAGTAGTACTATCATCCGGTGACAGTAACTGGAGTACAGCACACACAATGAACAAAATGGGCCAAAATTACAGGATAACAGAAAGGTTCATCAGTGAGAAAGAGGAGACAGAAAATCAGAGAACATAAGACATAAAAGAGGCAAAACAAGAAAGGGTCACTGGAGCATAACTGGAGTCAGATATCGACTTAGACAAGGTGATGAAAAGGTAAAATAAATCCATAAAGTGAGCATTGTTTGTACAATATGTTCATGTACAGTTTAATGCTGTAAGTTACTTAAACATCATAAGGAACTGAAATGCATTGTTTTTAAGGAAACAATGTATTTAACATTGTCTTCAACTTTAAAACTAATGCGGCTACTGGATAACTCCAAATGATGATCATTTATAGCCTACAACAAAATATTAATCATGTAATAATTCCTCAGTCAATACATTTAGTGGGTCTGAGTAAAGCAGCCTGCCTTAGCTACTGAATGTATTCTATCCTAGGACACAGCTGTCCAACAGTGAGTTAGTCTGGAGAATAGGATTATATAATAAGAAGTCTGGTGAATATGTAGTGACAGTGATTCAACACAGGGAGTTAGTAGACATGGAAGTAGTGTCAGAGCACAACTGAACACAGTAGTCTGCTTTTTGTCATTAATTTGGGAGATTTGAGAAGGACTTTGTCACATTAAGGATATCGTTCCTCTTTCTGTGTTGAATATTCATGTGAAGCTGAGTGTGTCAGCGTTGTCTTTAATTGCAGCACCTAGCAGTCATCTTAAGCTTAACCAGTCAGTGCTACAGTCCATCACAAAATGGGGGACACATGCACTAAACACATGATGAAAAATGCCATTGCTGTGAACTGATACTACATGAGATCCTGTCCTGCTGAAGAGATTCTACCTAACACCATGAGGGATTTTTTTTTCTTAACCATTGGCCAATAAGACAAATATTTTCTGTTTACCAACGTCACCACCTTCAACTGGCAGTACAGCAGGGGTACGTACAATCCACAGCCACATCTCTTACATGCTCCCCACTACCTGCTGTGTCTACAGTTTACAACTGGATAATAAATCCTTTAAAGAGGGCATATACCCACATGATATCTGTTGAAAATCCACAGTAGGCCACTGCAGGTGATTTGTTTACTGCTGTGTAAGACATTGTGCAGACACACAATATTAGTGAATGAAGGGTGGTTTTGTTAAATCCTTTACAGGAACAGATCAGAGATTGTGACAGATTGCACTGAAAGTTTGATTTTTTTTAAAATAATATTTGACACCTGTCATGGATTTTTTTATTCTTAGGTTACACAAAGTCATGTGTGGGCCTTGAGATCCTCTGCAGTATTAGTTAGTCTTTGACTGGCAACAGTCGGTCGAATGGGGTCGAATTAACCTATGTTGTCTTCCTAGACATAATAGATAACTTGCTGTCAGCTAGCTCCACCATCGAACAACACTGCTACAACTTGACCTGATTCTGTATGAATTCTTGCTAACACAAACAGTGTACAGTGAACGCTATAACGCGGTTCACCTTTCGCAGCTTTGCAGATTTTTTTATGCTTCTTTTTTTTTACAGTGTATTGTGTTGCCAATCCTGATTGGCTAAGCACTTTTGACATTGGTCTTTCACTTAGACTTCAGTAGAAAAAAAGACACTAGTCAGAAGGACTGTGAAATACGCGAGTCACAATGTGTCCAACCTCGTATTCATTATTAAATTATTATATTAAAATTATTATTTTACTGTATTTTTAAAAACTATCATAGCTATTTGTAAGAAAACGTTTATATTTTTATTTCTTAAACAAATACTTGGGCCTGAAAACAGGTTTTGATCTCGTTTCATTCTATAAGACAGTATTGTATTGTATAATGATTGTAAAAAATAAAGCTGACTACTTCACGGATTTCGCCTATCGCAGATTCTTTTTGGAACGTAACCCCCGCGATAAAAATTAATTACATAAATTAAGATTAATTATACATAAATAAGCTGGCGTCTTAAATGATTCAAACAGCTGGCTAATATGGTAAATTGGTGTATTTTAAGAGAGAAGTTTGTATTTGTGGTGGCACATGCCCTGGACTGAACTGCACTTTGTTTGGCATTGTGAAAACCCGGAACGTACGGTTCCTGAAAGGAATGAACTGAACCTTTTCTGTTCTTTTGTTTGTACTGGGGTGAAGCATTGTGAAAAATATACATTGTGAAAATCGCTTTGAGTTGTGACCATTGCTCTGTGTATTATTGCTGTGCTGATTTGCTCGGTTATTATTTTGTGTGGGTTTATTGGGGGAATTATTTTTGTTCTACTTATTTTATTTTGTCAGACTTGACTCTGACTGGCACCCCAGCTTTTCTTTCCCCTAGTGACCCAAGTTTTACAAACAGAATATATACCCGCCCCTACGGAGCGCTCAAAAACAGCAAAGGAACACACGCAAGATTGGGCCACACTCTAGCTGTCTCCCTATTGGCTGGTGAAACACACTGATATCAGCTCAGGGAGGGACATCTTTCAGTCTGAGCACACACCTCAACCTGACAGGACGTGTTGTTCCGAGTGCGAGCACGAAAAGTTTGAGAGCGCACAGGACATGTTTTGAGTGTGAGCGAAATGTTTGTGTCCAAGAAGAAGAAATGTGAGCGCAAGCATGTGATGTTTGAGTCCAAGCACACGTTTGGAAAGAAAGCAGAGAAATCTGAGTGCGAGCACAAAATGTGAGTGCGAGGAGAATAAATCTGAGCACGAGAAGGAGAAATCATGCTCTCAAACAGAAAATCTACACTCTTGAATAAAGATAGGATAATTCTTCCATAGACCACCAGCACGAGTTAGGCAGAATGTGAGACCGACTCAGGCACTTTGAGAGTGTCTCTAAATCTTCTTGATCAAATGTCAATAAAAAAAACAGCATCAGACATCAGAGGCTCCTGAACACTTTCTTCCTTCCTGACCTCACCATTGACCTTTGACTTTAACAATTTCTCCACAACAACATCCAAATGAGCCACAACATCCAAATCAGCCAATTGGCTATTCAGATGGACATTTTTTGTCCTACCTTAATTCCTGCTCTTTACAAATCATGCCGAAAATGGTCAGCTGCTTCTTCACAACTCTGCATAGAAGGCCAGCATCTCACAGTGGCCTTGTAATGGTTGATGATCACACTGGTGCTATGTGCATAGTGTTCATTAAACCTGCCAGGTGTGAGGCACCTGTCTCTCAGACTCAACTGATTGTTGAGTTTTGAAAAAAAAACCCATTGTTTCTGTCCATTTTGAGTCTATAAACAAATCTGCAGAGCCTGTAGCTTCAGATACCCAAGTAGCCCAAAGACCGGTTTTATTGTTTTTTTAAAACCAAAATGATTCACATGATTGCACAGGCGATTCTTAATAATAAATTCATCTTTTATCAAGATAATTTAGGATCAGCTAACAGAAAGTACTGGTAATCACTGGTAATCCCTTCCCCATAATTATAATTTAGCAATTTCAAGACATTTAACATGCAGTAATTCTGCAGAATGCACACCTGACAAATTAAATATTTCCATTAAAAAGTAAAAAATGACAAAGAAATTGCCCATTGATTCTTTATCTTAAAAGGAACAAAAGGAAGAAAAAGTGAGCAAAAATGTCCTCAATCTGAAGGTTCAGTGAGAGCAAATGTGGACAGTCAATGCCAGCATTTTTAAAATCCCTTTTACTTTTTTACAATATCTAGTGCAATATTAGATTGTGGAAAGATAGCCAAAACATTTTTTTTCTCCTTCTGCATATGTTTCACTTCACAGCCTACGGTGCTCGCACCTTTTGGCTGGTGTCAATATTAAAAGACAAACTGATTTGTTTCTTATTGAAAGATTGTCAGTTATTAAAGATGAACAGGAAAGGGTAAATGTTGAATGAGGCTGTTCTATATTTTCTTGGGTTTCAGGCCAAAAATAAACTTGAATAATTACTACTCTACTCATCTGTTTGAAATCCCCATTACATTTCTGTAATGCAGATCACATCGTACATGCATGTGTGTGTGTGTGTGTGTATGTGTGAATATTCTATTATTATCATAAGGCATATCTCTTCCAGGGTAAAATGAACCATTTGCATATGTTGCAGAATCCCCAGAGACCTAGGTGGAATATGTAGCTAATCTGTGTCACAAAATACCTTCAGAGAAACATGAACAGACTTTTAACATATTGGATTTTGGGACTTGAACTATTGAAAGTGGAATTTAAATGTGATCACTTTGGCTCTGAAAATCCTACTGTCAGTATTTCATGTCAGGTATCACAAAAGAAGTACAGAGATTTATACATCATTTTTTCCTTTTACAGGAAATGGACAGAGTTGGCATTTATTTTCATCCAATGACATCTGGGGCACACCTTTTATTGATTCAACTACAGCACAAAGCCTTGAAAATGTTTCATTGTTGATCATCACTAAGGATGGGTCTAATTTACCCATCCCGAAACTCACCTTGTGGGACATATTCTAATCTGGATTGGATCAAAGTTTAAGTGAATTCCATGATAGAATATACAGAAACTCTCAAACAGAATCTCAAAGAGAATGTCATTGATATCTGCCAAGAGAGGCAGCAGGGCTTCTCCAGCGGGCTTCGTTCATCTCTTTTTCAATGCAGTATAAGTGCATCATTGAGTACTATTGAAAGAATCCCATTTAAACATCTGGAGAGCCCACACGCAGATCATTCCATAGTTAGAAAAGCATGCCTTTCACGTATTAACCAATTAAATGCTGAGCCATTTTTGCACACTTTCTCTTATTTCTAGGCCCACCATGTCAACCAGACATTCCATACATTTTTTTCAGGTCAAGCTAAGCTTTTCAGAAATGTCATCTTTTGTTATTTGGCTGTAAAAGGACACATTTTCTGAACAGTTTGATTCACTTTCAGATTCCTACATTTTTGACTGTATGCCCAAAAATGTTAAACCATGCATAGACACAGGGGAAAATCAGTGTGGTGTGAGACATTCTGTCCATTTCACTCTCTGTACATGACACTACATTTAGTGGCCATGATTTGACCAATTTAATAGATGTAACTTACATTGTACATTTTGCAACACCATTGTCTAATTCCAGTTCACATATTGTTGACATAGGAATTCATGAAAACACTTCTCCATCCTCATAGTTATGCAAAAGATATTCTCTTATTGAACAAAGCTATCTATCTGAGCTATCTGAGTAGGGAGTGTGTTTTTCATTACATATTAGTTGTTAGAAGGATATGCTGAGCTGAACACCTGCTTCTGTTTTTGCTGTATAAACAGACTGAGCTATTTTAAATGTTTTATTTATTTATGTGCTTCATAAATCATTTTTTTCTTTATGCTATTTGCACATTAATATTGTAATGTGTGACATACACTGTATTGGTATGAATCAAACAAAATGCTGTACACTTCTCTCTTCATATATATTTGCATCAAATCCATGTAGCCTAGCCTCTTATAGCACTGTTATCTGCTGTGTGTGTGTGTGTTGACATTTATTCTTAAACCAGGTGGGATTCACGTGTGTTCATGTAAATGTCTGCATATTCTAGTGAGTAAAATTATGCAGGAATTAATTTGACTTTGTTACAGTCCATCAGTTGAGTATCATATCAATCCATTACTAAAGGTTATGATTACATTAGTGTGCACAAATAAACAATGTTGAGTCCTCCAGCATTGCAGGTGGTGTGCTGCTCAGAATAGCAGCCCATCTGACAACTTACAAATAAAAATTGCCCACAAAATGAGGGTCATGCATATGCCTGTGCAAAGCTAATCATGCATTGTTATGACCCCAGGTCATATTTAGCAGACAGCATCCAAGCACTGAAGCATGCTGCTGTAGCCCTGTTGGTTTTGTTCTCACTGTTCTTCTACTTCTCACTTGTTTTTCTTCACATCACCCAAAGGTGGGCAGGTGGGTTTCAAATTCACCCACCACTCAGGCGCATAAAAAAAGACTCTCATTTATCCTGAGCTAGCCCAGGCGATTCTTTCATGATTTTAATCTCCCAATTTATATGCATCTTTGCTCCAATGGGCTGCTCCAAAAATGACGGCTGTGTAATTTTCTCAAATTTCTCAAAATCCTGTTTTTAAGTCAAGTTCATACAGACTTTGATGACATAAAGTTGTTACAGACATTTCACTTTGTCAATATAAATCATTTTTTATCAAAATTATCAAAACTGGTACTTACAATTGGTACTTGAGAAACATTGAGATATCAATCGGAAACTGTTACATGTTCAGAATTTACCTCAAGGGGGTGCCACACACTTTATGGATTCATACGAATATCGATTTGCACAATCTAGTAACATATAACTCAGTCGATGCATTTAGAGTAAATATAGTGAAATAATCATAAATAGTAAATAATAGTAAAAATAGTTTGATAGGAGTGAGAAGCCTCTTTTTGCTGTTAAACATTTTTTTCTCCTGTTATCTTGCTTAAGAGTTTGAGTTAAAGACATTTCATGTCATGTTATTTAATTATTGTTTAAAATTTGTTCATTAATGTTATTTTAATTGCCTGCAGTACGTGTAGTGTGGATGGTAGTGAAGAGTTAGCTTCATAGTAAATAGTCATGCCAGTTTCTCTGCTTCTTACCCTCTCTCCATGTCAGCCTCACCCACTCTCTTGTTTTCTGTGAGAGTTACTCTTTATCGAATTTGCGTCAAAATGGGGTACAGGTGGGTTTATTTCAGTATCATCTGACCAAGAGTCAGTAGCAGTGACTGGGCTGTCTGAGATGCTTTCATGGGTTTTACTCTTGTGTTGTGTAATACTGAGGCTCTGAAAGCTCACTGCACTGCAAACTGACAAAAGTAAATTAAAGAAAGTTGGACATTTGGCAACACATTCAGCATTTAGACAAACCTGGGAAAAAAGAAATGCTGCACTGTGTGAAAACCAATAAGTTCAAGTTCAATAACTTCATGAGTAACAAACCATAGCAACAAAGAGCATGTCCTTGCCATGTTCATCCGTCAATCATTCTGTTCTGCTTAAAAACTAGGAAAAGGCATAGTGAGGATTAAAGCATTGCAAGGCGAATGGGTGAATGAGATACATACTGCAAAGAGCTTTGAATAGTTGGAAGACTAGAAAGGAGATATATACAATACAATATATATATGATACAATATATATATATATATATATATATATATATATATATATATATATATATATATATATATATATATATATATATATATATATATATATATATATATATTAAATATATGATACAATATATATATATAGTACAATAGTATAGTATATAGTACAATAATCCATGACATTTTATTATTTTATTAGTTTAGATTTGTGTACTGTGGATTTCTGTTATGTATTATATTAAGTGTCCATTTCATTATAATATTCAGATTTATCATAAATAATTGAAGACAAACATATATTTTACATTCCGTCAAAGAGGGATGGAGGTGGGCTCCAAATTCTTTGATACATTTGAGCAAAAATTATTAACACAGTAACTACTTTAGTTACTTTCTGGAAGAAGTAACTAGTTACTTTAACTAGTCATTTTTTTTATATCTCAATGCATTTAGGCATGTAGACATGGTCAAGACGATCTGCTGCAGTTCAAACCGAGCATCAGAATGGGGAAGAAAAGTGATTTAAGTGACTTTGAACGTGGCATGGTTGTTGGTGCCAGACGGGCTGGTCTGAGTATTTCAGAAACTGCTGATCTACTGGGATTTTCACACACAACTATCTCTAGGGTTTACAGAGAATGGTCCGAAAAAGAGAAAATATCCAGTGAGCGGCAGTTCTGTGGGTGAAAATGCCTTGATGATGCCAGAGGTCAGAGGAGAATGGCCAGACTGGTTCGAGCTGATAGAAAGGCAACAGTAACTCAAATAACCACTCGTCACAACCAAGGTATACAAAGAGCATCTCTGAACGCACAACACGTCGAACCTTGAGGCAGATGGGCTACAGCAGCAGAAGACCACACCGGGTGCCACTCCTGTCAGCTAAGAACAGGAAACTGAGGCTACAATTCACCAGGCTCACCAAAATTGGACAATAGAAGATTGGAAAAACGTTGCCTGGTCTGATGAGTCTCGATTTCTCCTGCAACCTTCAGATGGTAGGGTCAGAATTTGGCGTCCCCAACATGAAAGCATGGATCCATCCTGCCTTGTATCAACGATTCAGACTGGTGCTGGTGGTGTAATGGTGTAGGGGATATTTTCTGAGCACACTTTGGGCCCCTTAGTACCAATTGAGCATCGTTGCAATGCCACAGCCTACCTGAGTATTGTTGCTGACCATGTCCATTCCACAGTGACCATGTGACCATAATCAGTAAAAGTAGAACTGGAAAGTGCCATTCTGACACATGCACAATAATTCATGACACAAACCTACATATGTACTGTACAATGACAAAAATACATGTCCACTGGATTGGAACAGGAAATTGATGATTTTTAACAGTGTTACATATAATCAATCAGATCTTTAGCAAATGATTTCAAGTTTTTATTACATGATTTCTCATTTCATAGTATACCATTCCATAAAATGTGACATTCAGAGCATGCACATTCATGCTGTGAATAACCACATTAAGATAAAGACTTGTATATTTTCCACATTTTGGAGGAACATTTGACTAACAATACCTGTTTCTAATGGATGGATAAAACGGACAGACACCACTGCTTGACATTTAGCTTACTCTGCAGCCTCCATGGTTTATGTGAAGAATCAAAACCCCAAAGATATCAGACTAAGCCGAATACATGCAAAGAGGGTACAACGTGGGTGCTTTTTAAAATTGAAATCACCTTGCCTGGATGCAGTGATTTGCAAATCTTTTGCAGCCGATATTGAGTACAAAGATATTTGATGTTCAAAGTGATTTGAATTGATTCAAATTGATTTGATGCATTCGGCTTCTGTTTGTATTTTATATGGTGTTCCAACATGTCCAGAATCAGGGTAGACATTTCTAACAATTTTAACTGCTCTCATCACATTGTTCAAACACTAATGTGAACATGAACAGCAGGGAAACCACACCATGGGTTTTCAAACAAAACATAAATTGTGATTTGGCCTCCATGAGGTACAAGATGGCACCAGCGATTGTCAAACAGGGACAAACAACAAACAAACAGACAACAGCCTGAAATGTGTCTTTTGTGTATTCATCCTAAAGGAAATATCCCACTGGCCCATCTGGCCCAAAATATTGTTGCCATGGGCTTTAACAGCAACGATGGCCCCAGTGGGTCTCAATCCTCCTGTCAGCGGTCTTTCCAAGATGTCACATAGTTATTGCCTTGCTGTCAGGTCACATCAGTCACTAGCTTACATGGTTACGTAACCATAAACTACTGAAGGTCCATAAATTTCTGAATCCAGGGTAGACAGAAGAGCTGGTTTTCTTTTTCTGTATACTCAACTTTAAGAGTAAAAATATGGGTAAAAGTATGGGTACTGTACTTTCTGGCTGGAGTCAAAAACAAAAAAAGTATTCTTCAGCTGTCAGTAAATACAACAGGAATCTGATTAAAAGGCAGCAGTGGCTGTGGAGCAATGCTACAGTACTCAATTAAAATACACTCTTTTGCTAGATGCTTTTGTCCAAAGTGATTCACATCTTGTTCTCATGTTCACACATTAGGAAATATTTGGCTTCAAGGACACTTCAAGTTGTAGAGCTGCAGTAATCAAACTGGCCTTACTAATGATGGATACCTGTTCTTCCACAGAAGCTACCACCATCAGAAGGACTTTATAACAACTTAAAAAAAGCGAAGCGTATTCACATTCAAAAGAACATAGACTTTTTTCAGGATTTTAATATATTTTTCACTCACTGGCCATTCAAAGAGCAGAAAATACACTCTGCAAACACAGAGAATAATCCATGTGTAAGAGAGCAGACAGCCTTTGAATGCATTTGTATATGCCCTTGTATGTATTTGTGTATGCTGGATCCATGTTGTTGTATGTAAACATCATTATTTTTCCTTGTAATTAATGATGTGTAGTGCTGCACTGAGCCTCAAATATGAGAAAGGTCACACCTTAATGAGCTACAGGATTCAAACCAAAGTAACTCAGTTACATGTGATATATATATTTAAACTTTTCCACATGATGTGCTGCTGTGAGAAAATGGATGTCCATCTGATCACCCCATCTTTCTCTGAAGGTGGTAAGGGACATAATATATTGAATTATTAAGTGTAAACATGAATAAGGGTTGCAATCACACAACTACAGCTGTCAGTGAGTGATACAGCTCTCAACACAGTTTCCTCTCATCTGCTCTCCTCTCCTTCTGTTCATTTGTTAAGCAACCAGCATCTTCCAAAGGCTGGTACATACAATTTGCTTGAGATGTAAACAGAAGAGAAGGTGGTGCTCACAGTGACTTGATGTGGATCAGTTGCTACACATTCAAGAAACATGTAAATGTGTTTGAAATCTCAATGTTGCACGAGCACAGAGTGACAGTGCCACTCTGACTGTCATGATACCACGTTCAGGACAGTGGGGGAAACATGCTTTACTCAGGAACAACACCTGGGTGGGGTCCTTGGGGGGTCTCTGTATAGCCTCTGTGTGTCTCATGTCCATGGTGTGTTTTGTAGCTTATCACAGTGCTGAAATAAAAAGCATGCAAACAACTTAATGAGACTAATGAGAAAGTTGCTAAAAGAAGGCGAGCGCTGTGAGTGCAGGAGCAGTGTCAGTTTGAATGTGCCGCGTAATGAAGAATCTAAAATGAAGCTAGAGCAGCAAAAACATGTTTAGCAGTAAGATAAGAGCCAGCTGTTGGAAATGAGACGGCCACGTCAGAGAGGGGCACGTCTTTTGTTCAGATCAACAATGACTTGACAACATTAACTTGTGAGAGAAACTGTGGCTACCGTGGTGATGATTTCACTAAACCTGTTGTGGAGAAATTGCTGAAGCCAAAGGTCAGTGGTGAGGTCAGGAAGAAAGAAAGTGTTCAGGAGCCTCTGATGTCTTATGCTGTATTATTTATTAACACTTGATCAAGGAGAATTAGAGACATTCTCATAAAGCATCAGAAGTGCCTGAGTCGGTCTCACATTCTGCCCAACTCATGCTGGTGGACAGACTTTAAACCCCAAGATAACATCACAAACACTATACGCCCCGAATTAGTTAAAGAGAATGCTTTTACCAAGAATGGTGTCTTCGTCAACATGATTAAGTCTGGAGACACAGATGTCTGTTTACGCAGATTGGAATGTCAGTGGCAAGCTGTCTATTATGTCTAAGCATGCAGCACCAGAGTCCTTCGACCCTGGCCACAACAGTGTTGAGATAGGATGGCACCTGCTACTGCCAGCCAAAGACAAACAGCTAATACTGCTGAGGACCTCAAGGCCCACATGTGACTTCATGTAACCTTGTATAATGTCTGTATGTTTGTGCTTTTATTATATTCCATTTAAAAGTATGTATGTGTCACTCAGAACACTACAAGAATAGAAAATTCCATAACAAAACCAACAGTCTGGAATACATAAAGATTTCAGTTAGAAGCTAGGTAAGTATGTAGTTTAACACCTGACCAGACTGGTCACTGGTCACAGACAGGCACTTTACATTATAAAAACAAACTGTCTGTATCCCACATTTAGCATTGTGGAAGGAAAAAAATATAAGTCTGATAATCAGGCTGTGTCGAATGCTGAGCAATCATCCACTCTGACACACACACGCGCACACACACACACCCGTGCACGCACACACACACTGCTGTCAGAGTCCTTCAGCGGAAACAGCTTTTTCTCAAGAGCTGCTTTCCAAAAACACTTAACAAGAACAGAAATTGGCAATTCATTCCTTTACTTGTTCATTTTTTTCCTGCTTGTTTTTTTATTGATCGCAATCACTTGTTCCCTGCACGTGTTCAAATTGCAGAGCTGGTTTTTGTCTTTTTTTCCCCTCCAACAGCGAGAAGAATAGCCTAATCAAGGCAAATTGGCTCTAATCTTCTCACTCTTTAACAGAAGATTCAGAGAGAGAAGCAGAATGAACAATTTCAACAAAAATGAACAGGATAGACGGCAAAATATATTTGAGAGGGAGTAACTGAGAGGCACATAGACAATGCTGAGCAGTGATCCAGTTTGAAACACAAGAGAAACAGATGGAGAGACAGTGGGGGGGTTTGAGTAGAACCTACCAACTTGTTGAGCGGTCTAGCAGTTGAATTGCACTGGTCTGCTGCCAAGTTGTGTCATTCCCTTCTGTGCTGGAAATACAAGGAAATGTATACAATCAGAAACAATGGCTGATCAGGCTGGGATGCAAGCATCACGCTAAAAACTGTACAAACCACTGTGTGTGTGTGTGTGTGTGTGTGTGGAAACAAGAAACACACTGCATGGTGTCAGCAGTCAGTGTTCTCCCTCAATAACAACCCTTCATCCCTTGTTCTAAATTCTTGCTATATATGTTTGCTCTGCTGATGGTAAAATGAATTACTGAATTATAATAGATAAACTTGGTTAAAGTTAGAAAACCTGTGTTGACTATTCACAAAACTGGTCAGTGCTTGGCTGTTCACCTATGACATCATCATGAAAAACCAATTTAACACCAACCTTCATTTTTAAGGGTGTAGATGCCATGCAAACTCTAAGTCAAAGACAACATGATGTTACTGCCTTTGCTAAATATCTGTATCATGATTATGGGCACTCTCACCCCAGTCAGGTCATTTTCAACATATATTCTATGTTTGTGGGGACATTTCTCCACTGGAAAACTGCTTCAATGTTGGAATCATGATTCACATGTTCAGCTCATGTGAATTCAAGCTGACCAGCCAACTATTAACAAGCACCCATCAAGCCTGAACAGGTTGAGACAGTGTGTTTTCACTGGGACATACAGTATACAGAAGTTTGAAAAAAATATTGGGAATTTATTCTTTCTTGAAACTCTACAATGGATATGACAGTAACTCCACAAAGCCTGTCATCATCAGAGGGAGTTATGGGTTTATTAAATCATGCTGGCAGAGTAAAGAGATTGTTGCCTTCATCCCAGTATTAGGAGTAAGAATAGCATTAGGCGCATGATGATGATTCAGTGGGAATTGTGCAAACTGCAGGCACAGTATGTGGACTGGCTGTATTTAAACAGTGCCTTTAGTCTTATGACCACTCAAGAAGAATACATACAAACATATGTACATACAGTATATACTGTGTAATGAAGAACACTTGTGGAGGTCAGTGAACAGGTGAGGAGGTTGAAATGTGTCTGGACAGATTACATTCAGAAGAGGCCTGGATCCAGTTTCCTCTTTGTGTGGTCACTAATGAATGTGTATGAATATTTAATTTTTTCATGAATTTCTATAGTGTTTGAGTCTGAGTCTGAGAGTACCACTTTATGTCAAGGTTAAACACATATGAGTAGAACACTAATGTTTGACCACAAGCAGGGTATAGAAACCATTTTGAATCAATGTAACACTCTGTAGATCAAGAAAAAAAAGTGGCAGATAAGAAAAAGAGACAGACAGACAGACAGAGAAGCAGCTTGAATGGGATGAAACAACTCATGTTTCTATAGTTACGTATGTGAAACACACACACACATGCGCGCACGCACACACACACACACACACGATACTGGAGAGGTCAGACTCTTCAATGTGACATTGAGCTAATCAGATTTGAGGGAAGAAAGTGTTTGATAAACAAATTGCTCTCTCTCCACCCTGAGCCCCCCTCTCTTTTATATCTCTTCCCCACTCTCACTAATCAGTAGAAGAGCTTTTAGAGTGCACAGAGGGATTCATATTTACTCACTAATTCATGTCAACAGCCAAATCTACTCCATGACGTTGAATAAACAAGTATTTACCCCATAACCACTCTTCACATGGAAAAGCCAACTCTTTCACAAAAGCTACAAAGCATCTTAGAAGCAGGGCAATGTGAGCCAGTGGGACTGTGAAGTAAACGCTCAAACGGTACTGTAAATATGCATGCAATCAGGGGCGGACTGGCCATCTGTGTGATCTGGAGAATCACAGAACGGCCGGTACTCCAGGATGGCCGGAGGCCCACCACCAGGGGTGGACTGGTCTACAGGGGTACCAAGAGTTTTCCTGGGTCAGTGGGCCTGCCCAGTACGGCGTGGTGCTGAAAGTGATGTGCTGACATTACATTTTTCTGCCATCTATGAGCAAGCCGTCCCCGTACGGCGTGGTGCTTAAGTGACACACAGACGTTAGTGTGTTTACACTTTTCTACCGTCTATTAGGGAGAGGAGTAACTAATTAATATTATTTGTCTAGCTTGCTAACTTTTAGCACAGCACATTTAGGCTAGTTTGGCTGTAAAGCATCAGTACTGTATATGGACTAGGGCCAGACAGCGCTCAGTGCATTAGCCAACACTGACAGCATCCGCCACCACCATCCACCGCCCTGGCCTGAGTGGGCCAGTCAGGTACTAAATTCCCAGGCCACTTTTTTGACCCAGTCTGCCCCTGCATGTAACAACATGTCTGTTCACATCTGAGTCATTTGATATGAAATTGATGGATATTTCTGTAATAAAGACCATCAGATCATCAAACAGCACAGGTGCTGGTTCTGTTCTGGCAAATACATTTTTTATACACTATATGCAAGAAAATATAATCAGTGTAATAACTGTTGAAAGGTTTTCCCCCTGGCAGTGCAAAAGGGGCAAAAGACAAGAAAAAAGTCTAAAATCACATTCATCGTCACAGTTTTCAACTTTGCAGCATGTGAGCAAACCAAGCTAAGGATAAATAGTTATTCATCTACAAGAGAAGCCAGCGCTCATGCAGATGCATCTTGTGAGAAAAAATCTTCTTTTTCGTATCATTATTTTACTACACACTGCTGTTCTCCAGCAGAGCTGCCACCGAGGTGAGGAGACAAAAGGGCTTTCTCTGCATACGAGAGACATCATCTGCAGCTCTCCTTTCATGAGTCATTCTAAACACACACACACACACACACACACACACACACACACACACACTTTAACAACATTGAAAAACAGGAACTGTTGTTGATGTAAATCTGTGTTACTCAATGATTAGCCTTCTAGCTATGCTGCTACCTAAAGCATCAAGAAATACGTATCCAGCTCAGGTTTGCTGGTTTGAATTGAATGACTGAGACACTGCTAAAGCAAACAGCTGGACCAGAGAAGAGGAGAGAAAGAGAAACACAAACACAGACTCAATCACAGTACTTCACACAAGTAAAAAGAATGAGTCAATTCATCAAGATGAAAATACATTATGACAATGTATTTTACATTTAATTTGGTTTAACAGAAAAATCTAACATCGATTTTGAAAATGGATTAATCAATAAATATGGACATTAGCTGCTTTTGATTGTTGTCTTTTCTTACAACATTGTAAATTGAGTATATTTAGTTGGCCAGACATCACACAGATTATAGAAAATTGTAATACATATGTTTCAATATTTTCTGTCTCTACAATATAGAGGAGAGGCAAGGAGAGGAGAGGAGAGGAGAGGAGAGGAGGTCCAAGGAGCATTTGGTTGGCAATGTTGCAGTGATAATGAGACACGTCACCCTGTCACCTCTCCACCTCCTTAACATATGACACCCGCATCACCTTACAGCTTGCCTACACTGCAGCCAAAATATAAGTCCATCTGTCCATTCTAACATTTTTGCATACATTATTATTCAACTGTCTAACAGCAGTTCAGTGCTTCATACAAGGCAGGCAAGCTTTCTAGTCTGTCTGTGTTTGGAAGACTGCAGGTCTGGTATATATTAGGGATGCAAGGAGATAAAAAAAAAAATCAAATTAATTATGGGCTCTGTGATGAATTAATCTAAATGAATCGCACATATAATTTTTTTTCTGTGAAAAACATTCAAACAGATTCAAACATGTATGTAGATGGATAAATCAATGAATAACGGCTCAGTTGGTAGAGAAGCCACCCCATGCACGAAGGCTCAGTCCTTGCTGCTTTGAATCCAACCTGTGGCTCTTTGCTGCATCTCTTCAACTGTTTCTATCAAAAATTAAGTTTGAAAAGGCCAAAAAAAAAAGTTCAATATGTTTTATATGAAAAATAAAAAATAAAAAAAAACTTTTCAGTTTTCAGCTCTCACCTCACCCTGTCAGCACAGTAACAGTCTCTGTGACATAGGACTATTCCAACATCTTATGTGTCAAAACAAACTTTGAGGCAGTTCATTAATCAGTCATTAGTAGACTTCATCAGTTTGCATCTGAATGCCTGGTCGAGGTCTAGTGTGGCTGCTAGCACTAGCATCAGGTGTTGTGCTTCATGTGCTCCATCATCTTTACAGACGAGGTGTGGCGGAGCTTTTTCCCGACTCAAAGGTGGTTACCTGGTTACCGCGCAGCCTGATTCTTCTTCTTTTTATTACTGTGCTGGAGTGTGTGCTAAAGTTTCCCACGAGTGGACGCAGCCCAATTTATCTGTGTTATTTTTTCTCTGTATAATAAATGAATGGCCTGGTCATTAAACTTTTAGCCACTTCTCATAAACAGAATATCAATAAGGAGCAAAATCCAAAATATACACAATGTCAGAAACAAGCTGGATCAAAGATGAATGCAGTTTTTATTTTAGATTTGGTACTTTGTACTGAAGCTGCTGCACAATAATTCCCCTCAGGGAAAGTGAAATGCTGTCTTATCTTTCCTGATCTTAACCTAACAACCAAGATAATGTCTGTATGTCAGTTTATCCATCCCAATTATTTATACATTTATTTTCCTATATGTCTGTCTGTCCATTCATTCATCTGTTTATCTGTGTTCTCTATCTGTCTCAGCTACAGGCTTTTTCACTCTGCCAAGGAAGCAGGATAACATTCTGCTCGTAGGAGGTCTGGCTCAGCTGCGCTGTTCCTTTTCCATATTTATGACTGAGAGGTGTGGAAGGAATTGCCCCCCCCCCCATTTTATGTCTTCCTCTTCATCTTCCAACTATCTATCCATCCATCTGTCCATCCTTCCATAGTACCTGCTGATCAGTGGGTTTTTCCACAATGCTGAAAGTTTCTTCATGACAGTTTCAAACAGCATCCCACTTTGTTCTTCCTCCTTTTCGTAACCTGACAGATTTTATCTACATTCTAGCATCCACATCAATCCATCCAAGCGTTGAAGTTGTCCCTTCAGTGTGCGCTACATGGATTTTCTCCATGGCTGATCACTACTTTGTACGATCCAGTTGTTTATGGCACATTTCTTCTTCATCTAATAGTTCTTTAGTATCCATGAAACACAACATGACAGACACTTGGCAGGACACTCAACAATAATGAACGAATCCTACCCAGACAGTCACTCATGTCAGACACAGTCAGACCAGTCAGTGTCAGACCACTAACCCAATTTACTGCACCACCCAACAAGGCACACAACATTTCTGTGTTCATTTTGCATAGAAGCACCTTTTGGCTTTGGGGTTCCCAAGGATGTTCCCAAACTCCAAGTTTCATCTGTTTACTCTGTAGTTTCTCTTCTGGTGATGTCACGCAGACTCTGTCAGCTCTCTCAGTGAACAACTGATATTACTCTTAACTCTGCTGAAGTCTGAGAAAACAGGAGATAGCAAAGCAAATCAAATAGGAACTTGGAAGGTATTTATCCCAATGCTTATTCTGGTTTTGGACATATGACGCAATCATGGCAGGCATGGCATGGCTTGTCTGGGTATTGCGTAGATGTTAATTTGTGTCCATATTTGGCACACCTTCTGGACTAGAGTAAAGACAAAATTTTATAGTAGAGTTTATAGCTTAAGTTGGCTTTTACATGTACAGTTCAATTAATATGTACACAATATGGTGGAAACATTTGGAGAAATATAAGTACGCAACTCAACAAAATATATAACATAAGTCTACTGCTTATAGACATAAACATAACACATACATAAACATTGTTATTTAAAAGATTGTTTTTTTCCCCCTCCTGATTGGCTTGAGGGTTAATGACCAATCAAAGGAAATGGAAAACAAGGAATAGACCCTGCACATAATCAAAATATACCCTTTGTATAATAAGATGAAACGCATCATCTGCACAATCATCTCCAACAGACAAACAGTAAAGTTATAATGATACCGTTTAACACTTTGGTGACTTCCATCTCATATCAGCTGGCTAGTACTGTATTTGCAGTGGATAACAGAGTGTGTAATATCCAAACAGTTCCTAGATGCAACAAGTCTGGGCAGAAGTGGGACTGCACAAGCTGCTCTAAATGCAACAGAATTTCAATCAAAAAAATATTAGTATAGTTGCTGCAGTTTTTCTCAATGCAAACCATATCCACGATAGATACATAACGTACAATCAGGGAGCCTCAAAAAAGCCAAACCTAAAAAATAATAAAATTAATAATAAGAAATTTCTAAAGAAATTTTGAGTGTGCCTGACTCTGGCCCCATGCTCTATTATCTATCTATGCACTATTATTGACACTGCTGATTCACATCAGCAACAGTGAAAAAGTTTGAGAGCGAAATGTTAAAAACTCTGGTCTGGGTCATCAGGTAAAGAGCAGATGCTCCCTGCTGCTTCTGGTAATTTCTCCTCTCAAATTAACATGGGAGTCTATGGGGCTGTGGAGGGGTGTGGGTGGGGAATCTCTGTGTCTGACGCCAAAATTATAATACTGAAAACTTCAGCAGTGGTATCTATGCGACGGCAACAAATGTATGTGCGACAAAAACTCTGGGAGCCTGAGGGAACCAAAGAAAGGGCGTAAGAAAAATAATAATAAGAATAATAAGCGCGATGATTGATGATAATGAGTGCTCTTTCAGGCACACTCAATGAATAAAAACAATACAATAATTAAACTGCAGCAGTTACATCTCACTCTCTAAATTTCTGCCTTCTGGGTTGGTCAGAAAGATTGGAAATAAGAAGAGCTTGAACAGATGATGTACATGGACTGATGACACAGAGGAGCCTTCATCCTTACCTGCCATCGGCAAATAAAGATGATATTCACCGATGGCAGTGGCCGATGTTTATATGTTGACTCACGTCGCATGAACACTGTGCTGAGGAGAAACCTTTCCTTTTTTCTTTTTTTGGAGGCTCTGAAACCCCACTCCACACGTCCCTGGCATGTCGTGTACACACTGCAGTTCTGGTCCATCCTGTACGCGACCTCAAATGCCACCAGGAGAGTTTCAGAAGCATTTAGCCCACCAGACTTTGTTAGCTCGTTCAGATTTGGCCATTTTCTCGGTGTATGTTCTTCTAAACATGCTTCTACATGTGTAAATATGCTATGTAGTTACTTAGTTTTGCTTTTCTGTTTTTGCCATCGAAAGTTTGCACAGGGAATTTACGAACTGATAATCTACCTGTGTGTGTATTCTCACTTTGTTTATTTCATGGACCAGCTTCTAAATCTGAGTCTGACTCGCAATTTACGCTGCAAAATATAATTACACAAAGAAGTTTGATTTGATTTGTGTCTGATGATTAGAGAGAGAGAGAGAGAGAGAGAGAGAGAGAGAGAGAGAGAGAGAGAGAGAGAGAGCGAGCTTTGGTAGAGACTCAAAGAGTAACAACAGAGAGAGTGAGTGCCAGCCTCGATAAAGCTGTTATTAACCAGAGAAAGAAAAAAGTGAGTCTGCACAGTCCCCAATGTACATTGTGTCGATGAAGGAACCAACCCAGTAGAGGGCTAAAGGCTTCCCCTCGATATTACTTGATTCAATTAGTCTATAATATGTTAAATGAATTTTCTTCATCAGATGCCTGATTGGAATTTTACTGTTGCATCATGGGGGGAAAAGTAGCATATGTATCTATGTAAACAGAAAACGTACAACAGCAAGTAAATGAACTTGCGTAGATGGAGCTCTTACTGATGTTCAAGGAGGACTCAAGGCAAACCACTAAAACAACTAAATAGCTGTTCCAAGAACAGCTGTTGAACCGAACTCCCCTGGGCCTGTGTTGACTTTGTCATGTCACATCAGAAAATCCCCAGTGCACTACTAAACTATCTAAAACATGAGTTTAGTGTCAGCCTCTTCCAATCACAGACCAGTGTTCTTAAGAGATGCACTCTTCTGGAGATGATGCACTGAAACAGTGTTTGTGAGAGATTCTGCCTCTTCATCTCAATGTGCAACACTTGATGTATGACTCCAGCTAACTCCAGCCAAATGTCAGATATGTTGCATATGGCACGAGCTGCCATGTATAGAGGCACATTTGTTATGGGCTATTGTAAATGCCAATCAAAAAATCAAAAATGAAGAAGCATATAGTACTCTGCTTCAGCTTTCAGCCAGACATGCACTGATGGAATCGCAGGGCCAACAATCATGGTACAACCAATAGTATCAGTGTTTGTTTGTAATAACCTTACTTAATGTCTTCATGTATAGACTAATTAGAAGCAGACTTCATAGACTGCACACCCAGCCCACCTGCACTCCCTGTTCCCCCACATGCCCCCATCTGCTCTGCACCGAGTGCACTCTTCAACTTCAGCAATTTGATCAATTGCTCATATTGCACTTGTGGATAATGGGCACTGTTAGCCCTGCCCTCCCTCGTGTAGAGCAGACAGAGAAGCAAAAGTTCCTGTTTACAGCTGGGTTTCTAGTGGTCCCTAGTCTGCAGCCATGCTCTGCCTTATTAGACACAATTATTGGCTGAAATTCCATTGCCTGAACAATAAGAACTCTATATTATTTATTTTATGACAATATAGCCAGTAATATATCACCATATAATAATATATTGTCCCTCTCTAAATTATGCCAAGGCGAGATCTATAGAAGCCATAGATTTCCAAGTGCACTACTGGCAATGCAGGAAGTTTAGTCTTGTCTTAAGTATAGGGATGTGTCTGCACGTGTACAGTATATAAGCAGAAGTTTTCTCTGGGTGCTGCGGAAACAACAAATACACTCTGAGACATACAGATTTAATAACAAAGGAGATAGCCAGGCAGATTAGGGCAAAGTAAATAGATATCACATCTATAAATCTATATTACACAAATGAAGTACTGGAAATCAATTCTATGTATATGTTGTGTGTCTAAGTGCTGACGTAGCCTAGCGATCTACCCATTTTACTTAAAACCATCTCCACTGTCATTTCTGTGTGTGTGTGTGTGAACTACGTGGAAGTTAAAAGTGTTTCCCTCTCTTCACATTCCTCTTTCTCTCTGTCTCTCTTTAGCGCTCAGGCTTGTTCAACGCACTATGATTATGACAGTAGAAGGGTGATTGTCACACCATATAAAAAACCTCTGCAGTAATTGTTCATCAGTGAGCAATAACTTTCAACTTAATTTAAATGGCTGGCGTGTGTGTGTGTGTGTGTGTGTTTGTGTGTGTGAATGCATGCTCTATACACACTAACAGAGACATGTAGTGACAGAATAAGGCAGGACATACGTATATTGGAATTTGAGCAAATCTCAAATATCTTTCTCAAAATCCCTGAAAACAGAAAAATGATTTCTATATTATTCTATATTTATTCTTCTATTTCTATTTTCTTATTAAAAATATACATAGAGATATCTTAAGTAATTGACTTATATATGAGGTTAATGTGCCTTAATCATACAGTTTATAGTTGGTTTAAGTATGATATGGTGTTATTAAATGATAAAGAGTTAGATTATACGGACATTGTTTGTAAATGACTGCTCGCTCACAAAACCTCTGTGTTACATGGAAGTCAGCATGTGATGTGTCATTCCTTCATTCATGTTTTCGAGGGTTTAAACATGGCCCTACTTTGCTGTTCAGTGAAAGATAAATGCTGTTTATGAACACTACAATAGATCTGCACTTTTCTGCGTGTCACCTCTGTTTGGAGGGTGCAGATTGCAATGTTTCATAATCGCTTGTGTTGCAATGACTCTTCACATATTGCACACACTGCAGGATGAAACATTGGAACCTCTAAACATGCTTTGACTGCACGGCATATTGCAACTGCTGCCCTGACTAGCCATGAAACATGCAGTTTAGTGTTTGTCTACCTGCTGCTTACATTTCATTTATTTATATCAGTCAGTCAGTTATATCTCTCTTTACTTTATTTTGTTGCCTTGGTTACTATGTTCACTTTGTTCTGATCCGAACATACACACATACATACATGCATATGGAAATAGACAGCTTCAGACAGACATACCCCAAAATCCACACAGTGACTTAGATACACTCCACCTCTGCGCAGAGAGAGGTGACTCTGTAATGGCGTCAAAGCAACAGCTGAGGATGACCTCACATGACCCTTGAGGTTGTCATGGCAGCGTCAGCCTTGTTCCCACAACAACACCACACTGTTCCATTACTGAGCAACATAATTTATTTATGAAACCTTCACTTTACAGGCTCGCTCTGTGTGTGTGTGTAAGATGTTTTTTTGTCTCCAAATGACAGCAAAGATCTGAATAATTTTACATGGGTTTGTGTGTGTGTGTGTGTGTAAGATGTTTTTTGTCTCCAAATGACGGCAAAGATCTGAATAATTTTACATGGGTTGTTAGTGTGTGTGTGTGTGTGTGTGTGTTTTCCATGTGTAAGGCCATGTACCTGCATGCAAAGGCTTCCAGCCATTTAAAAAGTTGAAACCAGGCTTAGATTCCTGTGGGACGGATTCATACAGAGGTAGGTAGATCGGTAACGAGGGAGGGAAGTGAGTGGTGGTGAGTGCTGAGCGATCCTTGTGATTTATGCTCCCCGGAGCCTGACCTGATTGAGGCAGTGCACTCCGGGCAGGAATACTAACACAGAGAAGTTCAGACTTTAACGCCTAATCAGTGCTGGAATGTTTGTACGGAAGAATTCTAGCATTGATAATGATTTTTTGTATTCATTTTGATGGAGAGGTATTTACTGTAAATGAAAGTGTATGAAGATTTCACATGGTGCTGACTCAAAGGCTTTTCCACCATGACAAGAATCTAACTTCTGTTTCAAACATAGAGGAAACTTTTGGATTGGAAGATTTTGGATTGATGGGAAGCACATGAGGAGAACGGGGGGAGGTGCACTGGTTCTGTCATATCTACATAACACATAGCAACATGTTCCTGGGCATTTCAGTAATTCTATACTGCATAGATAGACTAATTATGACAACATCACACAGTGATAACACATTCAGCTAATTGCTGATGTAACTTTTAAACAGATCTTTGGTTTCACTTCAGCTTTAAATACCTGAAGATAAAAGACTCAGCCATTAGTAGAGTGCTGATTTATATTAAAGCTCTGATATATCATACAGTATATCACACTACACTAAATGTGACCTGCTCAACCTGAGATATTATGTACTGTGCGTGTGTGTGTGTGCATTGGCGAGTGTGTGCATGATAACCTTGTGTGTGTCCGCTCCCTGTCACTATCTTAGGCGCCTGCAGTCTGAAGGAAAGCATCTGGTTTCAGCATCTGGGCATGCACACCCATCCACACACACACACACACACACACAGGAAGTGTGTTTGATAGAGTCACTGAGCGGACACCAAGAAGGTTATCTGTGATCAGTGCCTACAGTTACAACACATGTCCTCTCTCTCTCTCTCTCTCTCTCTCTCTCTCTCTCTCTCTCTCTCTCTCTCTCTCTCTCTCAAAGGTAGAAGTCCAGTTTTAAGCATTTAGTTTATCTCTCTAACACACATGCACATGCCTGTCTTTTTTGTCTCTGTCTTTGACTCTTCCAGGTTCACTCAGATGTTTGTATGATGGAGCAGTAGACTCATACTGTAGCATCAGCAAATCAGCAGCCTGATAATCCATCTCTGTTCAGGTCTTCACTGATTTCCATTGACGGGCATTATCTATGTGGTGACACGCACATTGTCTCCTGTTAAAGAATACTGCTCTCTCCCACTTAGTCACTCATTGTTCATGGGACACGGGTGATGTCAAATCAAATCAAATAAAATCAAATTTTATTTGTATAGCCCAAAGTCACAAAACACATTTTGCCTCAGAGGGCTTTACAATCTGATGTGTGCTTTAACTCAACACATACTGACTGTTTTGGAGGTGACAAGATTTAAAGGTCCCATGTTGTTTAAAATGTCATTCTGAAATATTGTAAAGCAATATGAGATTATCATTTAGATCATTAAACTATATAATTACTCAAGTGGTGCTTTTAAAGGTGTATGGCTGATATTTTCTTTTCTTATTTCATGTAAATGTCTATTATATCATGTTTCTTTATAATATATTAAAATCCATGTCTCAGAATTTCTCTCAGAAAATAATAAAAATTCAGGTGATTACAGTATGGATAAAAAACAAATAAATAAAATGTTGTCAGTAATTAGACAGTAGAGTACGCAGCAGGCCTGTGTGTGTCACCACCTCCCCTCGTCCCATACTGTGTCAGTGGTAAAGGTCTGTGGCCAGATTTTGCAGTAACACGTCTTAGCTTGGCTTTGATGAGGAAACACTTAACTTTGGTGACTTTTTATCATCTCTGTAAGACTCAAGACTCCTTTGCTCCTTTGTATCTCTGCCATCACCTTCGACTTTCTGCAGCCTCTTCCTCTCTAATGTGAATCTCATTACTCACTACTGTATGTCTCCATCTGTCAGACTGCCCCCATGGCTGTTTAGGGCATTATTTGATTTTCATCTTGTTAATTTTCATTTGGACTATCCATGTGAACCACAGTTTAAAGATTTAAATGTTTTGCAAAATGCAGTGTGGCATGAGCACATCATGTTGCCACCATTATGACCATGAGAAAACACAAATGACCATTGTGTATCCAAATTGTGTTACTTTGCCTGGCAGCTGGATTTGCCAGTTCAGGAAGTGGTTGAGGCGCTGTTTTGGTCCAACTTCAAACTCCACTGGAAGCGCTTCAGGAGCATTAGGCTGCCAGACTTTGTCTACTTGCTCAGATTTGGTCATTTTCTTTTTTTACAACCAGCAGTTTGCACAAAGCATTTTATTTTGAAAATCCACCAGATTCTCTATGCTGTCTCTGGCTTCCTGACAGCTTGAGCTGTGTGTAAATTGACACAGATTGCTTGCAGCGTCCGTCAAAAATAGAACAGCTGCGTATTTAACGCAGAGTCGAGCGGAGAGCTGCTTCTGGGACACTTCTTAACCGGACTGTGGCGGGGGGTTCTCTCCTGACTGCCTGGGAAGAAACTTTTTCTTAGTCTCTCTGGGCTGGAGTTGTCGCTAAGCTAACTAACTAACTAACTGACTGACTAACTAAATAACTAAATAACAACCACAGCATGCCCCTTACTGTCTAACAGTGTATGTAATGTCACTGGTCACTGCTTGGATTGTGAGCTCCTAGCACGTCTGTCTTAATGTAGGCGGAAGTCTTCATTTGATTTCTGAACATGGCATTGTGTGATAAAACACACTGAGGACACTGAGGGGTTAAACATGTTACTGTATTTGAGTAGCTTGTTCATGTCCTTGCACTTGTTTTAGCATAGTTGTTCTCAAGAGGTTATCCATTGAATGTATTCTTTGAACCTCATCTTACAATGCTCATAAGACTACTTTGGACAAAATCACTAAACGACAGAGTGATACGGTGGGTGTGGGTTGTCCTTGGCTGTAAATGTCCTAGCTACCTGATTTTCTTTCTTCTTCTCTGTTGGTTTCATTGAAAATATTTTCAATGGTATGATATATGATCAAATACTATATTATAACTCAATTCTCAGTGTTGTGGTCAGGGCTGGGCTAAAGGCTGTGAGGAGGGAAGAAAAGACATGCTCAAAGAGTAAAAGAAAGAACAACACAATTAAAGGTGATGAGGTTCAGGATGTTAACATCTGAGGACAAATTACAACCCTGACACTCAGTGTGTAAGTCAGCACACTGATTTGAAGCTCTGTGTGGTTCAGGAAGTGTGTTTAGGTGTGTGTGACAGGGCCTGACTCTAATCAGTGAATCAGTCAAGTTTTTTTAACTCATCGCGAGTTAAAATGTACTGTATGAATGAAGACATTTTATGTAGTACTAACATAATGTAAATACAAGTGGGAGGGCTTGTACTACCTCTGCTCCTGTATACTCACTGTACACATGACTGATGCAGTTTTACCGTGGTTTGTATGTGTGCAGTGTTAATTGTGTATTAGTGTGGTTGCATAGATGAATGGATGTGTATCTGTGTGTGTGTCCTTCCCGGCTGGAAGCCGCAGGGACCAATGACAGGCCTACGTGGAGCAATTTCAGCCTATGAAGATGTACTAGTGGGAAGCTGAGAGCTAATTAGAGCAGCAGAGGAATAAGAAGACTGCTGCACTGAATAGGGGCAGATCTAAATATCTGCAATAGATCTGTGATTCATTTATCATGGATGGATGGATGGATAGATAGATAGATAGATAGATAGATAGATGATCTTTATATAATGATATATTATCTAGTGGCAATCATTATCTCCTTGCATCTTCATGATGATTTGCCATATGATGAAGGCAAAGGTCTATTGCAGCGTCTGAGTTTGGGGTTTGATTTGAGCACTTAATGGCATATTTGTGCTTTTTTTAAACCCACAGTGACACACAGACAAATCATCTCTTGGTAACTATGTTCTAAATTAAAGTAACTCAAAGCGTCGTCAAAAATCAGAAGACATCTTAAGAATCAAATACTGTGTGAAAGCTGATCATCTCAAGCTCAGCACTACCATTAGCTTATCTCCAGTTCAAGATTATCATTTCTCTCTTGTGACTGGTGAAACAACAAAATGAATGATACTGCATAAAATTAAGTGAGAGGCAGTTTAATATCATCATACAATTCATGCTGTCCTATCACACAGCTCCAGCATGGTGTAGGACATATATGGAAGCTCTAGTGCCCACCAAAGATAAGCTACCTCTTTTGTTGGTTGGCCAAGTTAGTAGACTATCCTGCAGAGACTTTTAAGCACCTGACAATAACTATTAACAGTCTTAAAGTGACTCTGTCAAGCAGGAATCGAGCAGGAGGGAGACCTCCTAGCCTGAATTGATGGCAGGTTTTGGTTGTTCATGCCTGCTGTTTTATTGTGAATTTAATGGTGACATGTCTAAGAGGGATTCAAAACAGACTTTACACTGTGCAGACATCAAGATGATGTCTGCACAGTTGAGAAACACACAGCAGGGGCAGAGTGCATACGTTTCTGTGTTGAAACTGAAATTTCATTAGTGGATATCTGTTGAAGCAGTCCATAACTGTATTTGTGAATATGTATGATTAAAAATGTTTATCTGTAAGCATTAATGTGGCGATGTTTGCAGGGAGACAATCTGAACACATGTTCAAGGGATAAGTCCACTGCAAGCACAACTTGCATTTGCACTGCACACAATTTCTATCACCCATGCTTCCATCCATCTATCCATCCATGAAAACCAGGAGTGCTCTGACTATGCCCTGTTGGGCTAAAAGGCTAGAATGTTACTGCTGACAGCTCCCAGTTAAAGCTGTCACTACACTGCAGGGCCAAATGGTTGCTACTTAAAGATACCAACAAAATACTCTTCCCATTGGGGGTTGATTGAAATGGACCTCTGATAGCCTGTACCAATCTTTTTTTTTCTTTTTTTTTTTTTAAATCAAACTTGAAATATGCTCTTACCAGGACATTACCAAGCGGGTACAAGAGCAAGAAAATGAACTAGTGGCTAACTAGTGTTAGTTAACTAGTTACTAGTGTAATTAAATTAAATGTTTTTGGTGCAGAGATGCAGCAATTATTTTTGCACAAAAAATAGACTGATATGTTTTTCTGCCTGTGTTTGGCGTGCTGGTGCAACATGTGGTGCTTTTAAAACACATACATATAGAAACACACAGAGAGATCCAAACACAGATTTCATCAATTGTCAGTATATTGTGGTATAACTACATCAGGGATGAGGGGACTGAAGCAGAGAGAGATGGAGTGATAGAGATAGACGGATGGGACTAAAGTAACATATTGTGACAAGTCAATTTCACCCACTCACTGGGGAACAATGAAGCAAAAAACCTCCATTTGTAACAGTGTTTAGACACACACAAACACTCAACGGTACCGACTCACCAGCAATTTTTCATTTCAATATCAGAACCAGCTTCAACAGAATCTAACTGAAACCAAAACATACAGATGCAAAAACAATGTTGGAGTGATGAGAGAATAAATGTAGCAGGGGCACACTGCAAGCAAAACAAGCAGAGAAGTGAACATGAACCCTGCTGGTGGTATGTCAAAAGCAAATTCAGCCATCAGTGTGCGCCTCTCTCTCTACACACACACACACACACACACACACACAAAGCAGCACACACTCCTATACATATAGTCTCTTGCTCTCTCACTCTCACATTCAAAACAACCAAACACAACATTATGCAGTCAAAGTCATCTAAAAGCAACCAAACCATTATGCATGCTAATTATTAAAGGCTTTTCATTCAATGACACACACTCAACAGATACACAAGCAGACATGTTCACACAGAAACAGGCATAGGCTATGACAATGTACTATGATGATGGATGAAAATGGGACAGGATGTAAAAATTCTGAACTCAATTTGTGAAACAACCTTTTTTTTTTTTTATTCTTTCTCTTTTTAAACATCTCTTAACTTCCTGTGTTTACCATTTATTACCTAGACCAGGGGCGTGAAACTCATTTTCACAGAGGGCCACATCAGCATAATGGTTGCCCGCAATGGGCCACATTAACAGTATGAATGTAACAAAATGCAATGTAAAATATATTATTTAAATAAATTAAACTCCACCTTATGATATTGTTAAATAATTGTTTCTGTATTTATTATATATTCAACTTACAAATATTACATATGCATTTGCATAGATGTAAAAATAAATGTTCAGTTTGAAACCCACATTACTTGAATCAGTGTTCAAACTATTTAAGCAAAGAAAAATATGTCAGCTTCAATCTGATTGGAGAACAGAGGACCTTCTGCTAATCTGATTGATGCTCACAGCGTCATATGTCGCCATGATCGGGTTATTACTGGAGTGAATGGACGGCATATCTTACCACTCAGAAGGGTTTACAGTCAATTGAGAACCCAGAGCATTTCATACAGATGTGGAAGGATACCTTTTGCGTAGTATCAGACGCCCAGTGACAAATTGTCGGTGGTCAAGGGTTATGGGTAATGTAGGCCTTTCCACTATCCAAAACATACGAATAAAATTTTATTTTTCAGAATTGAAGGAGAAAAAAATCATACTGAGGGCAACGACATGAAGCTATCTTATTGTTGAATTATGAGTGACAACGCGTTTGTGTTGAGAAATGCCGATGATGTCATTAAGAAATCCTTAAAATAGTGAAAAAAATACTTTCAGACAGAGAGTCCTCGGCTCTCCAACCAAATTGAAGCTCATAGCGTCATGTATCGCTGTGATCGGGTTATAATTGTCGTGAATTATAGCGTACAGGTGTAGTCTGTGATCTGAGCGTCTCTTACCGAGTTTGACACATGTATTCCTCACAGTTTCATAATGAACTGAGGATATTTTACATTAAAGATAGAATATTTGTTTCACCTCCACCTTCCGGTGGAGCACACAACTGAAGAGAGTGCAAAAGAGATTAGGGTAGGAAGTCAGCCCAGAGATGCTCATGAAGTTATTATTCAGCCTATAGTTATAAAGCATAACATCTGTGTGGACACTCGTCATTTCAGCAGAGAAGAAAGGAGCTCATTAAAAGTTTACTGTTGGGACTGTGACCTTAGATTAAAAACAGTACACATTAAAAGATAAAGAGGAGAATAAAGTAAAATCAAAATAGTGAAATAAGAATTGACCAACTAAAAATAGAAACATAATATATCCCACCGTCATTCTGTATGCAACATATTTGTTCTAACTGCTCGTAGACTGCAAAGAAACCCTGAAAGTGTTAATGAAGACAGGCGCTCAAAATCAAGTAAGCAGGCTTCACCAATCAAAGTCTGCCATTATTTGAGACTATGCCTTTGTTTGAGAAAATAAAGATCAGATCCACATCAAAATGAATTCACTGTTGACCCCAATGGGCAGAGAGCAGACACAGATTAAACATACGGTTAAAAGAGGACAGGAGACCTCAGGGATGGACAGATAGAGAGAAAGAAGAGAAAATATGAAGGCAAGTAGAGGAAGAGTGAAAGATGAACGAAGCTTCCAAACTCACCGGGTAACATTGTTTCTGCAGTAAACCTCTCCTACACAGTTGTCTTTCACTGCGTGTTTTCAAAAGAAGCACTAGAAAATGAATAGTAGTTTTAAAAAGACAAATAAAAAATGAAGACATAGAAGTGCAACTGCTCTAAAGACAAGAACTGAAAGAAGTGAAATCTAACAGTAGCAACATAAAAGAGAAATGTAAAGGTGAAAATAAGACACACTCAACTGGAAACACCAGACCTTTAGTCCTCAGGCCAGTTCATACCATTCAAAGTGCACACATATACGTTTCACATTTTGATCAATGTACTTATGCACTGCATAAACATATGATACTAGTTCCCATGGTAACAGCCATCCTACTCCTTTAACAGCAATTATATCTGGGTTGCAATGAAAACATTGTTTCATTGGGGAAAAAAAATAGAAAAAGTTAGATATTGTTTGATGAACATGACAAAGTGAAGAAGAAGACTAATGAATTTATTGCAAATTAATTATGAACATAAAGTTTGTAAAGAAAGAGTAAAGAAATAAAGTAACCACATATTTTAATTAAAAGAGAGAGAAACGCAACTGAAAACGCACAAGCAGAAAAAAAAAAAGAAAAACAGAAATACACTGTGCAGCTGAAAAGGAAACTCACAGCAGCCACTCTGCCTGAAAAGGATTCTGACTGTCTCCCATCAAAGGTCCAGTGTTACATTTATGAATATCTATTGTTCGGATATAAATCTCTTTTTATTAGTGCATAGTCACTTGAACTTATGATTTGTTATATTTTTGTTGCCTTAGAATGTGACCTTCATATCTACAGAGGGAACATGTCCTCTTCCCCATCATGTTGAACACACCATGTTTCTCCAGTAGCCCAGACAGACAAACGTAACACTTTTCCATCTGATTCACTTCCATCACAGTTTCTCCAACATTGAACATTTAGCTATTTTCTTTACCTGCTGATACCTATTCACATTAAATTATGTATAATAACATCTTTATATTGCCAAGGATGTGCAACCTGCCAAGTAAGGTGGGATCTACAAATAGACAGGTGCAAACGTAAATGAGGACATAAACATATGAAACATATCCTTTTTCAGCTGCATGTCATTCCTGGTCACTCTGTCCCCGTGTTACTGTCACTCTTCAGCTGTCTCTGTCAAAAATAAGGCTTGAAAAGGCCAAGAAATATATCCTTGTCCATAGTACAGACAGTTTGAAACTGTTGTTTTAGCTTTGTCCTTACTTGTGGCATCTGTATCCTCTACTCCCCCTTCTGCTAATTCTTTCCCTCACTCCATCTGTTAACTGTCATTCACTAACATTCTTTACCACTTCTTCACTTACCAAGGCTCGGTAAGATTGCCTTCGGCTATCTCCCATTCTCTGTGTGTGTGTGTGTATGTGTGTGTGTGTGTGTGTGTAACGTGTTAGCCCCTGTTACTTATGTCTCAGTGGGGTCTGATGGGGTTGGAGCAAGCAGAGAGTGAAATAGATGGAACGAGACAGAGTGAGAGAAATAATAGACAGAGAGCCATCTTCACTTCTCATTAAGAACATCTGAAAAGGCATCATGGATACGAGAACACAAAGGACAAGACAAAACAGGAGAGCGAGGAAGTAAGAGACAAGAAGAGTAGCTGATGATGGGAAACAAACACGCTGAAAGAAAAATGTCTTCTTTGAAGAATTATCTTAGTTCACATACACATCTTACATCACACAACCTAAAGGAATATAGACTGTACATGCATATTTACTATGTACAGTTGCTGCCAGGTTCCTCATTCATTGCATTCAGTAGGACATGATAATAAATGTCTTTGGATGTGATCAAAATATTTGGTCAGGACCACACAATTAATCAAAACTGCTAAATTAAATCTATAAAGGACAAACTGTACTGTGCAGTCTGCACTTTTCCCATGGCAACCAAGGCTAAGAGCAAATCAAACCAACAAAACAGAGCATGGTGAAGGACTGAGCTGGTAATGTATGTGCTGCAGCTCGGACATAACAAACGGAAAGCAGAGGGCATTGGTAATTACATGTACAGAGACAGAAGTGATCATGTGTGCAATGCTTTAGAGAAAACAAAGACCAGAAAAATACATCACTCATCTCAGACAACAGTATTTTCCCACCAAGACGCTCAAACTGGTCTCATCAGGCTGGATTTGGTCCTGCGTACCTTTACACAGCTAGTCAATTCCAGCAGCAGCCAGGAACAACAGAAATAATGCAACTGTAGACAAAGTCAACGATTAACAGAGCAAACAGAGAAAGCTTCTCCACTCAATTCACTGCTGTATTAAGAAAATCACCACACATCAATTACACATCCAATCAATGCAATTAGCCTCTAATTAGCAATTACTATACAATTACATAAACAATATGCTAACGAGACATTGCTAATAACTAGCTATATTCTCATCAGCAGAGGGCTTTGATTGCACTAGTCTAAGGCCTTGGTGTTGGCTTTAGCTCTCAGTAATGAATGAACATGTTAGAGGAACAGCAGTATAGACCTATAAGCATTCAACCACCATTAAGATCAGTACCAACTGACAAATGAACACTTGACAGTAATTCTGCAATATAATTATTCTGCACTCTGTGTGAAATATGGAGATGAGGTCATGATGTCCAGCTTTAAATTACGCTCAGAACAACATGGAGCTGAAGAAGCTCAAATGGATGGAGATGACAGGACTTCAGAAGGAGCACCCCCACGACCGCCCTTCATCAACAGTAATGTGCTTTAGAAAGTGTTCTTGGAATTTCCCAGGAACTAAAGTGGACATCCGACCTAGAGCAGGCTGTCAAAAAGCACAGGGAATTCAACCAGCCTCAGGAGCTGCTGATCAGTTCCACACTGCAATAAGTTTGTTCTGTGTTGTCTAGTTGCTGTCTGGTTTGGATCAGCCACTAAACAGACGTTAACCTTCCCTCAATTCAAGACTTGCACACGTCTACAGTCAGATAAAATGCAGGAAGCATCACTGCAGAGCACTTCTACCCTGGACACAACCTGTTCTAAGAGCAGATTCTACCAGAGGCCATCACTCAAATGACACTAACATCAGACATATAGTGTCATGAACACCAAAACGTTCACCCACTTCCATTATAGATAGTTTGTCCCATTTCAACTCTGAATACCATCATACACTGACACTGTCACACTGTATATAAACATACTTTAAAGTGTATTACTTTTGGTCTGTCTATGTTGTATTTGTCCGCCTTTGTTGTCCCTGTTATCAGCTGTTAGGTCAATTCCTGTGCAAGTACAATGT
This sequence comes from Nibea coibor, assembly GCA_023373845.1. Taxonomy (NCBI): domain Eukaryota; kingdom Metazoa; phylum Chordata; class Actinopteri; family Sciaenidae; genus Nibea; species Nibea coibor. Next base: position 27,499,138 of record CM041719.1, on the reverse strand, counting down.
GTATATATGTGTACAAATACTGTGCAAAAGGTAACACAGTAGACATGTAACATTCACATTCGTCATTTCTCCAAGCAAAGAAAAATACACACACTCTAACCAGCAGTTAGAGATTATTCATCAGTGGAAGAAAAACGATTAAATTCAACTCATCCTGAACAAAGAGCAGAAAAAAACACAAGTGAACCGTGAAACACCATTCAATATGTAACTTGTTCAGAAAGCAGCAGTGTACTGTTAGCTCAGATGAATCATGTCGTTCTGCAGGATGAATTGACTCTTAGCTGCGCATTCATCCACTTATTCCAGATAGAAAGGAGGTAAAAATTACAGGAACACATCGACTGAGAGTAGTTATTTTGTCAGAAGAACACAGTGAAGCACACAGTAGCTTGACAATCATTAAATGTTCCTTTACAATCCATCCACATGAAGTGGAATCTAACCTCCTGTGTTTTCTTGCCTCATGGATAGAGTCGATGTCTAACTTACCGTATCATCTGCTTCATATCACTGATACACTGATTAACACTTTAAACACTATTCATTTGTGTGTGCACAGTTCATGTGCACAAAGAGACAAACAACCATACTACAATTTAGAGTCACCAATTAACCTGCATATCTTTGGACTGTGGGAACAACAACAATTAAATCTTAAATCTTAAATCTTAAATCTTTCTCAGAGCAAGATCAGCAAACGTAAATTTATATGAGCAATATGAGCAACTAGTTCAAAATACAAGCACAGACAGCAGAATGTGAGTGCACAGAAAGAGCATTCCACAATGTGGCTGCTTCAAAGGCTCCATCACCTTTTGCTTTCAGACAAGCACAATGGACAACCAGTGAGTGCCCATCAGAAGACCTAAGTGACCGGATGTTCTGTAGAATATACACAAAGCAAAGGGAGTTTTTACCTGGACACCTGCGTGAAACTGCCTCAATCCCATGCTGAGATTTGACCCATTCCTAGTGTGTGTGCATGCGTGTGTGGTTCTTCCCTGATGCAACGGTTAACTTTTTGGACTATAAAATTATTAAATCACATACATGCAAAAATACACACAGATTTAAAGAAACTAAATGTGTTAAAGTGAGTGTGCTGTAACATCTAAGAACTTAAATTTACTCTGCTTTATTGGTCTCCCAGCGTACAATGCAATGTTGCTAAAGCATGTTAGAATAATCTACACAGTCTATCTTTGTGTCTGTCTCTCTCTCTCTCTCTCTCACACACACACACACACACACACACGCACACACACACACACACACACACACACCTGTGCAAATGTCACCTATCACAGGTTGTTGGGACAACAGAACGCATTTCCCAACCCTAAACAAACTCATCACTCTTCATGTTTATTGCTAAAAAGCAGAACAAAGCACCGATCGGCAGAAAGAGCATGTGTGCAGAGAGAAAGTACACATGAAAACTGAGTGAGAGAGAAAGAAAGAGGCCCGTGATTAACACCCAACAAAGTTTTTTTTTTCTTATATATTTTGGCCATTTTATTGGCCTTTATGGTCCCGCAGGAACCACCGCCCTCCAGTTACATCTACTTGATTGTCTTTTACACTCCCCGAGGGCCAACCACAGGGGCCCACGACAGGAAGTGAAGACAAAAAGGGTTGCTTTTGGGGTCAACCTTTAAAAATTCGATCCAAATCTGAAATGTACTCTAAGAAAAGAGCTTAAAGTGAAGAAAAAAATGTCAACATGGCTATCTATTTTATGGTTTAGACTGTTGTGTCATAAAGGACAAGGAAAAAGGTCTTTTCACCACTCAAAACTCTCATTACTTGTTTTTATTGCGCTCATCTTTCTTGCTTTTAAAACTTGCCGACAAGTGACCAACAGCAAATGTTAACAGGGCAGCTCTTTGTCATCCAGTTCATCACTGTGTTTACACTGCAGGCAAAAGAGGCCAAAATCCAATTTTTTGGCTCACACATGAAAAATGACATAGAATCTGATATTTTCACGACACGATCATTGAACCTGTGGTTCAGCATCCACACACACACACACACACACACACACACACAGCTCTGTGGAAACTATTGCTCTGCAAAAAGCCAGAATTAAAAATACTACTGCTCTCTTTGTGCTCGTCTCCATCCTTGTCATCATCTGCTCACAAACCTGCTGGCTTCCTCTACACATAAACTCAGAAATGAATTGCTGACTTTAGTTGCCTCCATGCACAACTGTGTCTGTGACCCACTCGAATCTTTCCCTTTATTTCCCATGTCAAGTTTTATTTGACTACAACAGTTACAATCAGTCAGTGATAATGTGATGAACCTAAAAAATCTCTTGACAGGATCTAGAAGGAACAAAGAAATGTAGCTGTAATTACACTGATCAAACACGTTTCAGATGGGCACAGTTACGATGAAATGCTGCATGAGTCAAAAGCTGTATTCCTTAAATGGTTTATTGAAAAAATAGGATCCGTTGTCTTCATCTTCTACAATGCACATGTGTACACTGAGGTGTCTGTACTCATACAGCAAATACCTATTCCAGAGTAAAACACCATCCTATATACTGTCTGTCACTATCACATTTAAGCTTCTCCACTCATTAACTGCCACATCAACCAAAGCTGGCAATGTCTGTGTGCACAGGTAAAACAAGAAGGAGCCAGTGAAACACAAACAGCTTATCCTTATGCCCACATACATTCCTCATTCGAACAGTCATTCCACTGGATAATCCATTATGTGAGTCCGACCAAAAGCAGGCAGTAAACATGGATGCAGAGTGGTGAATGTGCTAAAGGAAATCAAAGCACAGTAATTGCCTCGATTGTTCACGGAGCCTGTCGTCTCCACGTATCAGGATGCACAACGCGAGCCTCTCACAGCATGAGACGATGGGTGTGTTCCTCTGCTGAAGCTTCTTATCGTCTTATCACATCTGCCTGCTGACAGCGTTTCTGCTCGTCTCACAAAAAAAATGCAAACCCAGCAATCACTGCATGAACCATGATAATGCACAAACATGAAGCAGCAATCACAACAATCATTAGGTCTGTTTAATAACTACCATTAATATCTAAGCTTGCTATGGTTAGAGATCAAAACCTAATGACCAAATGACATACCAATAATGTGTGATACTGCTGGCCATATTCAAACACATGTATTTTTTATTTTTACATTTCAGTCTTGTTAAATGCACCAGCACTGTCTCACAAGGTCAAAGGTCAATCTGATATCACAAAGAATGTGACTATTTTCTGCAAGAAAACATTCATGTCAGAATTATAGATTCAGAGGCTTTTGTATAAAAGTAAAGTCAGATCAGTGTCTATGAAATATGAAATGAAGCAAATGTGCAGTTTTAGCAGGGCTACTTATGCAAAGAAACAAAACAAAACATCTCACCCTATAAACCAAAAAGTAGTGAATTGGTAGAATAAGCAGCAGCACTTTCATATTAATTTGGCACAAATACAAAAACGGACATTGTGTTTTGTGAAAAGGTTATCAGAAGAAAATGCAAATGTGTGTATTTTTTTTTTTATGAACATATTGCCTGTGTGTATGCAGTGCATGTCCTTGAGTTTGCATACATGTGTATGCATGTGCCTGTGTGTGTATGTGTGTGCATGTTGGTTGTCCAGTGTAAAATACCAACCAACCCACTTGGGACTTAAGCATGAGAGAGGAGTAGATCGAACAAACACAAAAAACTGTTGATGTGGACATTATTCCAAAATCACTGTGTGTGTGTGTGTGCATGCGTGCGCGCGTGTGTGTGCATGTTTAAGTCTGAGCATACTGTGCTGTTGAAATCTCTGTGGGACTTTTTAGTGTTTTGGTCAGACAACATCATATATCATGGTGGTTTTTATAACCCAAAGAGCTGTCTGAAAAAGAGCATGAGGAGGGGGGGTGGGGGGGGGGGGGGGGGGGGGGGTAGGAAGGAGAGAAGAAAAAAGAAAGAGAGGAAGACAAAAAGGCGCAGGGCACTTGGAATTCTCAGTCCAACAGATGTGAGTGAAAAAAGGCAGTCTGCAGTCTTTGATATTCCTTTTTCATATCTATTAAATCTAATTCAAACACAACACAAAGAGATCAAAATGAAAAAGAAGCACAGCACTGGGAAAAAAGAAAAGATTATTTTGCCTTTCTTCTTATTGTTTTATCACTGTTGCAACATTTACTAAATTGGCCTTGCTAGATCTGTTCTGACGATAAGTCTCATTATCATCAGTCTTATCTACACAGATTATCTATGTAGGTCATCACTATTTCTCACAAGTCGACACAAAAGTGGGTCGAGACAGCACAATGTTTGAGGTACATGTTTGACAATGCAGATGTGAATGATGAATGACAGGATGAAAGATCATCCGATCATCGTCAGGTATTGAGCAGGAAAAAAGGTCTGCAACTGCAACATATGCAAATATACCAACACACACACACACACACACACACAAAAGTTCCCTCCTTTCTTTTCCCAGCTGTGTGTGTCCAGGACGGTGGTGATAAGCTGCAGTTTTTAGCTGGCTGACATGCCATGCTGAGTAAAGCATGAATGAAATGAAAATTGAATAATGTGCTCCAGCTCTGTGTGCTGGCTGTTTATGGCTTAATACATGACTTCCCGGGAGTTCCACCAACTCCCTGTGCAGCAAATGAGAGCCAATCTCAGCCAAGTTGTCCTCTGGACCGAGTGGACTGTGAGTGCACGCGCACGCACACACACACACACACACACACACACACACACATAAGCACACTGGCCTATTTGGCAAACGTAGCTCTTTGACAGTCCTTGCGAATAGTTTGTGTATGCCTGTGTGTGTGTGTGTGCGTGCAAGCAGCATATACATCATTACCTGTGCTGGCAGGTGTGATGCAGAGGGTCTTGTGAGAGCGTTGTGTTGTTCAGTCATATGCAGTGATGAAAAACAAAAAAAAACAAAAAACAACAACAACACAAGTGATGAAGCTGGTAAGAAACCCTACTGGTTCCAGTATGCAGGCCCAGTGTGGACATTGCTTTTGATTCTTAATCGTGGGTTGGGTGTATCACTAAAAAATGATTTTTTTCCCCACCAATCATTAAGGCTAAAATAACAACACACATGGCCAACAGTGAAGTGATAAATATAAGGCATATATATAATCAAGTGACCCACGGCTCTGTTATTTATAGAATAGGAAGAAACATGATTGGTGGTGAGTTCCTACTGATTCCTTCCATGTACAAACCTTGTCAAAAAGATGCTTTCATTTAAAAGATCCTTTCTTGCTAAGTTCGGGAAGTTGAAGAACCCATGATCTTACGGAAACATTCTAACCTGTTCCCAAACCATCTGATACAGGTTGATTAGAGGTGACTCTATGTGGCAGATAAACTGAGTTGAGTTTGAAGTGAATTGAATTTTAAAGCCATCAATTTTAGGCAAACTAAATTCTTGATGAATGACTTTTTTTCTGAAGAAATTTTCTGAAACTCATGCTTTCACTAATCACTGTTTAAATATAGAACATGTAACATTTCTCTATTAAAATGTCTAAAAGTGATCAAGTGTATGTAATCAATTTTGTCTGTTCAGAAATTCATCATTTTATTTAAGGTGCAGTTCATTTGATCACCTCAACTCAGATGTGGCGATATAAAAGTGAGGAAGCAATAGGGCTGCAAAGGGATGGGATGGGATCAAACCTGCCTTAAATTAAAAAATAAATAATTAAAAATTAATAAAAAATAATAAACCTTACTGGCAAATAAAAATAATAATATCAGATTTATTTCTGTATTTAAATCTTAAATATAAATATCAAATATACTGTGTGTGTGTGTGTGTGTATGTGTGTGTCTCTGTGATGAGCATCTAAAACCGTACTGAAAATGGCAGTGACATCACCTGCATGATATCTGAAAATTATGAATTATCTATTTAAATATCATCACTACAGACATACTGTCATACTGCGCAAACTGTATATTAGTATTATTTCATCCTGGAACTATGCACCATTTCACCAAAAAGAAAAAAAAGGAGAAAAGTAAAAAGGAATTATTGTTGTTCATGTCTGTGTTTCCATGTCAAGTCCTCAGTTTTGTTTTTTGACCGTACCTGTGTCTACATATGTTTGATATCTGTACTAAGAGAGCAAAGTGTAACCGAGTGTAACTGGAGTAAAATTCCTCATGTGTGTTCACACACCTGGCAAATAAAAGTGATTCTGAAGTGTGTGTGTGTGTGTGTGTGTGTGTGAGAGAGAGAGAGAGAGAATTATTATATTATTTTATTATATTATTTCTGTGTCCAAATTTAGCAAAATTGTTATTGATGTATGAGGTGATTAAATAAAAACAAGAAAGCATGATTGAATTTCAGTAATAATGTTCTTCACCTCACCCTTGCAACAACAAAGTCAACATTTTCCCAAATATTTTAGATTTCCTAATACAGAGCTCTCTGCCTGAAGACAGAAAGTCCACTTTGAAAAGAACAATACATATTTTAAAAAGAGACAAAGTTAAAATGATAAAGAACAGCAATGATACAGAGGGGCACTGACACATTCATCGACAGAGCACTGCTACCTCTAATTATGTCACTGCATAAAGTGAGAATGACAAACCAAATCATGACATCAATACAATGCATGTTGGTACTGAAGGTCATCCACCTGTGTGAGGACGTTTCCGAAAACAATAAACACAATCACACACCAAATACTTTAAAGCTATTTCATTCAAGCTAATAATTATGTCTAATTGATTCATACACTCTCTCTCTCTCTCTCTCTCTCACACACACACACACACACACACACACACACAGGAACAATAAATTAAGTAAATTAATGCTTGACTTTGAAAGAACTGAATGAAAAATATACTGCTTTTGTGAACAATACGCTGTTAACTTTTTTTTTTATTTTAAATAAATATGTAACAGCAGATGCTCTAATTAGTTTGTCAGACACAACAACTTTAACACAATTGAGACTAATGAGACATATAATTATCTAGAAATATGTTGCAAGCTTATGTTTCATACTGTATATAAGACAATTTGAGCTGCAATTAGCTTTGCACAGAGAAGTATGAAACATTAAATGTGCAATGGAAAAAACACTGCAGCTATGACTTCTGTTGTGAGTCCAGCAGACCTCATGATGACTTGTTTGCTCCACTGTGGCAACTGAGTGTATAATTTTTGATGGACACCACCTGCTGGTGTCTTTAATTGATCACCACATTTCACTGACATCAAAGTTCAAATAATATTGTTGAGCACAGACCATACGCATCTGCACCTCTTATGAAATATGTTTAAAGAGCCGCAGACGTCTGGGAAGAAGCAGGAGAAGTGTCCACATGTGACAGACAAACTGATGCCCCTGGTTTCATACTTTTTCAACAAGAGCGAACAAAATATGCAGCAATACTGTTAATAGTGAACATGATTATAAAGATGATTGATGAATATTATTTTAATCACGCACCCTCTAAACAATAGATGCATTTAAAATGGATGAAAGCAGGATCACCAGCAAACCAGTTTGCATTTTTAGAAATGATCTATTTTACTCTTAATTGCATTACACCTCTGCAGCCATCTGAAGGCAGCAGGACTATCACTGAACCGAGCTCATGAATGAAAATGGAGGAGGACACTGCCGAGCAAAGCTGCGCTCAACGGATTATCATGAAGCTGAGAGGCAGTGTGGGGCAGTATTTTGCTTTCTACAGACTAGATTGGAAAATTTCCTGTTTTCTGCCGTCAGCCCCAGTCAAGCTAGGACGTATGTATGTTAGCTGAGGGTGTGGTGACACGAATGTGAGCAGTGCAGAGGGAGAGGTGAGCAGAGAGGCTGTCACTCTGGCAGTAAATGCAGTGTGTTACAGTTCATCAGTGAATAAAGCTGCCGCTCCTCCACACCAAAGTAAAGCTCCTATGTGTTGGAATAGCATCGTTATGACGCTGGCATGCTATCTAAATTTTACACACAGCTAATAGGAGACATTTTTACTCCAAGCTGTGTGAAAGGGGCTTTTGTAAAAAGCAGCTCCTGTACAATACAACAAGACTTGTTTCTTCCTGTGCATCATGGCCGCCTTTCCAAATGATTTTGCCGTTTTTCAGCGTTCCATGCATTATAACTGAAATGCATTACGGTTTAAATGCTCCTGTATCCGTACATGTTGTGATATGATGTGCTAATTTACAAACTGAGATACAGTAGAATTAAAATCATAGAAACACTTCCACCAAGCTGTTTTTTTTAATTATTAATTTCATTTCTCACTGTACTAATTCACTGTTTCCTCTTTGCATATTGTTGAGCTCGCACATTTAATGAGGGACAGGAAAAGGATCTACATTATAGACATCCTAGAAGTGGGCATTTTTCTAAAGGATAGTAATGAAATAAAGTCTAGACTTTCTGTAGAATATGCTAATGCATATATGGCATGAAAAACATGGATACTGTCAAGCACTATACATTTGGAAGAACAAAGGCCTATAAAAAAAGAAACACTTTTGACACATTAACACGGCGTCTCACTCGCAGGCACATCTTATTACAGTAGCCGTAGCTATCACTGCTAAACTACATCAACTTAAATGCACTCAATACAAGTTACATTCCTAATAAAAACTTAACTGCAAACTGCAAATGAGATTCAATCAGCAAGAGAGTAGTGTCACCCAAACAGGACTCCGCATCGCCCTTCTGCCACGCTCCAGCTTCTTCCTGTCCTCTGCCACTGCGGGCCAGCTCTAACCTCTGCTGGGGCCACCGACTCTCTGAGTGCAGGCCAATGTGAGCCCGCTGCTGCAGTCAGATTGTAATTGACCTGCCTCTCCTACCATCTGGAACTACCACAAGGGATTGTCGTCCATTTTCCTACACCACCAACACCCACAGAAAACAGCTGAGAACAAAAGCCTTATCAGAACATCCAAATGGCAGTGAATATCATCCTGATAATACAGCATCAGCCGTGTAATCAGCTACACAGCTTACACAAAACAGGTTTCCGAACACACTCTGCTTCATACTGTTCTATCTCTCTCTCCCTCTGTTTTCTCCCCCTCTCATAGTTTTTAGTCTGACGTTAATACGCTGGCACCACTAAATTCATTTCTGAAGTCAGGAAGCACTGACCTTGGTGAAAGGAGGCCAGACGAACATGCAATGACCCATTCAGACACTGTGGTCGTGGTGCTTGCCTGAATGTATCCACCTTTTGTTTCGCATCAACAACAGCTTTAAAAATAAAACTGAGTTAAAGTGACGGTAACGGTCCTATCACGATCAACACCAGCGAGTCCCTGCTGTCCCTAAATGACTGACTGCTGTTCAAACATTGACACAGGACCTGATCTGAGGGGTCTCACATTGATTTGCTGTATGAGTGGCGACGGAGCATGTTAACTGTTAAGTGCAAGCTGACATGTAATACTAGTCTATTCAAGTTAATTGGAGGAGCACCATGCTGCTGTCAGTGTTGGTGTTCTCTCTCTATCTGTCTGTTTAGGCGGACTGCATTTCAGATCCTCAGTACAGTTAGTGGTGTATCGCGCTGCAGTACAATGACAGCCATGGAAGAAGACACAAAGTTAAATGACTTTTATTTAAAGTATTGTGTAAACACGTATTGGAGTAGATCATTTAATCTGAGTGATAAGAGTTATGGACACCGCAGCAACTATGAGTCCACTGGCATTAAATGAGCTGTCACAAACAGCAGAGTGAAGCATCACCAAGTAAAGAACACACACACACACACACACACACACACACACAAATGAACTACACTGGTGGTTACTGACCCTTCTCTGTGCAATGAGTTTAAACCATCAGTGAATTTGTTGTAGTTTGAGTAGACTGGTTGGTTTATTGTGTGTCTACTGAGCCTCTCATTCCAATGCCCTCCAAAAAGTTTTCACACATTGAGCTGAAACTGGCTCTGCAGTCACATGCGTGACAGGGATTATCAAGACAGGCTTCACACCCCTCAGTGAGGGTAAAAGTAGAGTAGAAATCACTGCTGGATGATCCACTATCAGCCAGACCCAGCATGCACCTATTGGTCATGCAACACTGCGGTTATGCTTGATTTGGGTCACTTAGTATGCTCACCAGGTGGTGCATTAAATCAGTGATTAATTAAAGTAGATGCAATATATTTTTTCACCTAAGCTGTACGAATGCTAATCCCAGCCACAGCCCATAATAATGTCTACTTAATTTTATTGCATTGGCAGTGTTCAGTACCTGCCGGGCCCTTGACACCTGGCCAGTGAACGTACACGTCTCCGTGATCTGAGGCACTGCCCTCCTGCGGTCGCAGACACTCCAGAAGCCTCTACTGCTGCTCCTGCTGATTTGGCTTCTTTCTGTCGATCTGCTTACACATTTTATCAGAACTTTTTCATGTGGCTTTACTCCTGAACAACACAGATCATCGGCTACATAATCTGGATGGACAAAAGAAGTAACAATGGTGGACAGCTCTTATCTTATTTACCTACTGCAATTAGACTTTTTCATTCTTCTACAATTGGCAGATGAGCTGACAGATTTAATTCGTATATGATCTGAAATGTAGAAATATTATCTGAAATAATACACGAATAGTAAGATTGAGAATAAAAATTGAACACACACACACACACATATATATATATATACACACACACACACACACACACACACGCACACACGCACTATATTTTTACTACAATTGTGACGACGACGGGCTCCCGATCTCGTTGTGATGTTACAAATTGTCCTCCTGCTTCAGTCTTCCTGCATGAGATCCTCTACTGACGAAAAAAAAAGATGAAATAACAATTTTTAATGATCCAACAATTTGAAAATAATGATAATTATTTATGCATCTATTTTATCAGATTTTTTTTTTTTTTAATGTGATAATGATGTGTTCTGTGAGCTGCTGTAACAAGTGAATTTCCCTTGTGTGGGAATCTTTTCTTACAGGTTACACAGCTTATGCATGTGATTATTTATTTCAGAATGTCACTTAAACTGAGGTAGTAGTGAATAGAATTTCTTCACAGGTAACAGTTAAATGCTTTGTACTGAAATGAGCTTCACAGTGGAGGACAGAGGCGACGCCACAGTGTCTGATATTCACATGAAAGAGGTGGCTGGAGGAAGCGAGAGGAGAGGCTGACAAAGAATGAAAGCAAACTGTGAGGGCGGAGGTTAAAGGTGATAAATGTTCAGGATGGAGTGGAGTCTTCACTGCTACATGCATTTGCACACAGAAGTGTATGTTCATGCTGCTCCACACAATCTATCACTTCCCATGCTCCCTTGTGGATTTGAGTCACCGTGCTGAGACCATGGTACAAGCACAGGAATGGAAGGTTTCTCTCTCTCTCTCTCTCTCTCTCTCTCTCTCTCTCTCTCTCTCTCTCACACACACACACACACACACACACACACACACACACACAGTACAGCACATACACACATACTGCGTTTAAGCCTGACTGAGCACCAATGAGCCTGCTTTTAATGTAACCAACCAGCCAGCAAGCAAGACGCATACAACCGATGTGCTGAAACACACTGTATTTCACTGTTAGTGTGTGTGTGTGTGCGCCTATAAATGCTAATGTAACCAGTCAGTCAGCAAGAGACCATCACTTTCAGTGCAGGGTGACCTTTTAAAACACTTATAAACACACACACACACGCAGACTGGTTGTATGTTTCTTTGCTGGGTGGCTGCTCACATTAAGAGCACTGTCGGTGTGTTATGAAGTGCTGTTTTGTTCCAATGTGTCTCATCTTGAAATATGTTTTCAAAGCATAAAAAGATCATCAGCATACAGCAGCATATGGACACATGTTCAGCGTGCTCATATTGATGGGAGCATGGTGAAGTGTTTTTATTCCACGTGCACTGTGTGAGCGCTCATCAACACATTCCCATCGCATTGTGGTGGACAGTACCATTTCTGATTCTGAGTAGATACTCAAAGTCTCTCAAGGTCGCAATATTAAATAAAAGAAATACAACTGACCAGTGACTCACAAGGCAATTAATAATAATGAACTGAATTAATAACGAACACAAATTCACATATTTGAAATAATAATTAAAATAAAATAAAAATAATAATAATAACAATAATAATAATAATAATAATGCATCTATTAATGGGTGATGTTGACGTTTCTAAAATGTGTCTTAGGGTGGAAAAGCCTCTTTTTATGGAATAGAACACTTTATCAGAGTCAACACATTCACGGCTGGCTGTCTGCTGGACTACTGATCAGTTTTACAATATATTTGACATGCAGTCCCTCACTTGACAGAACCAGCTGTTATCTTATTTGAACAATATATATTACAGCATATATAGTATAATTCCAAAGTATTTTATACTCCACATAATAAATAATTTTCAATCAAAACTGATTATGGTTCTTTTCTTACAGTCTGCAGCTTTTCAACATGTTTAAATGTCATCAGCCAAGGAATGCTAGATCACTGAATTGTACTCTGTATTCGTGCCAATGCAAGCCAGCCAGCCAGCTGATGTATGCAATACAAAGTCTTCAGTGTTTCCACAGGACGGTCACTGTACTAGAGCATACAGAACAGACTTGGTTCATTTTAGAGAAAAAGAGAAAGATGGAGCAGATTTTTCCAACAGGCATCAACAGCAAATGTTTTAAATACAGCCTCCGTGCCATCGCTAGTTTAATGTGTTGTATGCATACATGAATGTCGGCTGTCTGAGCAATTCACAAACAAAAAATAGTTTACTCAACATGCTAATTATCAGTCCTCACTCATATGCTGCCTATGTGTAATATAAATACATCAGTAACAGTAGCAGTGCATCAGATATTACTATTAATTAAGTTAAAGTGAAAATTCTATGTACATACTTTGTTCATTTAAGAAGTGTCTAAAGCATTTTACATACGATGTCATCTTGAATTTCAAGTTGTTGTTTTTGGTGTGATACAACAGCAGTTAAGCAGAAAGTCAGCGAGGGCACAGGGAGGGTAGATCTCAAAGAGGAGGTAAGCTCAGTCCTCCGTCTCAATCCTGCACATGCTTTGAGTTTTTTTTGGTTTGTTCTATTGTTTATAGAAATGAGTTATGCTATGAGTTATAGTTGGATAACTAGAGCAGTTTGTTGTGAGCTTCAAAATAAGGCTTAAGTGATTTACGGCTCTGCGGATACGCTGATAGCATACACTATCAATGTATTCAGATATGGAAGTAGTGGAAGTAGTGTGCCACTTTTCTCAACTATCTTCCAAAGGAAACTGTTGGTTGATGTGATTTTTCACCACATTCTATTGTCACTATGCAGCATTATGTCTTTTCTTTTATTCACGTTGCGGCCATTTTAGTATGTGTGTCTATTCTACAAACACAGGTGAAGCTCTCATAATATCAGCTGCTACATGAAGACAGAAACCTCTCCATTCCTGCACTACCTGAAGACAGACATCCTGGAGTGAGGAGAATATAAAGTATAGATTTAAACACATTCTGTGGGCTGAATCCACTCCACGCTCTGGAGTGATTTGACTGATCAAATATATAAAGAACATTATTATTATTATTATTATTATTATTATTATTATTAATATTATTATTATTATTATTATTATCATCATCATGCTTAAGGTATCCTGTGGCTCTCTCACAAAGTAAATAAAATTACAAATACCAATGTTCAAAGTAAATTTCACCATCCTGAGCAGAACCAGGCTGCACACAACAGGCACACAGATATTTACTATTATTAACTGACTGACACAAGTAGCCTACTTTGTCAGGAAAGGTGACGGGGAAGATAATGGTACAAATATTCAAATGTTTACCTTTTCATTCTTCACAGCACGCTCCCCCCGCTGCTGACTCCTGCTGTGCATCCAAAGCCTCCTCTCAGCTGAGGCAGTGGAGCTAGCAGTGGCAAATATTAACAAGTTCTTACGACCATTCTCTTTACCCTCATGTCCTATCTATCTACTTTTTCCAAAGATAGTCTGTACTGCTGCATTTCTGCAATGTTATTGCTATTTATACTATATATATATATATATATATATATATATATATATATATATATATATATATATATATATATATATATATATATATATATATATATATACCACAAGGAGACAAAATAATAATAATAATAATAGAGGTAAAAGTGTGATATTTTAGTAGATGCAGTTGGATGCAGCAGAGCTCTATTTAAAATACACCAACATTGTGCAAATGCAATCAGTACACAATGAATAGACGTCCATTGCACTTCTTTCACACACTCTCATATACATCAACTTTTTTCAAATTATGAAATTAATGCCACTAAACAGCAATTGTGTGCCCTATTAGAAAAATCAAATTTGGCACAGCACTCTTGATTATAAAGGAAGCAGGCAGCAAATGCAATTTGGATGCAGTAGCCTGCAGGATATAACATAGATAAAATAAAAATGAAATGTGGTCAGCTTCTTTTTTATTCTTAATTTTTCATTCTCATTTTTTAAAATTTCCCGTTAAGATTTAGGCTTAACACACACACATTCCGCAGCTCCACACAAGCTCCAGGTAGCTTTCATCGGCTGGATCTTCAGTCTGAGCACTCCCTGGATAACACACACACACACACACACACACACACACACACCATGCACATAATCTTCAGTTTGTTTGTGTGCATTTTAAGTAATTATTGCGACAGCCCTCACACAGTAGAAACATAAGCTACATGTGCATAGGAACATACACACTGTGCATAGGAACATACACACTGCATACACTAGCTAGACTCTCACACGCACAATATCTTGCAAAGTACACTCACACATATTGCTGACTGACTGGTCCATGGCCATGTCAGTCTGACCTGTGAGTTATCATGATAATGATACTGTACATATGAATATTGACATACCTGGCAGAACATTTCTTTAAAAACTCTTTGTTGTCTACATCATCATGGGATCATGTCATTGCCCTGTGGCCAAGCCAAACCACTGTCCACAGCAACAACATGGCAACATTTCAGACATCAGATGTAGATCTTCTGCACTCTAAGATATTTGTAATGTGCTCATTCTTCATGTGTGCTGTTAAGTTCTGATCTAGTTGCAGTAAACATTTGTGTAAGAGAAACAGATGATTGTGGTGCATGTTAATTGGAAATGTTTACAGTGTGTCTGAGTGCTAACGGGAAGCTCGGCTCTGAAACAAAACATCCAGGCTGCTTCTTTTAGTGAAACCAGGATGAACCATAGATGAACTCCATAAAAATCATCATGAAAAAAAGAAGAAGAAGAAGAAGCAGCTACTTAAAGTAGTTTCTTCTTCATGTGCTTTCATGAGGGGGCTGCCTGAGCCATCTGTGAAAGTAACAGCGGGAGGACCGTACACGTCCACATTGCTACAGTGTTTATGCAAACACCACTCATCTTACCTTCCTCTTCATCTGATTTGTTCTAACTAATGACTCCTCTATTTCCTTACAATTGTACTTTCTATAGAACTAAATATCATAATCACATTATATTCTACACCGTGCGCCTAATGCCGTACAGAGTGACATGTAAAATATGACGACAAGGCAGACACAGACTTTGACTGAAGAACAGGACCGTGAGCACAGTTGGGTGTAATACAGCCATAAAAAAGACACAAACATAGATAGAAAGTGACACACACACACACACACACACACACACATTCAAAATCCCAGGCACTCGTTTACTCATTCTAGAATGGGTATTGTATTATTATATTTAAGAGCACCACAATAAATCTCTTCATAATTGTACATAAGCAGCAATTATACAACACAACACAACACCATTGAAACGATGCTGATGAACAACCCAACTTCTTCACCTTCACTAATCAAAATCATTTCATGACTGACAGTTTCCGTGCCAGCATTAAAACGCATTAAAAAAGCAGCACAACTGACTAGTTTTTATTAAAAACATTTTTTTTTTTTGTTGTTTTTTTATTAGATCATTTTACTCAAGGTCACACGTAACACACTTTGTGTCCTCGCAAACACTTTGGTGCTGTAGAGGAACTACAGGAGCGCAGATTTCTCAACAAATTTTAAAATTTTGTTGCAATTTCTGTAATGGTATGGTCCATATGCGATTTTCCATCAAAGTTAACATGGATGATGTATCTAGTTATTTAAAAGCGGTAGAACTGAATGGCACAAAGATATTGTTAGTACCTGCAGTGAAGAGACCAAGGCTCTCTATTTGAAAACACACCGTGAAAAAATGTTAAATGCTTCACTGAAATATGGGGTCGATAGTTCACAAAAAAATGACAGAAAAATGGGGAAGAATAAAGATGGTGCACATTTTTAAAAACTACAGAGTGCACCGACATCTATTGGACATTTTACACAAGGGAGATAATGGATATTAGAGGACCTCTGTGAGTTAACTGCCCAAACAGTGCCGCTCCACACATGTCACAGGGCAAATACGAAGTGTGTGAAGAGAGAACAGGCAGTGTGTGCCTCACCGCTTTACCTTCAACACACTGGGAATTTCATACCAGTCTAACATAACACTTAGTGCGCTCTCTCTCTCTCTCTCCCTCACACGCGCGCACACACACACATCCCACACATTTACCACAAATTCACCAAAAGCAGACACTCATCTTTCAAAGTGGGGTCTTATTTGAAATCAATAGCAAGTTGCAGGTTTCAAAGTGTGTGTACAAGCATTTGAATTTACTGTTTATTTCATTTGCAATAAATTACCCCAGTGACAGAGTGCAGGAGAGCCACACTTCTAATAAGATGCTTCACTCTCACCTTTATTACACCATTCCTGCAGCTCCAAAATTCATTCAGAAAATCAGCAGTGACAGTGTCAAACACGTTAATCTAAAATGTAACTGGGCTTTGGTATGCTGCAAATAATGCTGTCTGACACGTGTGATCCACACACATGCATGTATTCAGCTGATATGCATTTTTTTTCAAGGCTAACTCAACTTGAGTTCTCTTTTTTTGTCGCTCTCTCTTTTGTTCAACACACTCCAAACCAAGCCCGTCTCCTCTCCTCTGACCTTTCCATCGCCCTGCACGCACGCGCGCGCACACACACACACGCGCAGAAATAGTGTGTGGAATCAGTGAGCCCGTGGTTTTAATAGATGATCTCAGTAGGCTGTCGGCCTGTAATGTTGACAATAAAGCACGTTAAAGTGAATCTACCGACAGCCACCGCCACACTCTGCATTCAGATTCCTCATTGATCAGCTTGTGTTCAGCGGCTGGAGAAGTCTGCTTTATTCTGTATTATTATTTTCTAGAAGCAGGTCACCATTCGGCTGAGAATTATCTCCGAAGCAAGCGTTGGACTTCTTTGCATCAAATCAACTTTTGGAGCAGGTTCTGCTGCGGGCGCCTCCGCTCAGCCACGCTGTGGATAACCATCGAAGCAATTAGAAAAGTTACAATTACCGTTCATTTCTCTCTCTCTCTCTCTCTCTCTCTCTCTGTGCGTGTGTGTGTGTGTTTCTTGGTGGCTGCTTGGAGAAGCTCAGGGTATCTGAACGCGCCGCGTGCCGCGGAGCGACGTGCCAAGCAGCGTTGAACTGCCATTTTTTAACGGAGAGATTGGCATCTGTCGTGGACACAGACTGGGTGAACCCCGGGATGTTGGTCAGAGAGGCGGTGCTGTCCACACGAACACACCGGCGTTCATCAGCCGTGTGGGTCCGTTCAGTGCTCTCTCCTGGACTGTGTCTGTCAGAGCTGTCCTACCTGTTCGTCCCAGCGCGGGGATCCTCCTCTCCGGGGTTACGACCACCGCCGTGTCGTCGTTTGTTTTCTTCCACTTTTTTCCACAAAAGAAGAAGAAAAACTTCTTCCACTTGTTCACTGGGTCGACCTCAGCATAATGTCGAGTGGCAAAAAAGAAAAGTGGAAAAGGCGCGTTGAGAGCAGCGTGCGCGCCGCATCGTCCTCACTACTTTGAAGGTGTTAAGCGCTTTGCTCCAGACGGACCGAGCGCAGGACAGTGTGTGTCTTTCATCAGCACGCAGAGAGGCTGGAGGAGACTGTCCGCGGCAGCCGCGGCTGTCAGAGCGTCGTTGATGAAGACAGATGAACCGGTCGGCTCTCTGTCTGCAGCGGGAAAACTACAGTGAAACTAACAAAGAGTTCATTAAACGATGTGCCTCCGTCCACAGCCTCCGGTTCGTTCGGAAAATGAACGGCTCAGGTGCTGGAACACCTTTTTCCCCTTTGCTCCCTGCCTCCCGCCTCGCGCTGTCCAACCGCACGGCGCACGCGAGAGCTACAGGAAAAGCAGAATGTGCAGCGGAGGAACGGGAAACGGGAGAGAGCGCGCGCTCCGGTAAAACGGAGAGTGTCCTCTGTTATTGCTGCCTCTGCGAGTGTGAGCCAGCTCATCTCCTCCCGGTAAAAGATGATGATACGCCAAGTGAGGCAGAAACGGAATGCTGGGGATCCCCTGCTGCGTCCAATCCTGACGTCTCTACCGGTGTGCCGGCGCGCGCGCGTAGGAGTGTACATGAATGATCGGTACGGGTGGTTGTTGAGGGGTGGTGGGGGGTCAACCGTGACTTTGAACTATATGCCCTGACTGTGACAGGTGACGGCGGTGAGCGAGAGCGGCACGAGTTAGACACCCGGTTAATGGGGGATTTTTCTCTCCCCGGGTTCAGTCTGACAAAAATAACATTCTATAAAAGTGATCCTCACATCACAGCACCTACACGACTTATTCCAAACTAATCAGATGACAAATCATTATGATTTCTCCCATTATGTAGGCATACTTTGTACACACAAACAAAAAGAAGTATAACACAAATCACACACACACATCTGGAGGAGAGACTGATACCCTGCAGCTGTTTTTGGGTCACTGCGTTGCCAGAATCAGCAGCCTTGAAGACGCTTGTAAATCTTCTGACAAATACAGTCTAATACACAAATATGTATTTATCTGATTATTTGTGTATTCATTTTTAAGATTAGATTTGTGGGCTGCTGTCTTTATAGTGGCAGCTGAAGAGTGACATGAAAGATCGAGAGGGAGGGAGGGAGGGAGGGAAGGGTCAAATCCAGTGAGGACTCAGACTTGCATGTGGAGTGCACCGTACACATATGCATTTATTTTCTGAAAAAAAAAAAAACACAGTTTCTGGGAGAACCCCTTCATGGTCATGCAGAACGTAATTGCAAACTTGAATGATTGAAGTGTTTTTGCAGTCTAAGGCAGTTCTTGTGATTAAGCATGTGATTCATTCAGAGATCTGACTTTCTGATTTAGCCCTAATTTTAGGTGTGAAAGCATTTGTCCCAGAATTCACAGTGAGCATGTTGTGGATGATTGTAATAAGAACTTTGTCACCTCAAAGCACAGTTGGAGGCGATCATATGCAATACTCCTTTGCGGCTGACACCATGTTGTGATTGCACTATTTGGCTTTATTTATTTCTTACAACGATTTTCATCTTTTTAAACTAAGACAACATATTGTGATGGATACAGTGGAGAGACTCTGACCACAGCCCACAAATCCAGGAAGTAACTACAGCCTGTGACCGCGTGTTTTCATAGTATTCTAGCAAGCCAGACTATCTGAAGGTTAGATTATATTTAATTTGTAAGCCATGGTGAACAAGCTATGATCTTCAAGTGAAACAATATATTTAATCAGTGGGTTTGTAATTAACGTCAGTGTCAGTTGACACAGTCAGACTGTGAAAACTTTTTGTATGTATTTAAGCGAATGAAGTCAGTTTTCAGTGTCAGTGTGAATTTATTTCACGTTTTTTTTTTTTTTTTTTTTACCAGAGCAGTGGAATGCATCATGCTGACAGTTAGCTGCTCCACAGAGGAAGTAAGTCTCAAGAGAAATCTCATTCACTGACTCATGTCTTCTATTTGTATTCTAACTACAGAACCTTTTAATTGATCAATGAGGAACTAACTGTGCATATATTTAGAGTAACAAGTGTAGTGTATGGTGCCATACTATACAGTATGTAACCCTTACATTTCTTTCAGGGAGAAAAAAGTTGTTAACTATGTGAGAAATAAAAAAAGACAAAGGAGAACTTTAACATTTGCAGTGTGCTGCCTTTAACAAGCAATGACTGTGTTACTCACAATTTACTTTGTACTACAACACTCTGAACATCAATATAGCAGCAAACTGCTCTTCACATCATACAGTCATACTCCTGTGTGGTGTGTGTGGGTGTGTTTTGTGTTTCTTGCTGTGGTAACTTTAGTGGTGTCTAGTCATTCAATTCAAGCATCAAACCTGAGCTGAGCTAGGATTAGCAAGATAGCTAGAAAGGCTAATGTTTGTGTTAGATAGATTTTAGATCACTTGTCAGATTAAAGGAGTAGTTTCCTGTTTTTAATGTTACTAAAGTAACAGTAATACTGTAAAAGTTAATATTCCAACCAGTGAAATGATAGTCAAGATGTTCACGGTTTGGTGGCCTGGTGTACTTACGCCTTCAGTTCACTTGTTCACAAAACGGTAAACTTCGTTTGTCTCGGTGTGTGTCATTTGTCTTGGTATGAGATGCCGGTACTCTACTGTTACATGTAGTGTTGTGGTGAATGTCATCCATAGCACCTTCAAAGACAACAATGAGAAAGAAAACAGCAAGGTGCAGAAGAGGGCAGTCCAGAACATTTGTTTTAGTGACCACTGGGAGGCGTGTGGTTAGTGCAAACAAAACCAAAGAGTGCAAAGCTCAGTGCATCAGAGAGCTTAGAGGCATAGGGCTCGTATATTAGGGACCAATACTGTCAGTCCTGTAATAAATACTATCTAGTAAGTGTCAGAGTCCATCAGCTCTGACACTTACTACTGCCTTCTTCACTCTGAACAACTTAGTGTAGGAGAAGAAACAGGAAGGAATTTCAGCAAATGTGCAAATGTGTTACAAAGAGCCAGTTCACCTGTGCGCGCGCACACGCGTGTGTGTGTGTACAAAAACAACAGAAGTGAATCCTGCCTGCCCTTGTATTCAAATGTAGAAATCTATGACCACATGGTTAAGCTAAGTGCCCTCCGCGTGGCTCATTAAGTTGTTCAAAATGAATGTAATGATTGTTGAATCAAGAGATTCAGTTACCACAGTTTCGCAGTTCATGCACATGGTAACGGAAGCCTTAGCTGGAATGTGCAGAGCCCCGTGCACTTTCTCTCAGTAACTGGCTGCTCATTCAGGACTAAACTGTTTGCACAGCTTTTCTTGAAGTATTGTAAAGCAGAGTGGTATATGATGTTATTTCCAAATAAGTCAGTTGATTGGATTATGTACTATTGTAACTGGTGTTTTTTTCCCATATTTAAGTGTGTACTGAGGAACTCTCCAGCATGAAATGGTAAGATGGAGACACAGGATGCTTCCTAACAATATGCAACACATTTAGCTGAATTATTTTGTGTTTTGTGCTAACTTTGGACTGTACAAACAGACAAGAGGACAAATGAACTAAGCAGCATATTTAGCTGCTGGATGCTGGAAGCACATAAACTAATCTAAAGAAAAAAACAATCTGAGCAGGTTAACAAAGTCTGAAGGACACATAATGTGACAGAGACGTGCCAAGTGGGGTTCCACTGCACATGTTGTCTTTTATTGACTTGGATTTGACAACTTCTCTCTGTTCAGTGTTGTTATCAATGTTTGATTGTTCTCTCTGGTTTTTGTATATGATCCCATGTAGACCACACACACACACACACACACACACACACACACACACACACTTACCCCGTGGCTGTCTAATGGCTGGAAATCAACACACATGGCAATGACTTAGATTGATTTAGTAATGGTGTTTGTCATATATTTGCTCATGTGTATGTAAATGAGGTTGACAAAATGCTTTTTTAAAATATGATTCAATACAACAAACCCACAACTTCAAAACAAAGTACTGAATCAGTTCACCAACAAAGTAGGAGCCCAACAATGCAGTGAAGGATTTTGTGTAGGGTGGTGTTGGTTGCACGGCCATTGTATTGCATAGCATTACATCATGCAGAAGTTATTTTCTCTAGTCATTCAGTGTCATTTGAAAAATATGGAAGAATGAAAGAGAGTAGAAGAATGAGAGATATTCACAGTGACCACCATTTCATTTGGTTAATCTTTAGAAAATAAAGGGGCAGAAAAATGGTTGGACATGGCAGACAGACAACCTCCTGATTGTTCTGCTGTCATACATTAGAAATCTTCCCTGCACACATAAAGCCATATAACCTTCAAATTGTTTGGATGATTATGAATCAGCCTTTCATCATTCAAACAAAGCCCATATTTTGTGGCAGTGCTGAAACTACTAAGTTTTGCAGTTGGAATGGTAACACCAACATCACATACAGAGCAGATGTGATGATGGGGTCAGGTAAGAAGTTGACTAAGCGTTCATGGATCTCAAGCCTGTTTCTAGACAAGCAAAACGGACATGCCCTCAAATGGCATTAGAAATGAAATCAATAGCACACAGGAGTCCGCTGACATCAGTTTTCACTCTGTGTTTCCATATTAGATAAAGGATTCAGTGAGCTGTGACTATCCATACAGCTGCACTTTTGGGGTACATTATTTTCTCTTCTTTTCTCAACAAATCCAATGAAAACATTCATGTTAGTCCATCCATCTGCGTGTGCTTTCCTGACATCTCCATGGCTCTAAGCACCAAGCCATCGTCTTCAAATCTTCAAAACATCTTCAAAACTGGCACAAATGTTGCTTAAAAATGCAGTGAATGGTGCATTTGCAGTGGACTTTTATCAGTAGCAGATTAATCCTGATTTTGTGTTGGGGTGAGTATTTTCTGGCAGTACAATGGTGTATGTATTTATACTGTACTGTTGAGTCTAGTTGAGTCAAAATAAACTACTGTGTGAGCTCATGGCCGTGTAGGAACATTAGCTAACCATTTACAAAACAATTAGCCAAATTTGAACTCTAAACAAGAACTGACTGAGACTACAACCTGACACAGAATGTGTGTGAACCAAAACCACAATATTTCTCTGATGGTAACCAAAGCATTTTGTTGCCTCTTCCTAATCACAGACTTTCAATGATTGTGTTATACTGATAATAAAATAGGAGAACATCATGGGAGATCATATGTACTGTATCAACATAATGAGTTCTGTAGGGTTTTTGGTGCACCACTTACTGAATTTTCTTTAACAGACTTTCTTTTAAGTCACCTTGAGTGAGTTGTCATACAGACTGGTAAATCAGTGCAATGAGTATTAATGATGCTGTTACTATAACAACAATACTAATTATAATGAATCTTGAATATATTTGTCTAATAAGTCTAATATTTTGATTTTAAAGGAGCTAGTCATTCTGGAGAAAGATAGTTGATTGTTGAGTCTCATTCGATGACCTAAGAGCTTAATATGCCTTAGTAGAGGATGGGTTTAATTCTTTTCTTCAGTCAAGTCACATTGGAGTCAGAAAGCATATGAACAGAAGCATGTGAACAGCAACAGACATGTGCGTGTTGTGTCTTGATATCTTACTTACACCCAAAGTCATGTCAGTTACTATTTTAAACAGCAGGTACCCAGTGTGTGGTTTCTGGATGTTGCCATATATATTTAACACACGCACACACACACACACACGCACAGAAACTGACATACACGCCAACAGACACACAGACAATATAAGAGATAATTTCAGAATTTCAGCCTGTTCGTCAATGTACAGTATACCATGTACATTCTAGAGCCAGTGTTTGGTTTGGAGGTTCTGGGCTACAGTAGAAACATGGTGGTTCAACATGGAACTCTAGAATCTTTTATGTTGTTATGTTTTATGGAGATGTATGGCCTTTTCCACCTCAGATTAGGGATGCACCAAAATGAAAATTCTTGGCCGAAACGGAAAACCAAAAATGACATGAATTGCGACAACATTAAATAGATCCGGTGAACACACATCTGAGAAATACTGTCTGCTTGGCATGGCATGATGGGGTTCAATGTGATCTATCAGCCTACAAATCCCACATCTTCTACGACGGAGAACGGCTGATCATCTAAGGCAGTGAATTCCACGATTTTTTGAGTAATGGCCTTTGCTTTGGCACCATCACTGGAAAACTTTCTTGCCTTTTAAAAAATGTCCGCCACAGACTGAGTGGGCATGGTCAGATTGACTTCTGCCTTCTTCTCATATTCGGAATGGCTATGTTTGTATTTGAGGTGATAAATCAAACCCGACGTTGAAAAACTATTTGCTGATCCCCCCCCCCCCCTTAAAATTTCAGCATTGCATGCTTTGCAAATCGCTATCCGTGAGTCTTCCTCCGAGATATTGAAATACATCCACACCACAGACATGTTGACTCTTACCCAGATAACAGTGCTGACTGCACTTCCTGCTTGCTTCATCACAATTCTGTTTCGGCCGTGTTGTTTCGGTGATGTAGGTCTTTGGACAGAAGACCGAAAATGTACTTCACTTCATTTCCGGCTGAAAATTTTCGGTGGCCAAATTTTCAGTGCATCCTTACCTCAAATGTTTGAAAAATGCCGTTGTCAGATATAACTAAAGTGAGATTTTTATTGTCAGTGGAACTCTGCTGGTTAAATAAAGGATGAATTAAATAAAATAAACACGCACAATACACAACTAAATGCAATATAAAATGCTTAGTTAATTTTATTTCAATTGCCAAAATCACAGACTTGTCTCACACTGCGTCGTAGAAAACATATGATTTGTGCTAATTTAAGTGTTTTGAAGCACAGAACGTCAGATTGTAGCCCAGGGAACATTTATAAATCATGAAATGTCATGCCTACGTGGACTCCACCTTTCTCACTTACTGGCCTAAATCAAATCCTTATAGGATTATTACTGCGCCCATACAGCCATCACATTCGCAGATTCTGCCAAGAACCCAGAAACTGGAGGAATTATTTGTGACAGCTGACCTACACACTGCCTGACAGCAGCACTCTCCCACCAGCTTCATGCACCGTATACATCATAGGCCACTCTACTAGAGCCCTGCACAGGCCTGAAAATTTAGGTTCAAGCCTGAGGCATTCAGACCTTGCCTGAGACTGACAGCTTATGCAATTTTTCTGCACTTGCTCAACTTAAACCTGAAGCCAGTGTGAAGACATCAACAATCATTCTCTCACTCTCAATACCCACTGAGCACCAACCGACAGTGATGTTTGCCTACAGAAAGATCAAATCTAAAACAATCGCAACCCCTCCCAAGGATGATAAAAAATAACTAAACACTGGGCAGATAAATGGGTTGATCACCTGTACAGTTTGATGTAATATAGTACAGACAAGCAACAAAGTACAACCATAAAAAAGGACAGAGTGTAATCCCTCTGTGGTAAATATGGACAGCTGTATAGGTTATTTGTTATGATTACATTACTTATGATCAAAAACTAACAAGGGGACAACCATGACACAAGCAACGTCCATCAGAATGTTACAAAGTGTTACGTGCCACAGCGGGGCTGGTGGCGTTTGAAACACTGACTAAGAACAGCTGCGTATTGCTGCGGCAACCACGGCACACACGCAACATACCAAATCCATGATCGGTGGAATTTGGTTATTTTATGGTAGAAAAGTTCACAATGTTGCAATGTAGTTTATTTTATGTGTTCACTTATGGCTGAAGAGTTCAAATACATTTATAACACTGAGAGTGCAATGTGTGCTATATGTGTTGGGTAAGTTTACAAAGCCAGTTGTAGCCTTGATAATATCATATTAATATATGCCAAATATTGCTCATTTATATGATCACATTTTCTAGTCCATATCCATTTTCTCTAATAAAACACTCATGTTCACTTATGCATGCACACAGACACACACATGTGCACACACAGCAACTGAGACACCCACTGACACACCACAATCTGACTCACTGACACACTGACACTCCACATCTGGGGACATTTCTGAAGGAAAATCATGCAGATTTATTCCTCCTATGGGTCAAAAGAGAGAGAACCCTGGGGAGAGAAAGAGAGAGAGAATGAAGGAGGTAAGGATAAAAAAGAGGGAGGAGGCCATCAAAAAACAATGAATGAAAAAGAGAAGTACAGAATAAAAACACAACAACACAGGGACCAAAAAAAGTAAGGCTGTTGTACAGGACTTTTGGCCTGTGAGGAGCTGTCTGTGTACATGAATCCCCTGGAGGCCCTTTGACACACACACACACACACACACACACACACACACACACACACACACACCCAGAGCATGGCCTGTGGTCAGGCTGTGTGCTGTGTACCATAGAGCAAAAGGACAGGTGTGTATTCAAGCGAAACCTCTCTCTCTGTGTCACTGTCAGTGTGTGTGTGCATGCCTGTGTGTGTGGTGAGTGTAGCTTTGGCTGAGGGATATACTTGTATGTACTTTCACTGTCAGTGTGTGAATGGATGTCCCTCTGTCACCCAACACACAACATATGCAAAAGCTTTGTCACTGTGTCAGTGATGTCTGGCATATGTAATGACAGTAAACACATTGTCTTTCTTTGTCTTACACACATACATACATACACACACACACACACACACACACACACACACACACACACACGCATGCACACACGCACGCACACACACACGCACACACACACAAGCTTTCACATGACTGGAGGAGTGTTAGGACAAGCCAATGTCATCCTGCTGTAATGCTGTTCTTTCTTCTTTCCATCCCTGAGAGGATGTCCCCATGTCTTCACAACACATGTGTGACCTCGTGGTGTAAATGAATACCTTCAAGGCAATATTACAGATTTTGTGTAAAAGTAAGAGGGTCATTTTGACAGTTACTAATAACTACTGTGACATTTTAGTTTGGTGTCACATCTTTGTTCCTCACAGCCAGTGAACAGTGAAATATTACCTTTGCCTTCTGCAGCAGGAATGGAGACACCATAGAGTCTTATAAGTTTGTCCTGGGGTGGTGCTCGATGAAAGTCATAGGGACATTAGAAACTGATTAATTTTCTGGTGATAGTATGAATGTGCTCAGCAATAGTTTTTGGCAATAGTTGACATGTTGGCCTGATGGTGGTGCTAAAGGAGCGCTTATGTAGTGCCAAAAATGAAAAGTGGACATCCTCTGGAGAGCATGAATGTGCTCATAAAATGGCTATTTACCATCATCATGGTCATACACAGTCATGGTTTAGACATCATGTCTTCATCCACTATTTGTGCCTGTTATGCTGTTTAAACATGACTTCTTTATTGGATGTGTGCCCACTACCACAATCAACACTGCATCTTCATCATGTATTCATACCAGCTATAACATTTCAACCCTCCGTCTTCATTAGGCATTCATAGGTTCACGTAAATATCCAATGAGATAACTCCAAAACTAGCTGTACGCAACATAATCTACATGCAGTATGCACATTTTTTAGTGTTAACACTGAAAGTTTTTGTATGAGGCACCTGGGGACAAGGATATGGAAGAACTGTGTGTGCTTGCATCTCAAGTCCATTTCTGTAGTTAACTTCCTTACCGTGTTTAGTCTGTATGGAAATTGACTCAGATACTGCTCACACATCTTTTGTCAAATATGGTTCTTTCTCCCTAACCACTAAGCACCTAGCCTGAACCTCATAGTCCAGTTTATGTTACGTATCTCAACAGAAAAAAAATAGATAGATGCGAGCTTTTTTGTTCCTTTTGTCTCTTTCCTGGGAGAAACTTGATCTTGTGACAGCAATTTCCTATATGGCTGTCAGTATAATGAAAGCACACACACACACACACACACACACACAGGTTCAAATGTTAGGTGGCTTGACGGAATGTTTTACACACAGGAAAATGGACACACATGCAGCTATGAAAATATGTTTGAAACCACTTGGGGAAGTCCCTGTGTCAGGGCTGTTTCCCATGTACCATAGCACATATACACACATCATACATAAATTCCCATTCACAGATCAGTTTACTAATGGCTACACGTTAAGTGCCAGATGAACTTGACTGGACTTGCCCTAAGGGGGGCTTAAATGTGTTTTCTTAGCTGTGTGTGTGTGTGCATTGCTCTTTTCTCCGCAATGAGGTCAGTGAATTTTTCTTTATATTGTTTTTATACCACATGCAATGTGGAGAATGAAGGGAGGATCCCTCATTCAATTTGATCCTGTTGTATGTATTTTGCAAGGTTTGTGCCATGTAGGAGGTTCTTTCTCCCTAACCACTAAGCACCTAGCCTGAACCTCATAGTCCAGTTTATGTTACGTATCTAAACAGAAAAAAATAGATAGATGCGAGCTATAACATTTCAACCCTCCGTCTTCATTAGGCATTCATAGGTTCACGTAAATATCCAATGAGATAACTCCAAAACTAGCTGTGGACACAGGAGTCAAGCAAGGCTGTGTCATCGCCCCTTACCCTGTCTAGGATTGGGCTCTTCACCCACCTGAGGACCCACAATGATCATCTCGAGTGACCGCAGATGATGGTGATGATCCTGAACTGTGTCTTTTGATGTTCACGGGTCTGAAAATTGCCTTAGCAATATTGATTATGCGTAAAGTACTGCGCAGCATGCTGCATATACAGCTATTTATACACTGTACACTCTGCATTGATTGCAGCTCAGGTGTATGTATCAAGTATTGGTGGATATGAAAGGTATCTGTTTGCTGTGGTTAAGGCTGGTGCCATGTATTTTAGAGGTAATTAATACCAACAAATATTGAAGATGGGTTTCACTATTTGCAAAATGAAAAGAAAGACAGTTAATCAAACTCAGAGAGTGCCCACATGGGACAGTGAGATATATACATATATATGGCTATGGCTAATAAAGTTGAAAAGTTGAATGTAAATCATAGGCTGCAGACTCCTGCATGAAAGTCTTCACCTACACCCAGACCTCCACACCTTGCATCACTACATTAGGGGTATACTACTTCCTGAGTTGGCACTGGCATTGGGTGTAACTCATAAGGTGTGGAATTATCAAATTACCTAGGATATAATTGCTAGGAATAAAGGTCTGAGGGAGATTCATATTGTGTTACTTAGTGAGGAAATGACTGAAATTCTGATGACAGTTATAGTATATAGTTTTTCATTAAACTTCTAAAACTGTTTAGGACACAATTTACATTGAATGGTGGGTGAGGGGTGGGGAGTGTCTGTTGTGTTACTCTGTCTCATTATTTATGTAATTGATTAATAGCAGAGGCACAAAGTCCTATTGATCAGTGTGAATGGTGTCAGTTTGCAGTGGTCTGGATTTATGTGTCATGCATAGGAGAGATAATCAATTGACTGTAGAACTAGAGGTCCACATAGGTGGGATTGGGATATTATTTGCACCTCCGGATGAGCTCATTTTCAGTTGAACCTGAACCTTCTTATTTAATATGGAGTGTAAAAATTGTCATGTTTGAGATAAGTTGAAGGATTTGCATTTTAGCATAATGCTTCTGTCAAGCAAAACAGAGATTTGTCTTCATGAAGAAGAAGAAAAAAAAAGAACTTTAGTTCCATACCATACTTTCATTTTATTTCCTCAAACGTGGCCCTAATACTTCAGTATAACCAGCAGCCTCTTGAAGCCCCCAGTCCAAAATTCTATGCCCTCTGGATCACGGGGACATTACCAAGTCTAACTTAAGTTTAACTTAAGTTCTAATAAGTGTGATGTGCTCAGAAAATGTCAAAGGATCACAACACTGAGTAAGATTCAAGAATATCAACACACCAACACACACCAAGCTGACAACTTTGACCTCAGGGATGTCCAAAATACAAAGGGCAAAATGAATATAATGTATTTATGTATTTGTGTGTGTGTGTGTGTGTGTGTGTGTGTAGATATTTGGCCCAGGGGTCAGGATCATTTGAAAACATTCATGAATATTCATACTAAAATTGATATGCTTGTTCAAACAATTAAAAGCAAACACCAAATTTAAAATTCAACAAAAAGACATAAATCACAGCCAGTTAAATTATTAGAGCCATGACACATCCACCAAACACTGTAAAGGAATCTTGTTTCTATTTTGACAGTAGCTTTGAGAGGACAGAAGAAAGGGCAAAAAAAAAAAAGAAAAAGAAAAAAAAGTGGCATCTGTAAACACCGTTTACATGAAATATGGTCAATATCCAGCACTTGGGTTTTGCCTTTTGGGGAAGAGTGTGTGTGTGTGTCTGGGGAGGAAACTATCCAAGCTGGGGGATCCACACTAAGTCCTGCTGACTGGGCACTTTTACATGGAAAATAAAAGAGGATGAGAGGCTGTAAGATAGAGCCATTTACACACACACACACACACACACACACACACACACACACACACACACCTATGTCTATGTACACACAAAGCTTATTGTTCTCCAAGGCAGTTAATCTCCTCTATCACCAGCATTATGTTGTCAGGTGCACTGGTTTCTGTCATCATTACAGCAGTTATACTGTTTCTTCACACACTGCACTACTACATCAATATCTATAAAACTCTGTGTTATTACAGAAAAAAAATGTTTCCAACTTTGCCCAAACAAAAAGAAGAAAATTACTTTTTAAGTCACTGACATGGCAATTTCAAACATATTTTGTAATAATAATGTCAGCACACACTGAGTGTTCTGGAAGAAGTCTAAATGGAGACAGAATCCATTTTAAAATCATTTTCTAAATAGAACTGCCTTTGATCATCACAATATGGACACTGGGCTTCACATCTGCATCAATATCTGTTCAGTTTTGAAAAAGGTAAACTCTTTCAGCCTTAATGGGAAGCAGACATCTTTTTAAAAACTCAGTATGTCATTAAACAAACTGGATATCCATTACTCATTTGGTTTGATTATTGCTAGGTTATAGAAAGGAAGATGCGCTTTGGTCAAATTTTGTTTGCTTTTTCAATGTATTGTTTTTTGTATTTGTTTTTATAATACTTGTTTATGTGTCTCACATGGGGTGTCTGTTCTCTTTTATGACATCTTAACTGGATATTATCTATACTTGTCTGTCTGTTCATACTGTTTGTATTTATTATTGTAACACTTTATGCTGGACATTTCTCTTGAAAATAAGATTTTAATCTCATTCATAAACAATGTGGACAGTGCATTTAAGTTATCTTTAATAGCTCAATCCACTGCGGCCATGTGATCATTTTGTCAGGTGGACTTTTAAAGTCTTGCAACGCAATGGAATTTTGATAAAAAATATTTGAATGCAGTGCATATACATGGAATGCAGTGTATTTTAGAGAGTGGTATTACTACTTTTGTTTGTAACAAAACTGTGTATTTAACTGTGTATAACACTGTGTAGAAAAAAAGTAGTATTGCTGTTGTTTGCTTGTAACTGATTTAAATTATTCAAACACTGCAGATGATCTTGACTGTCACTGGAAGAGTTTTAAACTCTGGCTTTTTTTTTAGTTTGAGCTAAAGACTGCTTCAGCATGGTGCTCCATCTAGAACATGCAGTACATAAATGGACTGAAACCCTGATGTATTCAAGATTTAATGCATTTGAGTATTTTTACTGGATTAAACAAAGGTTTTATTCAGCTAGCTACAGGAAATCTGCATTTCTTATAGTGCATGTGCAAAAGTGTCCAAAGGAATTATGCAGAAAGTATAAAAATAGTATTGTAAGTATAGTAATAGTAATATCTTAAATGTAAGAGTAGATTTTACGGCATCTTAATTCTTCTCGTTTCTCAGAGAGAACAAGCTTCTCTTCAACAGATGATGAAACATTCAGTAAATGTATTTTGGTGAATATTCAGGGCTGTAAAAAAGAGCAAAGAAGTAATTACTTAAGTGGATGATTTATATTTGGTAGTTGATTTCTGTCTCAACTGTCAGTCTGAACAAGACAACAATGAGGATAAGATTACACGAACTCACAAAGCCACTTGTGAAGGTGCTAACATGCCAACACGCCAAAGCTGCGGGGTACAACGAGGACTCTGCCTGAAACTTCTGAGTTGTGAACACAGCCTTCCACAAATCCTCAGCTTTTTGTGCTTAGCAATTACAGTCAACGGCATGTAGAAATGTGTCAGCATGTGTTGCTCTTTGGCACGTCCTGTACTTCAAGTGCTGCGCATTAACTGTTTGCTCCTCATTTTGGGCATCTTATAAAAGATTTTAGTGTTACATATGATAAAACACCTGACAGGGATATGTCTGCTTACACCAGCATATTGTGTAGATTAGGAGCTTTAAACGACAGGGGGGTCACTGAAATGTGATGTGCACAAATAAAATATCACAAATACGACAGTTTAAGTTATAAAAAATCTCCATCACTGAGAGGACAAATCAGAAGTGTGTGTGTCTCCACATTGTTTCATTATGCAGTAATATTGAAGTGCAGTGAAGTCCATAGTGCTATGATGGGATGATTGACAGCCGCCCACCATTCACTGAAGTGAGGAGAAAACGATTACAATGCATCAATTACAACAGCATCAAAACGGGCTCATGTGGCATGTGCAGACTGATTGACTGAAGTGACACCCGGTGTGTCGGATTATAGCAGCGCACATTACACTGAGAAGAGAGGGTGTGTGCCTGGGTAAACATATCACATACATCTGTGATATCGCCGGGCAGTGGGTGTCGTATCGCAAACATAGATCCGTACTACTATTTTATAAATTAAACCAATTATTATCAGACTGATTACTGTTACTGTTAGTAGTAGCAGTATAGCAGTGGTCTATTCATATAGGACTATGGATTTTAAATGATCACTGTGCTCAGAAAGATTGTCCAATTCTCTGCTCTATTGTATTTTTATATACGTAATAGAGCAATCTACTGACTTAGTTGAAGTCCCTTTGCCAAATTTATAATATTATTATAGGGACGGCTGTGGCTCAGAGGTGGAGTAATGTCAATTCAAAGTGTACGATCCTGCATAAGACTGCTAGTTCTGCCCTCAGTAACAATACAGGTTAAGACCATATCATCAGTTAGATGCAAGTTGTCCACTTTGTAAGGCACTGCAAAATATATGCAGACATATTCCCTCAATATCATGTGCTGTTCATCATTCATTTACCTTCATTTTTATTACTTTAAAGAGTATAATGTGGAGATAACCACAGAAAAAGTTTGAAAGTGATAACCTTGCAACTGGTAGTATGCTTTCAAGGGACCCTGTATATTGTAATGTGAAATCATAATTAATTAATATGAAAACTGATTAAGAAGTTTTGCATTAGTGCAACACAGCTGCAGTTATATGATATGAATATTTGCTTCTGGTCAGTTTTGCTTGATAACCTAGGGACCTTTGTCTGCAATTTTGAAATAGTTGGGAGGTCCAGTCCAAGCAGAGCCAGAGGGATCTTCAACAGCTCCTGACCAGCAAGCAGCAGGGCCATCTTCTCCCACAGCCTTTTTTGGTATAACAATTGATCCAGCTGACTGGCCATCAGTTCTCTTAGATTTATCCAGGACAGACTCGATGGGTAGAGGGCCATTTCAGGTTAGCCCAGATTTCACATTTCCCAGAAGAGAACGATTCTTATTAGTTTTTGTTGTTGTTTGTTTTTTATTGTTTGCACATTAATATGGATATTGGTCCATTGTATTTTTTTTTATTTAACTAAGTTATTTATGTATTTATTTTAGTTTATTACTGTTTTGGATTAGTTAAGAGAATTTTTATGTCACCTTGTTTTCAAAGTTTACCATAGACATTTTTTCAGGAATATGCTGCATCTACTGACTTTGACAAAACCCCCAAATAGCATCTTGCATAGGGTCACCAAGCAGCTAGAAACTGGCCTGAGTGTCACACTAATTCTGCCTCGAGGATTCATGATTTGAGATACATGTTGCTTTCTGACCTACAGGGCTGCTCGACCAGCAACTAGAATGCTCACATTTTCAGTGACTGTTGATGATGAGGATAATTTATTACAGTAGTTTCTGTGCATGCGGTCCCTTTTTTGATGCTAATGCTGTGTCAGTAGGGACATGCTAAAGCAGTACTATGGCCATGTTGGAATCAAAACTGAGTACGTGTAGATTGTCATCTTGGGAGCCTGGTTCCGGAAAGCATACCAGTCATGTTCGAAGCCACTACAAACAGGCCCATGACCTATTTTTTGGTCCTGACCCAGCATTAAGGCCTGCAGCAATGAGGAGAGTGAGAGCAGGATAAAATTGTCTTGAATATTTAAGTGGAATAGAGGGCTATCCTCTGTGTGATTCTGTATATTGAATCCCAAGCCAAGCCATTTGACGGTTGCAGTATTTGAAGAATCACAGGAGGGGGCTGCTTGAAAATCCCCTACTGTGGCGGCTCTTTAAACTTTCTCAGCCTGGGACAGAAATGGAATAAATCTGGCTTCTCCCACAGACTCAAGCTCATTAGGACGCTCTCTTGTTATTGTGGACCCACCCAAAACAGGGACCATGACCCAATTTTGGGGTCTGTACTCTGCAAAAAAATTCTAATTTACATCATTATATACAAGGTGCCTCTGTTCACCATATATTCACATATATTCCTGATGGTATAATTTGTTTGTTTACAGCCTGGTACAAAAAAACAGTTTTGGTCTTTATAGCCATTAATAGTAGTACTTTATTGAAGAGTGACACATTCACTGTAAATCTCTCAAATATGATGCTGAAAATATATCCAAAATCTCTTTTCCCTGGAATTTCATCCTTCAATGTCAAAGAATAAAAGCATCTCTAACGCTCCTGAGGTGTGCTGATTTAAAGGAGTTAGCCATGCTGCCTTCTATAAAATGTCAATCAGAGGCACATTCATAAACTTCATTTAAAATGATGTTAGTGATAAATTTTACACTTTGGAGACATTACTTCTCTGTTAACGATATTTTAATTTGATCCTGACCACAAAGCACTTTGTAAAGCATGTTACAGTATGAGTTCTACAGAATAATCATTGATCATCTTTCTGTGCACTGTGTGCTCTTCTATGTTCATTTATGGATAATTGTGGGTATGAAAATGCAGCCTGTGCACATGCCACCACATGACTGAGATTTATAAAATAGAATCAGGTCTACACATAGCTTAATAGATCTGACAAAATGAACGTGTACGTACATTTATGTTTTTCTGTGCACACACAGTTAGTGTTTTAGTTGTTCCATGTGGCCCCTAAAGTTTGCAGATAACAAAACAGTCATCAGACTCATCCGGGATGGTGATGGGTCTCCATAGGATATACAACTTGTGGCAGTCTGGTTTGGATCAGCCGCAATGCAGAACAGGAACAGAGTACAGAACTGCAGGAAAAATGACTGGAGCCAACCTGGCCTCTTTTCACAGACCATCACTCTGATGAGCAGTTAAATGTCACCTGTCATAATGTCAATAATCCTGTTACACTAAAACATCCACCTACAAAACAGTTTCAAATACACACTAATGTTAAATAACTTCATACAGCATTTTCTCAAAAGTGGACTATTGTAACTCTCTCCTCTCCAGTATTAACAAAAAATCACTCTCACACCTCCAACTTGAAGGCAGCAGCTCTGCTTCTAACTGGCTTTAAAAGACAGCATCACATTTCAACAATTTTAGCTTCCCTCCACCGGCTTTCTGTACATTTTAGGATTGATTTAAAGATTTTATTTATCACTTTTAAATCCTGTTGGGATCTGGCCCTGAAATATATCACGAGCATGCTAATCCCGTACAAGCCAGCAGCCTTAGATCCTCGGACAGGTTGTTCCGGGGTCGAGACTAAAAACTAGAGAAAATTTTCTACTTTTTCAATCAGGGCTCCTTGACTCTGTAATGTCTGAGGAGAGGAGCTCGCTGAATCAGTGAATTCTTTTAAATCACTTCTTAAAACGTTTTACTTGTCTTTTTGTAATGTCATCTATTTTTATCTACTTTTATTTTTCAATTATTATTTTATCATTATTGTTATTATTGTTGTTACTATTATTATTATTATATGTTTATTTTATGTTTGTCTTTTTATGTATTCATTTTTATTTATTTATTTTGATTAATACCATCCTCTGTGTAACAATACTCTGTTTTCAGTCATTTTACCATTAGTAATCATCATTTTACAGAGACAGACTATCCCGGGTTTCGTAGTCCAACATCTTAAAAGTAAAGTCTTACAAGTAATGTTAAATTCAGTTATAGTTTATTGATTTAGTTCTTGTCAAAATAAGTTAAATTAACATTTAATTGTGTTACCATACTCACCATGTGGTCAGAGTCAAAAGGATAGGGCTAGTAGCAGTGACAAGGTCAAAAACCAAGCAGGATCAGCTTAGCTCAGGGGCAGAAAGGGAGATTGGTGACCAATTAGTCATTCCCCAGGGTGTGAGGTCAACTATTTTAAATCTGGGCCATTCTATTCCTTGGCCAGGACATTTAGTACAGGCAGAAACATTTGTTAGAATGGTTCCCCGGTTTTATTGCACTCACCAATATATTGATACAGTTAAACATTGCCAGTTATGTCCTCAATACCAGTTAACAGTACCAGGCAAGAAGGGAGATAGGCCCCCTCTTGTTAACATGACATCACTGAGACACCTTTTTCCCATATTGCCATGGACATTGTAGGCCCCCCTCAGTGTAGGCCATAGATACATACTAGTAATTTGTGACTACACTACAAGATACCCTGAAGCCTTTCCACTGAAGACCAAAGCTTGCCAGATTGTCAACTGCCTCATCCAGCTCTTCTCTAGAGTGGGCATTCCAAGAGAGATTATCACTGATCAGGGCACCAACTTCACCTCAAGCCTGCTGAAACCGGTCTACAGCATGCTAAGCGTTCAACGGGTGAAGACCAGTCCCTACCATCCACAAACAGATAGCCTTGTTGAGTGTGTGAGAATGACTCTGGGTCAGACTGGGACCAGTGGCTTCCATTCCTGTTATTTGTGTACAGGGATTTCCCACAGGCATCAACTAGATTTTCACCTTTCCAACTGCTGTATGGACATTCAGTGAGGGGTCCAATGGATGTCTTGAAGGAAGCCTGGGAGGGACCTGTGCCACAACAACAGTGCAGTGAACTCTCATATGTCCTGAAAATGAGAGACAAGCTCGACCACTTCCAAGAGCTTGCCAATGACAATCTGGCACAAGCACAGCAGATGCAGAAGCAGAGCTATCACAAGGCTCCATGGAGAAGAGTGTTCCAGGAGGGCCAGAAAGTTCTCCTGTTCTTGCCAATATCAGACAGTGGTCTCTGTGCCAAGTAGCAGGGACCATACAAGATCACCAAAAAGACTGGCCCTGTGACATATGAACTGTTTTTGCCAGATCGCCAGAAGAAGCCTCAGATCTTTCATGTGGATCTTTTGAAAGACTGGGTGGACCAACCAGAGCATTCTAAGACCCTGTTGGCACATGCAGTTGCTGACGAGGAGGAGCTTCAAGAGCAGTATTTTCAGTAAATTCTGCTTTTGATCTGTATCCATTGCTGAGGGTGGATGAGTGAGTTGATCGTTTGGGACATGCCAACTTTCTGACAACCCCTGACCTCTGCAAAGGTTATTGACAAGTACCCCTGACAGAAGTATCAAAGGACTTAACAACGTTTGGAGTACCAGGGGGCTTATTCAGGTTCAGAATGATGCCTTTTGGTTTGCATGGAGCACCAGCAACATTCCAGAGACTGGTGGATGAGGTTTTGCGAGGTGCAGAGGATTACGTAGCAGCTGTCTCCCAATGCATCCAGAGTGCTGGTCTGGTCATTAATGCATAGAAATGTCTCATTGCCAAGCCTGAGGTTCAGTACCTTGGGTACGTGACTGGAGGAGGTGGTATCTGACCTGAGGTATGTAAGGTGGAGGCAATTGCAGCTTCACCATTACCTAATACCAACAGTACCCATAGCGCTGTGACTCAGGGTCAGTCTTCAGGGGACATCTACCTCTTTCATTTATTAAAATACAGTAAATGAGTGATCCTCCTGTTCATGAACACACACAAATCACAAGACTACTGTATAGTATATAGTAATCCAGCCGCTGGAACTTAGCAGGCAGTTGGCTGGAAGACGGCTGGAAGACGACTGCCATTCAGCTGGCTTTCAGCTTGAAGGGGAACTTTTGAGTTGCTACTACTGTAGCAGCTACTACTACTACTACTACTACTACTTCCTAACCTAACTCCTCCC
The DNA here is from genome assembly GCA_023373845.1 of Nibea coibor. Classification (NCBI taxonomy): domain Eukaryota; kingdom Metazoa; phylum Chordata; class Actinopteri; family Sciaenidae; genus Nibea; species Nibea coibor. Next base: position 27,460,885 of record CM041719.1, on the reverse strand, counting down.
GCTAACCTGCAACTCCTCCATCCACACACACTCACTCAGTGGTCTCCACCACTCTCTCTTTCTCGTTCTTCCACTCACACCCTACACACACATTATGCACAGCTGGAATTACAAGACTCTCATAACATGATGATAATTGGGCCATTTGGTACCCCCTCCAGCATGTCCTATGACCCATGTCGTAGCAACGGCAGTGGTGTTACATAATTTTAACCCAAACCGCAATCTTTTTTTTTTTTTAACCTTACCAAATAGTTTTCTCAGCAAGCATTATTATGAAATTCTAACTGGGCATTGTATATTCAATATTGCTAACTTGACCATGTGTTGCAATTTAATTGTTGTAACTGTAATTGTAACTGGACTACAGAGCCCTGCACATGTACCTGTAGTGTCTTTGTTTAAAGAGTAGGCTGTTTGTGATGGACTGGGATTGGTGGATCAAATGACCATTTTCACCATGACAGTGTTAAGGTGTGCAAGGTCAGTATAGGTTTACTATAAGAGTGCCTTTAATAAACCTAGAACCATAGGTAAGCACACAAGTGCCAGCATGTCTGAGTGAGTGCATTAGTTTGTGTATTTTCAGACTACATCTGTGAGCAGGTAGATGGAGGAACCCTGACATATAACGCATGGAAGGAACACTAAGATTGACAGGCCCGACTGTATTGTGACTGCTGGGTCCTTAGGGTCCTTCAGAAAAGGCCATGTCTCCAACATGCTGACATAATTTCCATAACTATTGGACCAGTCATAATATTTGAGCCACTTTTAGGACCAATTCTTTGATTAAAAGAACAGTTTTGAGAGAGAGAGAGAGAAAGAGAAAGAGAGAGAGAGAGAAGAAAGATGATGACTTCTGTATGTGTGTGTGTGACAGCACTGAGAACAAGAGAGAGGCACACAGATGCTAGGGAAAAAGAAAGAAAGAAAAAGAGAAGCTGATCTGACCTTTTCCAGTCAATGCCAACTTTCAGAGAGATTCCATAAGGCCTCTGAACCATATACATGATAATATACCTCTATTCTCATGCTTATCCACATCTATTTACAATAGCTCTGCACAATTTCTACTCCACAACAGGTTCTTTCAGACCTTGAGTTCAACTTCATGACAGGTTTAAAACAGAGACTAGTGAGGCATTGATGGAAGCTGTGGATAGATCGAATGATAACAGTGTTAAAGACATGATTCAGATATATACTGAAATGACAAGACAGCTTCTTATTCTGTCAGAGACAGAGGCTGTTTTTGGCACATATGAAAAAAAGGTGTCTTAACAAAATCTATGTTTAAATTTGTTGCATTCGTTTGCGTTATTACTCACCAATATTCATGAACTAGCATGGTTCATGAATACCACACAGCCTGCCAATAGCCAATAACCATTGGCAGGGTGGTGTATAATCACCCACATGTATCATATATCTGCTAAGAAATTTGTAAACCTTAGATCTCAGTGAATCTTGGACTTGAAACTGGATTTGAAAGGTTATTGAAGCACGTCTGTAATAGTAGATAGTAAGAAAAACAAAACAAAACAAAAAATATGATGTAATTGCTAAAAAGGAAGAGACGGTTTGCACAGTGTTCCGGCAGCAAGAAACCAAGGAGGCTGGGTTGGGTTGGGCTAAGGTATCTCAGTCATTCCAGAAATGACCAATAGTGTCTTGATGTGAAGGAATCATACAGTGGCTGCACAGAGCCAGTTCATCAGAAACTTTGACGACATTATTATTATTATTATTGTTATTATTATTGCCATTGTTGTTGTTGTTGTCATGATTTACCTAAAACAAAGTAATTAAACGGACACATTTTTTCCCCATCACATTCAGTTTGTCCTATCATCTGAAAAAAGCATTGCTGTTTTCTTGTTTGGGTGGACCAAGTTAATGCTTCTTTGTGGCTGTATTATGAGGACTTTTTGAGCCAATTTGAATCAATCCTTGCACTTTTACTTCATATAAGTGCTCTCAAAGCTCTCAGACAAATGACAGCAACTGCACTTTTCACAAATCAGTCCAATTACCCTGCAATACACATTATAATGAAAGCACTTGCCAATAAGCAATCTACCATATCCCTTCCCTTTGACATTTGACTCTGGTGAAGAAAAAACACTCTGATGCATGTTTCTCTGTATGTTTCTCACTTTGTTGATGTCACAAAGTAAATAGAAACACACATCTGTGTTATATACGTAGTATATTGAAATGGTATAGGCCATTTAGATGTATACAGTTTTTGTCTTTCTTCACTAACTGATAAGAACGTTAAAATCCATCCAAAAATAAGAGGGAGGGAAACTGAATGCAGGTGTACAGAATGAAGCCACTTTTTTCAGGTATCACTGTGTGTGTTTAAGAGTGTATCTACTTCTCCAGACACCACTACACCTCTGCCTAGTTTAAAGAATGGCCTGATCGTTTAGTGCCACTTCAAGCTAAAGGTAGTACAATGAAATGCAATCTCTAGTTCAGAAACAAACAAAGGAAAACATCTATTCATTGTAGGAGTCAAGGATGGACTGAGGAGTCTGAGCCCGAGGAAAGAAGCTGTTCTGCAGTCTGCTGGTACAGCAGTGGATACTTCTGTATTGCTAGCTAGATGGTTGCGGGGTGAACAGACAGTTGCTGGGGTGTGCATTTTCTTTTAGTTTGGGCTCTGCACAGGCCTGTGATACGCTGATGCTCAGTAGATGGGTACTAATATGTTCGAGTTGGTTTTAATCATGCGCTCCTGAGCCCTTCTGTTTCCTGTCAGGATGAGTTCTATTCTAAGATCAAGTGTAGGAAATTTCCTCATGAAACATGCCATATGTTCTCTGTCATACTGTGATCACTTGTAGCAGACATCATGTCATATTCCCAGAAATGAAAAGACTAACATTAACAGTGAACATTCACTGGACAGCACCTTGGCCTACACACAGTCTTTAAAGTTCACTGAAATATCCTCACTGTGATGGTTTGGCAAAGACTTCAGCAAAAGATAGCAGACCATAGCTGAGAGATAAACAGCTGGCTTTCTTCTGCTACTGTGATAAGTGTTCACTTGCTTCTGGAAGCTCACTCCCGGGTTAAGAGTCACACGTGCGCATGTGCGCGCGTCTGTATGGCAGAGTTGTACGAATCACACACAGATGCACACACATAGACACATGTGGGATTTCCAGTAAAAAATCACAGTATGTGTCTTGCCCTCCATGACCCTTTCCACCCTACACACACACACGCACGGAAGAAAGAAGAGCAAGATGTTACATTTTGGCTTTCATCTGCTTTTTCACAGCTTCATTTGTCATCATAGAAAGAGAGGCCCACATGTTACTCCTAACATTAGCTCCGTTCTATCAGGTGTCCTAGTAAGGCATGGCAGTGTGACAGCGGGCCAGCATGCACACTGACAGGACCCCGAAACAGAGAAAGCTTAATGACATTCAGCCCTCATTAATATTAATATCTATTGTTCATTACTTTAATGATTCATCATTTTATAATTTTTTTAAACAATTAAACAAAAAATTTAATGAGAAAGAATGATTCCCACACTTTTTTATACATAACTGATAATAAGAAATAATACATGGTAATAATACATACAAGGGTAAGCCAGGGGAAGAGAGCAGCTAGTGATATTAGTTTCATTTGGTATGAGTTCATTTCCCTTAGTTTATATGTAAATATTTTTTGCACATTTTTTTACTAAATTAATATGTCCACCCATCAAGACAAGCTCCTGAGTTTGCCTCCTACTTTTGACACAATCTGGCAACTACTTTACAGGGACTAAAAAATAATGTAATTGTTAAATACATAACTATTGGTACCTGTATTTAGAATCATTGAAATGATAAGACTGTAATGTGTAGATTAATTAAATTAATTAATTTTAAATTAATTAATTAATTAATTAATCTCTAAACCAGAAAAAAACACCTTAGGGAGTGATTATGCACTTTAGTACGTACTTCCAGCAGCAGGAAGTGTGACAAATAAAATGAAAATAAAATAAAATGTGTTTCCATCATGTCAGGCAGTGCAACACTGTGGGTCAATTGTAGGAAGATTAATTCACTACTGATTTGGTTCTCAGAATTGATTTCATTATAATGTGAGCACTATAAAATGATTGTCAGACGTATCCACAACCCTCTCTGCAGATTAATAATTTGATATGCAAATACACATTTCAGCTAATCTCTACAAACAGCTAAGAAATTCTAAATCATCTTCATGTGAAAGCCAATGTTCTCCAAAGATGATGATGATTCTCCTCTGCTCAATCGGTCATTACTCCTCAGACTACAACCGGAACTCTTCTGATGCCAAAATCTTGGTGCCCTGCCAACACATTCATATTCAGATATCTATTCAAGGACCTTAGCCTTTAACTGAGTCACCACAAAGAAAGTGTGTGTTGAGAGAGAAAGAGAGAGCTGTGTGCAGACAAACAGGTGAAAATCTCATCATGTTAAATATGTCAGTGCTGTTGTTGCTGTACTAACTGTGAAGATATGTGAACGGTTCTATTTTTACAAAATCAGTTTGTCCAATTTGAGAAGAAAAACTGTTTTTTTGTCAAGTCTTGTTTTTAGGCCCAGACTGAATTTGGAAAAGCTTTTCAAGCTTTAGGAAGACAGCTGTCGATTTAAGGTACCAGGTTGGAGCTGGGTCTGTTCACACTGAAGGGAAGGAATGGCTTGCTGAGATTTTGAGTTGGTGGCGCTTGTTGGGGGTAACATAGATGCAAGTGCTGCCTGAAAAGACGACTGTGGAGGAAAGGAAGCCTTTAAAATGTGTAAGTTGGTTTCTGGAGGTCCGGTTTGATTCGACCTAAGCTTCCAGCAGGAGCTCTTAATTGGATTGTTTGTCACAAAAAGGCATCTGTGGTAAAACGTTGGACCATTCCTTTTAGAAATATTGCAAGGAGCAGGCAAAATGTAGCCATTTGCAAATCATAGACTTCAAGATTGCAAGATTACCATTTCTAGGGTGTGTGATCATTTCATCAAAGAAGAAAAAAGAATTTCCACTGTAAGCAATTCTGAATTAATCTGGAGCAGCAGAACAGCAAGAAAATTGCATAAGGTCAAAGGAAGGGTTTGACATTTACACTGCAGGGAATCCACTCTTTCTCACTCTTCATCTTTCTTACAGAAATACAGACCTCTTGAAAGTTGTGTCCCTTTTCCAGCAGATAATTATCTTTTAATTGCTGTTCTTTTCCTCTTTTTTTCAACTTTGGCCTTTTCCTTCTTCTTTCACACTTTGTTAAATCGCTCTGTGACAAAAGGTCAGAGTGCACCAACTGTGATGCTGCCACTGTGAGCGTGCATGTGTGAGTGTGACGGACAGATCTATAATCGTGCAGCTCATGCTCTTTGTGTGTGTGATTTGCCATGGTAACTGGTAGTCAAGTGGAATGCGATGCAGAGAGACAAAAGCCGGAAGAAGAGAGCAGAAAAAAGATGAAGGGGTATGGAAAATATGGACAGCTGATGAATCTGTTGCCTTGTAAGGATGAAGAGAGCACACTTTTATCTGCTCTCTCTTTCTTGATAGATAGAATCATTGCTGAAGCGAGAGTCCGAGACAGATCTGTGTGAGGGAGTGTGTACTTATGTTTGAGGTCTGTCTGTCTATAACACAGCAAGTAAAACTATGTGCTTGTGTGTGAGAGAGATTGTGTGAGCATCTCTCTCTCTCTCTCTCTCTCTCTCTCTCTCTCTCTCTCTCTCTCTCTCTCTCTCTCTCTCTCTCTCTCTCTCTCTCTCTCTCTCTCTCTCTCTCCCTGGGTCAAGCGTCTTCTCTCTCAGCGTGTGGCCTTGATGCCGCGCCCCACTCCTTACCCATAATCCCTTTCTCCCCGGGAGCTTCACTCTCCCACAACTCGCCCCCATGCTGAGATGAAGTTATCACACTACGCACACTACCCCTGCTTGTCCACCCCTGTGTGTATGTGTGTGTTGTGTCCATGTGTGGTGGTGTGTATTTTCCCCAAACCTCACCCATTATCACTCGCTCTCCTTCTTCTCTGCAAAGGTTCTGCAGTCGGACACGCCTTTTTACTGTATAATAAGGCAAAGCTGCCACAAACACCATTCCATTCATGGAAACCAATAGGAAAATTCTCTCTCTCTCTCTCTCTCTCTCTCTCTCACACACACACACACACAGATACACACAGCTTTTGGGGGGAAGATACACAATGATACAAAATGTATACAACATACAATCCTTGGACGCAGACTGTTTCCTCACACAGATGGTTGGGCGAGTTCACTGTAGGCGTAAGTGTGAATGTGGTTTCCTGTCTGTCTGTGTTAGTCCTGTGACAGACTATGCAAGCCGTAACCTGCTTTTTGTCCAGCCTCATGTAAATACAAAAAAGTCTTCATGTGGACTATCTTGTTATTATTAAACCCTGAGTTGGGTTAAGAACATAGAATCTGTCCAGTGGACAATGCTAGAGGGAACGTCATGACGTTATGAATATTTAGCTGCTAGCATAATATAGAACATTCTCAGATTGTTGGTACTCACATTTTTCATACAGTGCAATTTTTGATATTTTTATTGTTTTAACTGAAACATGGAATTAACCCACACTGCACAGCCATGGTAGCAGCTCTGCAGAAGTGGAAATGCTAACATGCTATTCTTAGTAGATAGTTTTGAATATGTAAAATGTATTCTTCGTTCATCGTATTAGTTGAGTATGTTAGCATGATTTTGCTAATCATTAGTAATCATTTGGTCACAAACCTACAAAGTCTACCTTCAGCATTTACCTGGTGCTAGAGGAAATGTGTGGGGATAATTTTTTTCATGATAATCCCTCTAATAGCTGTTAAGGTATTTCAGTCTGTACTAAGATGGTCTATCCATGCATATCCATGGATAGATTTAATGATATTAATGACAATTTAACGACAATCTAGCTGTAGTTGCTAATATATCTTGTTGTTGTGACGATTGGATTGCCAGACCACTCATTAATTGGAATTCTTAGTTCATGATGCTAGATGATAATGACACTTAATGTGGATAGGAAAAATAAAGAAATTGATGCAAAATTTACAAATAAGGAAAGTTAGAATGGACACATAATCCTTTATGAGTTTAATTCTTCTGAGGATTGTCAGCAAGAAAGAAAGTAGGCAAGTCAGACAGAAAGAAACCAAGAGGAAACAAACATACCTAAGGAAACAAAGATAAGAATAGAATTTCTGAGAGGAACTCTGTGGAGATTTGCTGTGAATGCCAAATGTCACTGCTGCATCTCCAAAGCTTTGGTTTGTCCTAGTTTGGTTTGAGAGACAAAATACAGCACTTAAAAGCTGCATCAGGCTCATTTTTATGAGAAATAAAACAACAACAACAAAAAAAACAACCTTCTTTTATGATGAGAACAAAGTAGGGCTGCAGCATTGAGGAGTGACCCATCCCAACTAATTGAGATGCCACAGATTTAATTCTGTTTCCTCAAAGTCAGGAATTGATATGGATACTAGTGGGTGATTTCCAAGAAACAAGTTAGAACTTTAAAACCCAAAACTGTCTCCTAAACAGCAGTGAGTGCACGCTCCATTCAAAGAGCAGTGGACTCGGCAACATCAGATCCAATTGGCTCTCTTGGCCCTTTGCTCTTCTTTGGTATAAATCATCACAGACACATCAGGGATTTAGTGCTTGTACTGACCTAATCTTACAGGGTTCCCGGGTACTGATGTTCAAAATGTTTTCATATGGCTACCTTCACTACAATTTGGACTGCTCAGTGTATGATGTTGCCAAGAACAGCCTTAAATTTCAGCAGGAAATTGGCACCTTGAAGCTGGAAATCATAATCGTAGAAATTCTGGTCTCATGAGACAATGATAACCAACCTGAACATCTACCACCTATGTATTAGTTACAGCAGCTTCATTTTTACTCTTTTTGTACTTATGAGGGTGCTTGTTTTGCATCATGTCCAGTTCACTCACAGGACGTGCCATACAGGTAGGAGTACTCAGGTACAGTGTCCTGAAGGTCCCATCCGGATAACAAAATAATGCAATTGTTGCTCTGGATCACTGTCATCCATTGACCCAGCGAGCTAAACACACATAAATCAGAGGGGGTTTTGACACTTGTTGTGTTTTGCCATTTAGTTAGGCACACTGAATAGCTGCTTGGCTAATTAGCTGTAGCAGTTTAAAGGCATCACCTCTAAAATATATCTGCAAATTTCATCAAGAGGTTTTTAGATGTTTAAGTGAAGTCAGAGGGAACTGCTTCATTTGATCCCAGTGACTGTGACTGTGTAGATGCAGGGTGTAACTCCCAAAAACAGAGTACAGTGTTCAGAATGAGTGAGCTGTCGAGCAGCTGCTTTAATGGATTTTGGTCATTCTGAAAATGTAAAGGAGCTGCCCAGATCTAGACCACTGCTTCCTGCAATGGTACAAAGTCAGTATTAAGCCTTTACTATTCCGGTAAAGCTCAACATTATCTTTAACATTAAAGACATGTTGCCATTCACTCTTATCACCAACCAAAAATGCTGAAGTGAAATAGGAGCTGTTACATGCGTAGCCCACATTTGGTGCCTTTTAAACAAGAAAGGAAAGGAAACAAGCAGCCTAGAGAAGAAAGGAACCCAGGTCAGGAAAGAAGACACACAGAGAGTTCTTCACACCTGAGAGTTTTTGATATAACAAAGTCTTCAGAGGTTTGGATAACAGGTGCCAAATGCCAGCAGCTCCATCTCCACAGAGCTGCTGTTGGCCTACTTTGTCTTGAGATGCAGCTGTATGCTCTGTCATAGAGATGGCAAATAAGCACCAGAGGGGGTTCTGACACACACACACACACACACACACACACACACACACACACACACACACACACACACACACTCACACACATCCCTCAAGCAGAGGTTCTGCACACACTTATGGCAGACCTGTGTGCTTCGACACTTTTCTAGGATGCATAAGGAAATGCAATTCTAAGTCAAACACGGACATATGAACGTGTACATAAACACACACACACACACACACACACAAGGATGCACACACAGAGTATGCACAGTGTGATGCCGTACCCAGAATGAATGGTGAAAAATAGGACAGCATGGCTCCACACCACCCTCGATTGATGGTGGAGATGACGGTCAAAAACTTTCTCTTGCTCTTTCTGTCTCTGCCCTCGCCTCACTTCTGATCCTTTTATCTGGATTTCACACACCGTCTACAAACTGCTCTTTCACCGCAAAGATTCAAGAACCCAGGTTGAGCGCAGAGCCAAAAAAACAATTACACAAAGCATACTTTTGTATTTCTCTCCTCCTCTTGTAAGTTAAATCTTACCTCAAATCAAATAGACTGAAAAGCTTTCTTTATTTTTTTTGTGTACCGTTTGCATCTGTCAACAACTTTTTTTTTTTTTTTTTAGATATTAAGGTAAATGCCTGTGAATATTGGTGTGATAGTGCAGGACTTGTGCACATAGTTGTGCTATAATGTTTGCACTGAGTAGATATTTAAGTAGTCTGTGTAATAATCTTGTGTAGAAATTCTACATGATAAAAAGTATGTATTACATCAGTAGTATAATGTTACTATAATGTGTCTTCAAGCTTTTTGCTGCATGAACTAAAAGAACTGACCTGATAACATTCTATACTGTAGATAACATCTACACTACAATAATATCAACAGACTCAATTCAATTCAAACATTTTCATTTTTATTACTGTTTTAATTGTTAAGAAATGTTGAGCTTTGATTTGACAGTTTTATAGTGAAGAATCATTTTTTCCACAAAAGGCTGTGCATTCTGTCCCATGTGGATCTTAGAATTAGAAATATTGTTGATTTGCAAAGTCAATGATCATCATTTGATTGATAAACTAAATTAACTTAAAAATCTTAACATTTTAACATGATAACTGCTTAAACACATTTTTAAGCACGTCTGTTTGAATGATCGCCTCTGATTTTATCTCATACTGGGAGGCAGACCTATAATCTCTGACTGTCAAGTACGGTCTCATGATGTCGTGACTATGGGGCGGTTTCCACTGTTCTCTGCTGTGTTAACTAACACACCCCTGCCTGTTTAACATGACTGCCAGTCCAGTAGCTGAAAGCAAATGTAGATCGCATGAACAAAACCGAACCGTTCGCCATAATCTCTTTAGGAATTTTATGTAGTAAATGTGGATACATAAAATCCTGCATTGTGATTGGTTTAGCTATCCAAATTGTCGTAGACCTGATTGGCTGACCTCCTCTGGAGGCAGCATTTTAATTGGTTACCCACCTAGTGTGGTTCCCCAGGAGGTCATGTGTCGTATACGCTCCTAAAAGGCAAAACCATGTTGAAATATTTTCATCCCAGGAAAGACAGCTTTCACATGGCAACATTCAACAGCCAATGAGCATGCACCATTGCAATAAGGTTACATTCCTGTCTACTCACATCACTTCCTCTCACAAGAAGAAGATGCCAGCACAGCATCCAATCACATCTTGACAAATGTTGCAGAGTACCAGCAGCTGCAGTAATTCACGTATGCGTAGATGTTTTAACAGAAGCTATGATAAAAGGCCAAATGTTTAAAGATGCACGTAAAGATGCAGGTCGAAGATGTACTTGTCACAATTATCCATCTCCGCTTTCTGAAGATTACACGATGGGTAATGGCCTTAAGGTTTTCATTGATGCCACATGGAGGCTCATTGTGTGTGTGTGTGTGTGTGTGTGTGCGCATGTACTCCTTTCACTTCTGCTGTGTGGGAGTTGAGTATAAACTCCACTTATGCTTGATTTTATGCTCATCTTTGTAATTAATTTAACTAAGAATCATGGTGATGTTACACCTTTCACACTGATCCGTGACTGCGATAAATATTTTCATTTCACTTCCACTCATAATGCAGTTAACTGAAGACCAAACAATTCCACATAGTTTGAAGATGAAATATTAATATGTGTGGTTTAAAAAAAAAAAAACAACTCACCAGTATTCTGAGTAGTAGTACTCATACGTTGAGTCAGCTGGTGTGTTTGTTCGAGATTATCGTCAAGTTCTTTGCTCTTTCATAGTGTGGAAGTCACAACCCAACATCAACACCTGGATGGAGGACAGAGAAAGAGATGACCTTTGACAATTTTGTGATTAACAACAGCAAAAAAAAGACTCCTTAAAACAATCAGAGGCATGCGTGTCGACACACTGGCAGCATGTTTTTGATTATTAACAGCAAGAAAAATACAAGCGAACATACAAAAATTTTCAGGCCCATCGCTGGACTGGTCTTACTAAGACAGGCCTTCTCCTACGCACCCAGAAACATTTTTAGAAAAAAGAATTTGCATGCAATGATTGCTAAGAATGTAGATGGACTGGAGGTAGAAGCTTTCCATCCTCAGGTCATGAAAAGACAGGCGTTTTAATAAAATGTAGATGATGATGAAGGTGGACTGAAAGCAGAGCTTCACTGTACTCGTCTCCTCTCGGTCTGCTTTGTCATGTGAATGGTGCCCCGTCCTTCATGGGCCATCATGATTGCGAGCTATTACAAAGTAAATGGTCATGGGAAACTCAGTAGGCATCGTACAGACTCCACAGGGAAACCCAGCTCTGCTAGACCCCCTATAGACAAGCAGTGTCCCTCTGTCTGATTCTGTTCCATGGCAGAGTGTCATCCCCAGGGGAGCCAGTTCATGGACCCCAAGAAAGGTAGGTACTGCTAAGGTGGCAGGCGGTTTATAATGAGCAATGATCCTGTCTGATGTCTGTCCTCCACAATTCTCAACACAAAGTCTCTCTGTGTAATACTGTTTTAAAGCAGTGTCTTATCTCTGTTTTATTTGACATTTTGTGCCCCTGAATTCATCTTCCTGTGTTCTGTGACATACATACATAACCTATAGAAACCATCAATAATCTCATCACACCACATACAAAATCACCAACATTTTACAAAAAATATATAGAAATAAAATAAATATAAATATATTTGAAAAATAGAAGTATAATTTTAAATTTTCATTTAAAAAAATCTGTCCAAAGAACATCTGCCATTTAGTTCACGTTTGGGCAGAGTTTCATTTTGTTGAATGTGAAACCAGTAATTCTACAGCTTTTGGACAGAAATATACAAATACATATATGTCAATAATAATGTCTTTGCGATCATGTGGACTAAATATTGTTCTCCTTGCTCATTATTTATCATTTTTTTCATCATGAATGACAAGATCGAACAGCTACCAGACTTGCTGGTTTAGTGACTTTAATTAAGTCTGAATATAAACACATCCAAGTTGTTGCTTTGAACTGTCAACATGCTCTGATGCTTATAACCATATCATGTGAAGGTGGCCTTGCAGAGTTATGTCACATGACACTGTCCTGAAACAATTATCTACTTGCCAGTGGTAAAGCTAGATTTATTTATTTATTTATTTTCAGTGTTATCTATCCACCTTTAGACCTACACAGTTTGACCCCTTACACTGCCAACCAGTGTCTCTCTGACAAATGTAATTTCATGCCAGACGCTCTCTACAATCAGCCATTTTGTGTCAAACAGACTAACCGACACCCCACCGCCCCCAGTTCCACAGCTCTTCTCTGGTCTAGTATTACTCCACGGCCCCCCGCTCACTCTGCAGGGTGCACATTGTGTCCCGATCACTGAATGAACATCAAGGCATTGACCCCCTTTGGCCTTTAAATGTCCACTGTCAAACCCTATTCCATGCCATCTTGTCTCTCACTAGGCAGCCATTTGCATCAAATTAAGGATAAGTAGCTAAGATTCCATGGTGGTGGTGATGGTGTTTACAATATCACTTATTTCATTCTGTTGTATTGCCAAGCTATCTGTGGTACAACAGTTCAGAACTGAGGATTTCTTGTTTTTTTCTCTTTCTTATATATACACACACACACACACACACACACACACACACACACACACACACACATACACACACCCTACCAGTAAAGAAGTAGCTGAAGTGGCCTCTGTGCTAGTTGATAAACAATACCAACATTACTCCCAACAGGGAAGTTGTGTTTCCAGAAGAAAAAACACACTCCTAATTTGTGTGTGCTCTGCCTGTACCCAGAGTCTATTACCAGCAGGGAACCACAAATACCTAGAGACAGGGCTCACATTCATTTATTGAGCCCAAACTGTACTTGTATTAGAAATCATATAAAATCCCTGTAGTTTTCATTGGACAAATGTTCTGTTTCTGAAACATCTGATGAAGTTACTAGTTTAGTGTGCCTGAAAAAGCACACTATATAATATTCACCGTCCTTGTTAGTGTGGATGCCCAGAGGGCATAAGCACACACAAGGGCAGCCACACACAATTATTATCCAAATCTTTAGTATCATTATTATTTTTACACACATTGTGCTACTCCTCCCACAAATCCTGTCCTGCAAACATAAAAAATATATCACCAGATGCAGCTCATTCATGACATGTGTGCTTGTTACTTTTCTAAGCTCTACTGTTAATACTGTACGCACTGTTCAACATTTTCTACAATAATGTAATGCTTTGGAAAATCATGTGCTGCTCTGCTCTGCTATAAATTCATACAATATTTCAAAATATCCTACATTTCTCGCTTACAATACAAATGTCCATGCATTTCAGCTAATCACACACTTTACTTTATTCATGCTACAGACATAATTTACCTCTTAAAACATAATACATACGCAATGATAACACTACTGAAGCTGTCAGCCTTACTGTTTCGGCAGTATGAGCGCTGGAGTCCCTGCCACAGCCCCATTAACATCCATGTTAAAAAGGAGCGATTTTACTGCAGAGAAGCAGACCAACCCGTTTCTCTACCAAGCGAAAGAAGTCAACACAAAAAGATAACCTACACGATCAGGAAAGCCTCGCAATACGTGGTCAAGTCATTTCAGCGACAGTGACAACAGTTTGGCCAGACACTGATCATTTCTGTAATGCACTTCCTGCCGTTATCCATAGCAGACGTGTCTACCTGAGGACGGGTAGGCCTATCAAAACATAGGAAAATTTGTTGCCGTCGCAGGGATAACACTGATGAAGCTGCCCGTATTATAATTTTGGTGTCAGACACAAATATTTGGCAGCAACACGCATCTCCTGCACATCTCCTACACAGAGAAACAACAGCCCATTAAAAAGGCAATGATGACACAGCTTGTTGTATTGATACTGAATTTACTGAGCAGTGTCTATAGATTTTTTTCTATTTTTTCTAATTCTTCGTCTTCTGTTTCTTCCGTGTTTTTTTTTCCAGAGCTCTTTTTCCAGACACTGTGTGGCATTATAGCTAGAGTGGAGAGGGAGAGAAAAAAAATGTCGAAAAAAAACGGTTTTAGGCAAATGTCACTCTACAGAAATCATTTATAGCTAGAAACGTAGGAAATTTTGTCGTCTCACTCATATTTGTCAGCTAAAGCTGTTAGTTATATAGTTTTGTTAGGAGAGGCAAAGATGGCAAAAAAGCAGCAACACCAACCCACTGCCACATCTACTCCCATGTTAATTGGCGAGGAGAAAAAAAGGAGCAGGGAGCAGCTGTTCTTGATCAAACTCCCGAGGACAGAGTTTTTTTACTTTTAGCTCTCAAACTTGACACAGAACTGGTCGACAAGATGAGGATTCTCATGGTCAATCAGCTTTTGGACACGCCACATTTAGCATTTTTGGTTGAGGGGCTTCATTCAGAGAATTTCTGTGTGTCTCAGGGGGAGAGACACAGAGTGTGTGTGTGCAGCTGTGCCTAATTGACCTTTCGCGACCCCCACCCCCTTAATTACTGTTGTTAGGTCCATCAAGTCCGTCGAGTGCCATAACGGGGAGAGGTATACCGGTGTGTGTCAGTGACCGTTTTGGGAGCAATATCCCCTGTCCGTTCAGAAAATGCTACATGAAAGATGATAATAAAATTAGTTGAAGTTGCTTATTGGGGTGCTATGTTCGACTTTGCTGTAAAGTGACAAAAAATAAGGTTAGTGACCTCCAATCATTGAGACTCAACACAACAACAGCTATGCAGTGTTCAGATAGAGACAGGGAAACTGGCAAATGGTGTTGGGGAGGTGAGGAGAGCTGAGGTGTGTTGCTGTGGGTGTGTCTATACCTGCTGAATGTAACCACTGTGAAACAATCAGGAAATAACTTTTTATTTCGCTGATTAATAACAGCTTTATTGAGGCTGGCGCTCACTCTGTTGTTACTCTATGTTTCTCTACCAAAGCTCTCTCTCCGATCTGAGTGTCTGGTGATTGGTGACAGAGCGTGACATGGGGCTCCTTTTTCCCAAAGTTTGAATCTGGCTCAACTTCTCTTGCCGCTAATATAGCTAGTGTTAGCTAACACATTAAGTCATGTTGGCTAAAGCTAAAGGCCTCACTGAACCTAGCTTAGAGGGTAACGTTCTGGCAATGATATCCTTGTCATGGTATAACTTTGGTCCAATTTGGGCCCTTGCCTCTAGTCTAGACAACACAGTATATAGTTAACGTTAAACGTTCGTCCTTACCTTTGAGCAGACATATGTATGCTTTGTTATGTTCAACACATTTAGCTGGGAGTGGGCTGTCCACACTGTTTAATCCATTGTAGGCTCCGCTTCAGTTGTGTTTTTGGCTTTGGTAATGGAAAGAACACAACTCCTCTGGTTAGTCTCTTGGGGTACTGTCCAATTTACATAAACCATAGGCACAGCTTCACCATCAGTTGCTAGGATGTGTGATTGGACAATGGCCGTTTTGGGGTGGGGCTTTGGCCTGCAGCTGACCCTGGTTGCTTGGCAACCTCAAGCCTGCCTTTGAATAACTTTATTCAAGTCTCTGGGCTACTACAGTGTCAATAATAATGTATGGGGTTGATGGGGCCAGAGTCAGGCACACTCAAAATTTCTTTGGACATTTTTCTTTTTAATAATGCTACTAGGGCTGGGCGATAAATCAATTTTGTCAAATAATTGAAATTCATTATTTACGACAATGATTTTCACTTTAACTAGGGCAATTAATAAATCCACTCTCAAAATAGGCCCTGTCACAGATTTCAGATGGGCTTATTTTGCAGTGGCATCACCACGGCATCATCAAGTTGTGTCCAACAAGGAGTCACTGTCTCTCTCGGAAGACAAATTTCAACTCATTAACTCTCAGTTCAAACCAAATTAATTTGTGTGAGCCTGTTTACCATGTTAGAATATTTATGAGATGATGTGGAATAACAAATCAGATTTTCTTCACAGCAAAAACCTTTATGTGTCGTTTCTTAATTAATTTCTACTCACAATGACTGCATTGTGTACCTTTGGCAAACACACTCTTGAAGTAATT
This sequence comes from Nibea coibor, assembly GCA_023373845.1. NCBI lineage: Eukaryota > Metazoa > Chordata > Actinopteri > Sciaenidae > Nibea > Nibea coibor. The sequence goes on along the minus strand of CM041719.1, from coordinate 27,444,492 downwards.
TAACAAGTGAAGCAAAATATCATTTTAGCTCAAAATGGAACTCAGCCCTGATACCCTAAAAAACAACAAAAAACTAAAACAAACAAAAAAAGCACACACAGCAGGTCTTGAAAAGATGTCCATTTTTACAGAGAGTTTAAACAAAACATTTGAAAGAGTAAAACAGGCTTTTATTTTAAACAAAATAAAATAATATTTTCTTTTTAACATCTAGTTTGATATCATCCTGAACAAAAGGGGATTATGGGAGTTTTTGTCTTGATTATTAAGCATGATTGCTGATGAAAATCAATTGGACTGACTCAGGCAGAAATGGTTCATATTTAGATAAAAGTTTTAGTCACTTACATTTTATCATGTTGCAGAGTTTCTCAGGAAGTTATAGTAAGTTCAGATACATGTATGCATGGAAACACAGTCACTGGGAATAAATGAGGTTTGAACATTGTTGGACACATTTAGGAAAATGCAGCTCAACCAAATATACATAGATCTGTCACTTTTACAGAGAAGGGGTACTGTATTCAATATATATTCAATGTTGACGAGCATACATGAAAAATCTATTATAAATGTAGTGACCAAGATATGGATTGAGCACACTGAAATATACAGAACAAACTGTTCTATTATGTTCTGTAATTATGAGAGAAAATGTTCAAATGTTCACCGCAGTGTGTTCTAGCAGTCCACTGTGCTCTGAACACAGCCTTCTACCTGAATACACGTTAATACTGTTCGGTGTGGAAAGTTACACACACAGACCCCATTATTCCGCTTGGAAGAATGTTGAGCGCACACTTCATGGAGGCCAAATTAAATTGGTTATGAAGAAGGCTGTCTACAGCATGCACACACACACACACACACACACGCACACACACACAAACACACACACATCCATACACAGAATCGCAAACACTCTGTGAACCACTGCAAATCTAGGTGATGACTTTCAGTGGAAATCAGTGTGCTCTTGTGCTAATGAAAAAAACATTTATGTTGCAACCATGAAGGGGCAGGGGTGTTATACTTAATAGCTGGAGCGCTAAACGCGACTAAATCCTACACACTAGTCCTTTAAACATGGATGACTGTCTAACACAAGGTCCAGAGCTTCAAATGAAGACTGTTTCAGTAGCTAGGTAATGTGCAAAGTTCCTCACAGTTTCCTGTGGATATTTTAAGATGAACAGTGTCAGCGGTGGGGTGAAGGTTTACACATGGCGCCAGCTCAATGCATTTCAGCACGTAGACATGGTCAAGACGATCTGCTGCAGTTCAAACCGAGCATCAGAATGGGGAAGAAAAGTGATTTAAGTAACTTTGAACGTGGCATGGTTGTTGGTGCCAGATGGGCTGGTCTGAGTATTTCAGAAACTGCTGATCTACTGGGATTTTCACACACAACCATCTCTAGGGTTTACAGAGAATGGTCCGAAAAAGAGAAAATATCCAGTGAGCGGCAGTTCTGTGGGTGAAAATGCCTTGATGATGCCAGAGGTCAGAGGAGAATGGCCAGACTGGTTCGAGCTGATAGAAAGGCAACAGTAACTCAAATAACCACTCGTCACAACCAAGGTACACAAAGAGCATCTCTGAACGCACAACACGTCGAACCTTGAGGCAGATGGGCTACAGCAGCAGAAGACCACACCGGGTGCCACTCCTGTCAGCTAAGAACAGGAAACTGAGGCTACAATTCACCAGGCTCACCAAAATTGGACAATAGAAGATTGGAAAAACGTTGCCTGGTCTGATGAGTCTCGATTTCTCCTGCAGCATTCAGATGGTAGGGTCAGAATTTGGCGTCCCCAACATGAAAGCATGGATCCATCCTGCCTTGTATCAACGGTTCAGGCTGCTGGTGGTGGTGGAGGTTGGAGTTGAGAGGCAGATCACTGATTGCTTATTGTTTATTGCATTGTACAAAGATTATACAGTATAATGAACAACAGCAGGAGCCCACAGTGTTCACTTGAACTGTTCTATTTCATTGTTTGGTTTTCCATTTTGCTTCTGTTATCTGCTATTAATGTTATGCTGCTCTGTGTATGAACGTTCATAAAATTGCTTAGGAGGGAAACTTCAGCTCTGCTGTGCCGTGAGCCGAACCTGTTGATATGTCAGATTAACCCAAGTGTGTCCATGCATTAAAAGGTGAGACATGCATTAGTAGTAGTAAATAGTGCATCTGTTGGCAAATGTTTTTAACAATGTATTAATACACAGGGTGTGAAACAATACTAAACAGAAGGATCAATAAAGAGACAAAGTGCTGATGTCATAAACTTGGTACCTGTACCTGTGTGACAGTGCAGGTACTTCCACCTTCACCATGTGAAGTCATTTTGTTCAGCCGTGGCTGCTGTCTAAAAACATCCACAGCATTCAGTCTCTGACCCACTCACACACCTCTTCTGTTGAGCTGTGACATTTTACCCGTGATGATTTTGGGCTTATGGGAAATACTGCTCATAAAAGCATGATCAGAAGACAAATGCTGAATAAACAATCCATTTTCACGTTATTTTCTTATGAATCATTGTCTTTATCTAAAGTACAGCATCCTGTTAAGACATGTTCCAAAGATTCTTAGGAACACAGCTCACAACGGAAAAAATATAATTGTTATATCATTTTAAACCTGTTTGATGAATGAAATAAATCATAAATAGTAAATCTGATGAATTCAGTCCATTTGCTTGTTAATGGTAAATGGACTACACTTATATAGCACCTTTCTATCTTCACAGAAAAAATGTGTTTTACAATTGGCCTCTTATTCACTCATTGACACTTAGAGTCACACAGTGACAGTGACAGTGACGGAGCTGCTGTCCTGTCCATCAGTAGGAACCTAGGATGGGGATCAGACCCCATAGATTAGTGGACAACCTTCTTCATAAACCCATAGTAGCCCACCTCTTTTTGATAGGCCAGGGATACAAAACATGATGTTTAGCAGTACAAGCTAACTGGCATATGTGGACCGAACAAAATACAGAGTGGGAGGAAGATTGAGAGGGAGTGAAAAGCAGAATCAAACAGACTGAAGGATATTGAAGTCATGACACCATCCCACTCCTTGTTGAATAAAACCAAACTGACATGCTTGTATCTGACCTCCTCATCATACTTGGCCAGAGGAATATTAGCTGTTAGCTGCTCTCTATCTAGTCATTAGGGATTCTGGGCTAACTCATGTTAGTGTCCTGTGCTTTGTTTTCTCTGGCATGAGACATGCCGATGGGAGGGCAGTGTTCTGCTCAAAGTGTGCGGACTCATGTATAATTGGATATCAGATTACTGTGGAGTTAAAATTTATGTTTAAGTCTGTCCAGTTCTTGTGTACACACACACACACACACACACACACAGTCCTTATTAACCATGTGCTAATTCTACAGCTCTTAACGTGTCGTACAACTGCTGTCAAGAACAATGCTATGCGGTGTCAAAATAACTGCTCTCTCTCTCTCTCTCTCTCTCTCTCTCTCTCTCTCTCTCTCTCTCTCTCTCTCTCTCACACACACACACACACACACACACACACACACACACACACGCCAGATATAGGTTGTATGGCTCAGTGTAATTTAAACAAAGCCTTCCTTTGAGTAAATGATCCTTCTCTTGGGCAAACATGAGTTTGGAAAGAGGAATTGGAAAGTGAGACTCTGGAAATTGGAACGGAATAAAAGAGGTAATAAAGTAAGAAAAGGAGGAAGAAAAGAAAGAAACAAAAGTGTGAGGGAAAGACAAATAAATCAGAGGAGAAGGAAAGCAGAGCAGATTGAAACAAATGGAGCAGAATGCGAGCTGGGAGTCTCTAATTCTCCCATGTCTCTGTCTCACTCACACCTGGTAGCAATTGAAAAGTAACCTTATTATGTACAATAACTCTCTCTCTCTCTCTTTCTCTCATACACACAGTCACACAAAAAGACGCAGACACACACACAGACACACACACAACCTATTAGCCAGGATAACAAGGCCTATTTATGACCAGCATCACACTTACTCCATTTCACTTTAATAGCTAGATGTATTCCACAGCAAATTGGTCATGTCACAGGAACACACCTATTCTCTCTCTCTCTCTCTCTCCCTCTCTCTCAGATACCCACACACCTACACCAATCCAGAACATTTGTGAGTTAAATTCATGACTGCACACACACACCCACACGCACACAGGGGGGATGTGTTTGTGAAAGTGTGTGTGAGTGAGTGAATGTTACTTGATATGTTAAAAGTAAATGCCTATTTACTAGTATTTTTGAAAGGTAAACAAGGTCACAAGAAAAAACAAAACAAAAACAAAATCGGATAAAATAAGACACCATCATCATGCATGTTCGCCAAGCATCGACACAAGAAACAAGTTTCAAACAGTGTCTGGAAACACTTTGAGATGAGTGTAACATAATAACCAGGGTTGTATCTTCTAGGCAGAACTAGTAAGGCTAATAAAAGTTGTTTCAGTTGTGAATAAACCACTGTAAAACCCCACAAGGAATCAATACACTTCAACATGAAACACAACATTTTCTTATCTATTAAAAGGGGGCTTTTCCAGGGTGTGGCAAATTGCTCTATGTGTTGTGAATTTATTATTTTGTGGTGTGAAGTGAAAGAAAAGTCGATTCAGATTTACATTCATATTTCCCCAGAGTAACCGGCAACTATGAAAAAAAATAAAAAGAAAGCGCCATTCTTGTGTTCTTGTGTCTTTGTAGACATTCAGTGAATTCATCACAGCAGTTAAAGGTTCACTTCACATAAATTACAAAAACACATTTTCTAGCCTCCCCTTGTGGTATGTAGTCATGCAAATACTTTAAGTTTCATGGGCTGAGCTTTGAGGTGAACAGAATTTTGCCAGAAGTAGTGGTAGAAAACGCAAAAGCAATGTGTCTTTCCAGAAACAATATTTTAGTTACTGCGGCTAATTCCTCAGCTTTGACTGTTACTGTTTTCCATCACAGAAACAGACAGACTGCTGTGGATTTGGAATGTTCTTTAAAATGAACCCAAATTAAAGTTTTTGACTCAAATTAAATATTGCATTTAATCATACATTTATACATTCATTTATTTATTTTCAATTTCATTTATTATATATATATATATATATATATATATATATATAGACACACACAGAGTTCCTCTAAAGAACATGAGTTTTCATTCAGAGGACAGGACAGAATGTGATGATGAAGGACACCATCAATATTTCTGTGTCTCCACTTGGACATGTGAGGATTATTACACAACAAAACACATAAAATCAGCAAATGGGTGCTGCACAGTGACTTGGTCTCACACTCTGCTTCTTGCCTCTTGACAGGCAGTTTGAAGCGAGCAGCTGCAACAGTTGGCTGAATAGTAGGGGAGATGTGAATGCTTTATGGCCTGCATAGAAAGGTAACCGCTGGTAGTGGTTCTGTCCCAAGTGTCTCATAGTTACAGAAGAGTCTGTAACCCAGCCAACAGTTGGAATTATTTTCAAAGCTACAAGGAATTCTTCAATTTCATCCTGATTGATGTGTGTAATGGCGCGTGACAGGCCGGTACATCATGGTCTGTTTCTTAGTCTGTAGAAAAACATGAACATACAGGAAGCTCAGGTTTACCACATATGAGAGTTGGAGCCAGAATATGGTCATAGAAGAAGTCTGGTTGTAGCTGAAGTGGGATGGGGAGGAGGTGACTTCAAGGATCAATGGAAAAGATGTTCCACGGAAAAGACTCTTACTTCACAAACGTGAGGATCGGGTCCAGAGACAAAAAGTGAGGTACATGCTGAGTTTGATTTATCTATGTCACTTGTATGACGTGTTAGTTTAATTTCACATATACTGCAGACACCTTTCCTAACAATCAAAATGTAACTGCTCCCAGGGAATAGACTTTCATTGCAAAAATCAATTCCCTGAAAGAGCAGTTGTACTTTTAAATGTTAAACAGTATTAATATATAATGAACAAAAATCTACATTAAAGGTCTCTTGACTGGAAAGTGAACGGCTGGTCCAACTAGATCAAGACCAACTTTTAGCTCTGATTAATAAACCATATATTAAGAGATACAGGATATGTTCTAGAAGCTTAGTATTAGTAGCATTGGACGCTTGATTAATTATTTGTTAGACATTTGTCTGAGCAAAATACAGTTACTCTGCCCCCACTCATGCATTTTGTGCTGTTCATGAAATGAATAAGAAAATACTTGTATTTGTTTGTCATGCAGGTGGCATCAAGTCATTGTAGATGGCAGATCTGGATACAAGCCGTCCAATTCCACCAACGTCATGATAATTGTGCTGGCCTGACAGAAGTATCTTTTTGGCTTTCTTGATCAAACTATAGATTATACTTATAGATCAAAAGTCTAGGGGTCACTGATGTTCATTCTCCCCACAATGTGAAACTTTTGTACAACATGTTATGTAATATGCATCATGCAATATTATGGTGACTGATGTGAATTGGGGTCAAATTGTCTTGTTATAAAGAGAGTTCTTTAAGTAGTGATAATTCATGGAATGGCTGAATGGAAAGGGATCAGCGTCACTGAAGCATGTGAATGTGTACAACATTACATTTCACGTCAGAGAGCTGAGATCTTGTTTTTAGAGTTGGCACTGAAGGGAAAAGACGGAATCCCCTTGATCACCCTAAAGTCAAAACAGTAATGGCAACATATAAACTATGAGTGCACTCCAGCGTGTAATCATGTATTGTATAATGGTGATGAAGACCCTAATATTACATGTTAAGTGGGCAATCTGCCTTGTAAATGTGGGACTGCGATCCGTGTTTGGATGTACCCACTTAACAACATCAGCAATCTTAAAATGGAAAATTCATTTGGCAAATAGTATCTGAGCAAAAATCAAAACAGACAAGCTGCAATTTTTAGTCTTCAGTGGATAACATCAGCATGGCTACTCATGACACTAATTTGCATTCAGATGACTGTGATATATCATTAAGCCCTGATACATACAAACACACCGTGAAAGAAAGTAAATAAAGGCTGTTTTCTATTCTCTTCCATCCATCTGCATACAGTCCATGAGTATGTTTTTAGCCCTATAAAAATCTGTTCAGCAAATTTCAATTGTTAGTCCTCTTCTTAGTCCAGCCTACTTTTATTGCATAGCTTCAGTATTTATCATTTGTTTTGTTTAAATACCAAGCCAAACATAAACAGTCATAAATCTTCCATGAAGAACATAGCATACATGTCCCAGGGGACGCAATGTTGCAGGTTCCCATAGGGGAGACGTTCACAGAGCCTTACTGTAAATGGCAAATTCCCCTGAAACTCTTTGTCCCATTTTAACAACTATGCTCGGGTCTTGCTTTCATTTCAAGACAGAATAAATTTTTGTTGTTGTCTTTTTAGGTTTAAAAAAAGAGCAAGTTAGACACACAAACAGCCTTCGCCCCCACACATAAGCACATTCTGAGCATGGAATCATTTACACACAAAGGCATGCACGTTCACACGCAAACACAGTCAGTGACCTTACAGGCAATTTGAAGGTTTTTAGCCAAGCCACTGTTAAAAATGATTAGGCACTTGTCGAGGGCATGGTGATTGCCAGTGAAGGGCTTTCCTGTGGTTAAGGGGTGCTTAAGGTCACAGCGCTTTTAGCCTCTAATGCAGTCTGAAGAGGTCATCCAATAAAATGGCAGCCTTTATCCCACCCACACTAAAACATCCAGTGCAAGGAAAGTAAGACTTTGTCCTTTGTTTTGACTTTCTTTAGACTGTAGAATTAACTAGCACAATACATACTGCAGCCAGCACAGCCCACATGTAAAGACATAGACCAGTAGAGCAGATCTCAGGATGGCTTTTCAGCAGCTTATTTCAGGTGATGTACACCTGCATATCACTGAAACAAGAGTGGCCAGTCATAACAACTCTTAGTCAGTCAACCATTACATTTGTTCAGAGGCCAACAAGGCTAAACATATGCCATATGAAGTTTGAGTTTTATATAAATGTATATAAAACTCACTAATATATATTTATATAAATATACATATGACTTTCTGTGAGAGACCACAAACCACCATTCTTCTTTATTCTTCATTATTATGGCCATTCTCTCAAGGTTACTGCAAATCAGGTCACAACTTTAAGACAACCAACAAATCCACCTTCTCACTGTTGTTATAGTTCAAGATTTCTAATAATAATAATTAATAATTATATAAAATATCATTTAGACCCAATCACCCTCAAAATGAAGAAAGAAGAAGATGGTACACAGTGAGAATAGAAGTCATTTAATGGCACTGGATGGAATGGGTCTGCTGTACTCATGAACCATGATGAATAGATTTTAGAATTGTCATGTTGTTGGGAGGATAAAGTCGTCCCCTCTGACCCCGAGAGCTACATCAGTAATCTGAACGTTGATCAATTATATGAGGTCATTGTCTGTGATGCTGCTGTAGTGAACTGATAGAGGATTAGATTTTACTTTACAACATAATGAATATAAGTACAACATTGTGTCCAATGTGTTTGTATACTGTATGCATCTACAAGCATGTAAACTTTGGTGCACACACACACACACACACACACACACACACACACACACACACACACACACACTCCTCCTGACTCATGTTAAGTATGCACCTGTTCATGCTTAGCCAGTTAATATACACCTGCAGGAATGCAGGTGACAGCACAGTCTTTGCCAATATGGGGGGCAAGAAGAGGCTTTAATGTTACCACAGACACACAATTCATTCACTGCGACATCTCTTTGACCCACACAAAGAAACAGGGGAAGAAGAGCTGGTCAGAAAACAAATATAAAGTGTGTTATTGATACTCTGTGTGTTATTAGTCTATTATGACTTGAATATGAGAGAGAGAGAGAGAGAGAGAGAGAGAGAGAGAGAGAGAGAGGGAGAGAGAGAGAGAGAGAGAGAGAGAGAGAGAAAAGAAAAGTAAAAAAGTAGAAAAGTAAGATAGAGCACTGCAGTTTGTGCAGAGGCAGCCAGAGAAACTGGATCTATCCGCGCACACCTGCTTGTAATGATTTTCATGAAGTGTGTGTGTGTGTGTGTGTGTGTGTGTGTGTGTGTGTGTGTGTGAGTGAGAGAGAGAGAGAGAGAGAGAGAGAGAGCTTGAAAATGCAGAGTCCAGTCTGTGTTTCACTGGTTCTTTAAAGACTGAAACATAATCGCATGGAAACAGGAAACAAACACACACACACACACACACACACACTCAAAGTATGGTATAGATTAGCAAGAACAGACTTTATAAACACACTCATGTTAACAAACCATAGTCTCTCTCTCTCTCTCTCTCTCATACAGCATACTTGCAGCTATTTCAGAAAGACTGTTCTCTAAATGGTTTAAGAGAGTCCTGTGAGGAGTGCAAACCCTATATATATATATATATATATATATATATATATATATATATATATATATATATATATATATATATATATATATATATATATATATATATATATATAAACATATACATATATATAAACATGTCATTTTCACTTAGAAGTAATGAAGGAGGGATAATGGAAATCATTATAAACACACTGCACAAGTTTACAGAAAGTCAAAAGGTTCACTATTGACCTGACTTCTACTGCTGCAGAGAAATTACACTTTATACAGCTACAGTAAAAATGACAGTGTCAGCTGTAATAAGGCAGCCAACATGAGCTGCTGCCATGAATATAGATATATAATGTTAGTTTTGAAATAAAATACTTCACTTGAAATTAAAATAATAAAATTAAAATAAACCCTGATAAAACCGTTGTTATGTAAATGAATAATAACATTTTTTGTGGGCAAGTTTTTCCTCACTGGAACCGAGGGTCTAAGGACAGAGGGTGTCACTCCCTGTACAGATTGTAAAGCCCTCTGAGGCAAAATGTGTTTGTGACTTTGGGCTATACAAATAAAATTTGATTTGATTTGAAAAAAAAAATAATAATAACTTTAGCAGTGAACAGTATTAGAAATAATAATAATAGCAATAATACCAGTATTATGATTATTATTGTTGTTGTTATTATTATTATTATTGTTGTTGTTGTCGTTGTTGTTGTTATTATTATTATTATTATTATTATCGTAGCCAAAAAGGGGACACCATATGCATTGTAATACACAAGTGAGATACTAAATGTATCATTTACATTCTGCTAGTTACAGTTTGAGACTCAAAACTGGTCCTGTAATATATCCATACGTATTAAAAAAAACAAACAAAAAAAAAAACAATATAATATAATATAATGTAATGTAACATAATATGATATAATGCAATATAATCATATAATGAAAATTACTCCAGGTAAGATGTATTGTTTTCTTTGTTATGTACTTTTTTTCCCTGTTCTATCTGAGCCTGAAGAGGGCTAACAACCAGCCCTGACACAGCACATGTCCCAGACCTCTCCATGACCTCACCTCTCCCCATCTAATATTCACTCAGTCCTCGCGCTCCCTCTCTGTCTCTCTCCCTTCATCTCCCCTTCAGTGCGTCCTAACAGGTCTTTCATATTTCAGTAGGTTTTAGCGAGGATCAACACTCTAAGGTTAAGTCACTCCTTTTAAATGTGCATGTTTGTGTGTGTGTGTGTGTGTGTGTGTGTGTGTGTGTGTGTGTGTGTGTGTGTGTGTGTGTGTGTGTGTGTGCCAGCTGCGGGTGATGCTGCTGTTCTAACTGGTCAATGCAACACATGTAGAATGTCAAATCATGACATTTCAATCCTGTTTCTGCATTTTACTCACTGATGGCTAAATCTCTCCAACACACCATCAATGCAACAATTAAAATGAGACGAGGGAGTCTTTTTGAAAACTTCACCATCAGTGTGTGAATGTGTATGAATGGTTAGCTCCTCAAACTGATCAGAGCAGTTGGCAGCTTGCATGGCAGCCAATGCCATCAGTGTATGAATGTGTGTGAATGGGTGAATGAGATATGTACTGCAAAAAGCTTTGAGTGGTCAGAAGACTAGAAAGGAGATATATAAGTACAGTCCATTTACTGTTTACCATTTAACACCACCTGCATCCTCCTGTCTTCTTCTTCACTAGATCAGTTTATCCAGATGTCCCCACCAGCAGCACCCTCTGTCTCCACATGTGCCTGCCATGAAGTTCACATGTTTGCGGTTCCTGAAGGACAATCACTATGGGCCTCAATGAAATGTGCTCTCTCTCTGTTTATGCTACTCTACACTGGAGCTCCGCGGAGGCTGCATTAATTAATTAAATAATTAAATAAATGTCTTTTATTAACGTTACATGTACGTAAGCCATATAGAGTTCACATACACCTGCACTGTTTTTTCCCCAACTTCTGAGGATTCAAATGTAAAAAGCATTGCTGCATAACTAGATATTACTTGTATGTGTGTGTGCGTGTGTGTGTGAAGGCTACACTGTTGATGTGTTGACATTTTTGTTGTTTCTATTTATGTGCTGACAACAACCTGACCTAAATCTTACTCTCTGATCAGGTCCCTGGGAGGCTTGTACAAGTGCATTGTGGGAAAATAAACCCTCTCACAGGCTGACCCCGTCACACCTTTCTGTCACTCAACAAAGTAAATTTGTATGTTTGCATGTGTGTGTTAGTGTGTGTGTCTTTCCCCAGTGGTTATTCTTTTTTACCTTTTCTTTTCTTGTTCCCTATCAGTCCTTACCTGGCAGACACTCTGTCTGAAATGAAGTCCATCAAGTGAAGTGTAATTTTCATCAAGCAGTGGACTGTTCCTGTGCAATGTATATATATTTTTTGATAAATCCAATACTTTATTGCCAACCATGATTTAATTTCTAATTCATAGTTTTGTTTGTTTCACTTTTTGCTGTTTAGTCGATATATTATGTTGCTCCATCTGTGTTACTTGTGACAAATTATTTAGAAGACATTTATTTAGCAGTTATTGAGGAATATGCAATCCTCAAACCACAGTTGAAATATGAAAATCACATGAAATGAACTCATAGGATTTCCTCATGGCAGCAGCAGCTGTTCATTTGTCCTGTTTTCCAATAAGTCAGTAAGTCTCAGTCAGTCTTTTTTAGAGACAATTCAAATGACAGTCCTTGAATTTTAAGTCAGATGTTTTCACCTCCGCAGACCTGGCAGGGCATGTCTTGCCACAATAGTTCTCCCATTATGTAGCAGCACTGACACAGCACATGTCCCAGACCTTTCCATGACCTCATCTCTCCCCATCCAATAGTCACTCAGTCCTGCATCTCCTTCCTGCTCGTCCTCCTCTCTTTCCCTTCATTGTCTGCTCATGCTCAACCTTCTCCCCTCCTCCCACCAGCTCTTTCATATTTCAGTAGGTTTTAGCAAGGATCAACTCTCTGAGGTTAAGTTGTTCCTTCCAGAGGTCTGTGTGTGTGCACGCTCAGTAAAACAGCATATCCCAGAGGTTAAGTCAAGTGTTTAAAAAATCAGTAGGAGAGGTGTTTTATTGCTGTATAGTCAGTGCAGCTTGCTTGTGTGTCTCTGTGTGTGTATGTGTGTGTATGATTTCCCCATCAGTAAAGACGTTGTGAAGCTATTAAGAGAAAGGGGGGGGGGGGGGATGGAAAGAGCTTTTTTAATCTTAATTTGGACGCAAATGTGAGGAGACAGGAGGCAGGGTGTGTTCTACACACACCACACCCCAGTGTGTCTGACACACACTGTCCAAAATCAGAGGGCTGCTTTGGGCTGTTCTATGGTATTTGGCAACACTAACTTTTTCTTAGTGGAGTTGCAGGTGAAATGAAAATGGTGAGTCTCGGTCTGCTGTGACATGAATATTTCTGGTATACTGGTATCTTTGGCCTCATGCCATCATGACAACAGCATCACATGAAACTCAACAAACTGGTATGTCTGCCGATGGATGATTTTGTAGCGTAGTGTCTTCCATATGGTTGCTATGCAAATGTACTCTGGCTGATGCTGCTCTCTCCATATGCATCATAATCTAATTATTCACAGTTAGATGTGCGTAGTTACAAGCTCTGCATGCTAACATTTACAAAAGTCTACTTCCATATTTACATATGGATGCATGCATTGTTTTACTCACATCCTGCGCTGCAAAGAAACACACAGCAGCAATACTGGATGTGACATATACATGTATTAGTTTATTTAATGTCTGTGTTCTAATATGCTGTCTTCAAGTGCTGGTCTGAAATTGGCCTTCTTAACAGCGTGTTTTATTTTGACCATCAGAGAAGCTGCAGCTTTGCAAGTAACTGTTGAGCATGTGTCAGTGAGATCTGTGCTTTTCTTTTTCCTCTGTATAGCTCACCACTTCATGGATGTACACACTCCCTTTCTTTGTATTGTTATTATTTGAAAAGCACGGAACAGTGATATTCATTAAAAGTCTATCAAGGTAGTGATTTATCCCCCTTTTTTCTGCCCTTTCTGCCTTTTAGTGACCCATTACTCTCATGGTGATGGACACAAACACACATGCACACTTACATGCGCAAATTCACTTACGCCTGACAATATACTGTGTGATTCTGAAGCTAAGAGAGCTATCTTCCTGCTGACTCTCTCCATATATATCTACCTCTATATATCACTCACTCAGATACACAGACAGCAGACAGACAGACAGGCATACACACACACACACACACACGCACACACACACACACACACACACAAACACACACACACACACACACAGTGACATCAGCCCCTCATCATTAATTTTAATGACCATCAATACACCATAATACACTGGAGCATGCGCACACACACATCCGCACAGCAACAGGCGCCACAGATCCTGGAGAGCAATTATAGTCTGCACTTTGTTTATTATCTGTTACGAGAGGCAAGGGACTGTGTGTGTGTGTGCGTGTGTGTGTGTGTGATTTCAATAAGATGAGCCTTGTGTTTCTGCCATCCTATCCCATATTGGCACCTGTCTCTGTCCTGTTTGACACTCCACCATTAAAGAAACCCAGTAACAAACTGAGAGTGACTAACGGGAAAAGGTGTGGAGCTTGTGTGTGTCTGTGTGTGTGTGTGTGCGTGTGTGTGTGTGCTCTCTCATTACAGTCCTGCAGCCACATGACTTTGTTTAGGACAAAACAGTTTCTCTTTCCTGTTAAATGTGGAGCAGTTTCATTGGGTGTCGTCTAAGATCTTACTTAAAGGAGCGTTCTGAACTTGTTCACTATTATAAAGTAGTAGACTTTTCCCTACGTTGCAGTGGAGTCAGTTATTCAGAGCAGTTTTTCCAACACAAACTGGGATCCCATTTTTCAACTACATTCTAAATACAAATTGCCCTGTAGGCTTGTCACTGCTGTAGTAAGTTTACTTTCTAATGCAGTGCTGAAGTGTTTTTAGAGTCGGCTCAGAGCTCACATGCCATCATTGACACAGAGTAATGTAGTATCATTAGAGATTTATGTTTTAAAATGAGCAGCAAGGTCTGACTGGAGTTCAGGAAAAAATCATCCTGGAAGTCAACCTGTCGTGAGTCAGTCCAGTCATACTTCATATGACTATGAAAGTACAGTTCAATCTTTCATCAGTTAGGACTGACAGAAAACTCTTCTCATTATATTTTAATACCTAAACGTGTTTACAAATGGATGCAAAATGAAATGATGTTGACGTGTGTCATGTTTATTGCTGTTTGCACCAGATATGAGGGAAAAGTTATTTCAATGCTCTGTATGTCTGGAACATATGGCAGCACTGACAATAAAGTTGACTCGACTTGACTGGGTTGACAGACTGGGAGGTGCAAAACACAGAGAGAGAAGAGACAGTCTAATCTGTCTGACACAATCTTATAGAAGCTGATTTTACATTTCACATTATAATATAATCATAATAATAAATTCAGAACATCAAACTTCAGTTAGGGACTAAGCACAGTATCAGTGACTGTAAATGCCAACACTTTAGAATGCATTTTCCTCATGCTAACACGAAGACCTGATGACTGTACAAAGCTAATATGATTCATTCTGATAGGACGGCCATGTAGCGGTTGGACTGGCAAGGTAGGAGGCTTGAGACAGGAGCTGTGTTTAACCAACCAGATAGTTATTCAACATTTAAGTAAACATAGAGACTCAATCGTGGACAATACTGACTGAGTGAACTGAGTGAAATGACCCGGAAGTATTAACATGTCCGCCATGATAAGAGCTGTTTGAATTCTCTAACTGTTAAGGAAAGGAGCTTCAATGCCTCCTTTATTATCTCCTTTAGCACAGGATACACCGGACCATCCTTTAGGAAAGGAAAGGAGGTATGCTGCCCCACAATTCCTTGCATCAGCGACAAAAAACTGACACACCATTCAGTCATTTACAAGCAGGAAACATTAATATATTTAAACAGTGTGATGCAGACTGCAGCAGAGAGTGTGTGTGAATATGAACATACGTGATAATAAACTTTGATCATCAAGTGTGTTCTGTTGTTGACTGTGGAGCTGCGTTCACACACACAGTAAAAACTGTTTGTAACTGTGACATCCAGCGTCCTGCAGATCATCATGAAGTTACTGCTGATTATTAATCATATATCTTTGCCATAACTTGTTAATATACGAGTGGACAGCCGGGGTGAGCGACCATACCAGTGTAACAAACTCATTGCCTTCTGTGACAGATGGACAATATTCATTTATTATTTGAATTCTGACGGGGAGTATCTAGGAAGTATCTGAGATGCACGTTTTGTAGTCCATCTTCTGGACTTTGTAGTTTTACCACAGATCGCGTCAATAACATTCGCCATCACATAATGATGTAGTCTAAGTGTAAGAGCAGTCAGATTCTCTGAACCAGCGGTCATCTTCTCCTAACTCCTTATGAACCCTCCTTCACATTTTATTTTCCATCGAGGTCAAGGAAAAGTGGTTAGGAAAGGACTTAGAAGCTAACTTTTTTGACTATTCGACTGCACCCAACAGTGAGTGACTTGCACATACACGCGCACACACACACACACACACACACACACACACACACACACACACACACATTACACATACACATACACACTCACATCACATTTTAGCAAGTACCTTTAGCTGCCTACTATCACAAAGAGTTTCAGGTTACCACTAACTAAATGTTGCAGGTGATCTCCACTCATTCCCCGCTGAGGCAACACAGGACCTGCACACACATATTGTTAACAATATACATACATTCAATAAAACATTTGCTAATTTATTTGTGCATTCTTAAACATATAACTCATTGTGATATCAACATCCAAAAGGACGTAATGAAGACTCCCTTCATGACACATTCATAGGATGAATCTGACTGAGGAAACACATTCTGTGCTGAACTGTGGGATACATGCACCATCAGCATGTTCAATGAAGTTCTTCAGAAATCATTGTCAGTTGAACTCTGCTTCATCCCTGCAGAGGATCTGAAACCAGATATAGCAGAAAAGCAGCTACGATGGCGACTCAAAGCCTGAGGAAAAGTGTGTGTCACAGAAGGTAAAGTTTTAGATAGGATCTCTCTCAGCGTGACTACTCTCATTTTTATCCCTCTGTAATGGTTGCAGCTTCTTTCTGTTCTTCCTCACCATGCTATTGCTACACAGTTAGTGAAGAGAAAGTAGGGACAGGGCTAAGAAAAATATGTAAGAAAAAAAGAGGTAACCACAGGTTACAGAAAGATAAGAGAGTCGAGCAGAATCACAGACTTGAAAGACAGATGGGCAAATTGCCAGCAGTCACTAATGGAATAAATGAGTGGTAGAGGGTGAAAAAAGTTCTCAGTGTACAGTAGAACATACAGTCACATAAAGAGTGTGAGACACACACTGGGACATAAAGCAAGGAAGACTGAAGGGCAACATGATGGACGAGAGTGGACAGTGGTGGAACAAGAAACAGACACGGAAAATAAATAACAGGAAAAATATGATGGTGTCTGAACTGGATGTGTGGCTGAGATAGATAGAGATTATCTTTCCTCATCTTTTATTTGTTGTTCTATTTCTTTTTTTCCCCTGTAGTATAAACTCACTTCTTGCCACACTCTTTTCCCTTCCTTTCCTTCAGTTTTATTCTTGTCATCATTGCCTCAATCACCTCCTTTAAACTTCCCTCTTGCCCCTATACTGCATCACCCCTCACACCTCAGTGTCCACCTGGTTTTATCACCATGGCTACAGCACAGCCAGTGTTTTATGTTGTCATGGTGACTGGGGTCGAGGCTCAAGCCATATATAACAAGGTGGAGATGGTGTAGTCCTCTGATAATTGTCAAGGGACACAGAGGAAATTCTTTATCAAACTAGTCATGGTACAGGGAAGAATTACATACAAAAACTCTGTAATGCCTTCATAAACCCTCTGGTCTACTCTTAAATATCTCTGTGCACCGCGGTTGCTGCAGGGTTACGTGGCCGTTATGGTCAATGTTTCAAACTCCATCGGCTCTGTTGTGGTCTGGTTCAGAAGTGCCCCAGCGGGCCTCCGCTCAGCTCCACACTGAAAATGCAGCTGTTCCATTTTTGACGGATGGTGCGAGCAGCCCATGTCAATTTACAAAGAGCACCTCATGCTGACAGGAAGCCAGACACAGAAACAACATAGAGAATCCGGCAGATATTCAAAATAAAACACCCTGCAAGTTTTACTCATGTAGAAGCATATTTAGAAGCATAAACCAGGCAAATGACCAAATCTGAGCAAGTAAACAAAGTCTGGTGGTCTAAATGCTTCTGAAACACTCCCGGCGGGGTTTGAAGTCGCATGCAGGATGGACCAAAACAGTGTCGCATCCGTGACGTGACAGGGATGTTCCCGGTGGAGTTTCAGGGCAGAATTTACATCCATGACTATCCAGACAATAATCTATGTAGTGAAGCTGTTGAATTAAAAGTAGGGATGCACCGATCCATCGGATGATCATCGGCATCAGTCGATGTTTGCCTCCTTACCTGCCATCGGCAAAAAGAGATGATATTCACCGATGGCAGGGGCTAATGTTTATATGTTGATTTACATGTCACATGAACGCTGTGCTTTTTTCTTTTTGTGGAGGCTCTGAAACCCAACTCCACACGTCCCTGGCACGTCGTGTATGCGCTGTGGTTCTGGTCCATCCTGTACGCGACCTCAAATGCCACCAGGAGAGTTTCAGAAGCATTTAGCCCACCAGACTTTGTTAGCTCGTTCAGATTTGGCCATTTTCTCGGTGTATGTTCTTCTGAACATGCTTCTACATGTGTAAATATTCTATGTAGTTACTTAGTTTTGCTTTTCTGTTTTTGCCATCGAAAGTTTGCACAGGGAATTTACGAACTAAACTCTGATAATCTACCTGTGTGTGTATTCTCACTTTGTTTATTTCATGGACCAGCTTCTAAATCTGAGTCTGACTCGCAATTCACGCTGAAAGATCCACGTTGCCTGCTACATGTTACATGCAGTTTGCAATACATGTAACAAACATCAGCAACGGCATCAGCCAAGTTGTTATTTTAAACATTGGTATTGGCCCAGAATTTCACAATCGATGCATCCCTAATTAAAAGTATTAAATGTCATTTGTCACTACAGTAGTAGCAACTCAAAAGTTCCCCTCCAAGCCGAAAGCCAGCTGAATGCCCCCCCCCCCCCCCCCCTTTTCCTTCTCCTGGACGTGTCTATTTTTTTTTACTGTGACTCCACTTATTTGTTTAATTACAGGGTATGACCAGAAGATGGCGCTTCTCTCAGAATCTTTTTACAGTTTTTACCTGGAGATGACGTAGCTCACACCTCATTAGCATTCTCTTTGCTCAACCTTTTGTGTGTGCTTAATGGGCTTTTTGGTCTCCCAGTGTCACACAAATCATAGAGCGGAAAATGGCTGGTTTGATTACCGTGTACTATACAGTAGCCTTATGATTTGAGCATGTTCGTGAACAGGAGGTTAACTGACATTTACTGTATTTTCATTTCTGTCCATCCCATAGGTTAAATCCTGCATAAATAAATTGAACCATACATGAAACTCCATGAAGCAAGAACTTTTTTGTGAATTTCCATTTAAAGAGGAAGAATTACAGGTGATTAACAGCCTTTTGGAAGATTTTTGAAGTTGTGTCGGTATTCAGTGCATGCTTTCGGCCAGGTGAGCTTGTACAAACATCTACTGTATACTATACAGTAGCCTTGTGATTTGAGTGTGTTCATGAACAGGAGGATGACTCATCTGTATTTTAATAAATGAAAGACTTGAGTCACAGCGCCATGACAGCACCATGGCTACTGTTGCTAAATGACAACAAAAAACAACAACAAAAAACATCTGTGTGACACTGGGAAACCAAAAAGCCCATTGTACAAGTGCAAACAAAAGGTTGAGCAATTAGACAGAAGGTGTTTGTACGGGCTCACCAAATTCATAAAAAAAGTTCGTGCTTCATGGAGTTTCATTTATGATTCAGTTTATTTATGCAGGATTTAACCTATGGGATGGACAAAAATGAAAACACAGTAAATGGGGGAAAAAGAAAAATGTCCAAACTTGACGACACGTAGCCTACACCCAGCTGGAAACCAGCCGACAGATTTATCAGGTTATGTTATTATTCAATAGTGATAAAGGAGGCTGAATATTTATGGTGTTATATCTAACATGTCACTGTTTACTAAATCAACAACATCTAGGCTGATCTGTCCTTATTGAATTACTGACGCGTCTCTTCTCTTGCGCTTGCGCGCTCTCTCTCTCCTCGCTCGCTCCTGATCTGCATGTAGTGCACAGCTGGACACACTGGTCTATAACAGCTGTTCATATAGTCATCAATATGACTGCTATGATGGTCAGAGGAAGAAATACTCAGAAGCTGAGTATGTTGCACAGGCTTCAGAAAGCATCAAACAGATATGGCCCTTAAAGAAAGTTAGAGTTAAAAAAACACACGGCCCATCAGACGTTACGGGGCTGCCGTGTCAGAGCTGCAGATACGAGCTGAGTTTTTTTTTTTTTTAATTAGCAGTTTATTTGAAAGGGGGAGGTGGGCATGTTGTCGTTGATGGTGTTGTTGTTGTGTGCCACATGGAGCTGTACAGTACGAGAGGCTGCAGCGGTGCCTCAGTGTTATCACAACTTATTTTTTCCATCAACTGAACCGCGGATCACTCGGTGGCGGTCTGTGGGGAGCGACATGAACGGATCCTGGATCAACAATGATCCGTTGCACCGCTAGCCACATCCATGATTGTGCTCTGTCTCAGCTGATCGGCTCACACACTCAGCCCAGTGTATCTGTTCAGGTGTGTCTCTATACAGTCTACGGTGAGAGCAGCACATTACAATCACTGCTCCTCCCCGTGGACAAATGAGGCATTGCAGCTGGTTTTCAGCCAGGCTGCTTAGGGGCGTTTCCAGTCGGGGCCTCACTGACTACGTCATCGCGGGCGATTACATTACTGTCACAGACCTACGAAGGACCTGTGAAGGTCTTCACTTAGAGACAATTTTTGCAGCACAGAGGACTGTAACAAAGTCAAATGACAGCTTGAAGCTAAATATCAGAAAATCATGCAGGAAGAATAAGTACAGAGGGTCGACTCATACAAGTACCTTGGGGCCCAAAAAAAGGGAAGGATGGGACAGAGCAGACTATTCCTGAGGACACTCAAATCCTTCAGTGTGTGCAGCAGGACTCTGCACTCCTGTCCTTAGTGGTGGTTTGCTGGGGTGCTGGCACTAAAGCTTGGAGGTTGCTTAGCCTGCTGGTACTGCAACCCGATCCCAAATAAGTGGTAGGAAACAGATATATGGATGTACAGATGGGTGGATGAATGGATGTTCCACTCCCACAGACCATTGAGGTAGCAATCAACACGAAATACAACAGACAGAGAACAACAACAACTTTTATCTGGAGTCATGTTTCTGGACACCTGGTGAAGGTTAATCCAAAACTCTCTTTTTCAGCTCATCGGGTGGACAGAATACAAATGAACGCTAATGTTGTCATGTGCCGAGATGTTTCTATTGAAAACACAGATGTAAATGTATCAAATGTACAACTGTTATTTTAATAAAACAACAAGCGTAGCCCTTTACACACCATGGCTTTTTTGACAAGCTCACATTACTTGACTTGCATTGGCAGGGCCAGTAGAGCCCAAATATCTCCAGTGAAAGCAAACGTCTTTCCATCTACTGTATAGATTTCTCTGGCTGTTCTTATCCAGCTACCGAGGATGCATTTCTCTCATTTAGCCTGCTTTCCGATAAATGCTAATTAAAGATGTAACTGAGGGGAAAGTGGAGTGTAATTGAGGTACAATTAAGACTTAATTAATTTAAAAGCCACTGCTAATGCAATTGATTCTCCCATGTGTTTGCCATATATCAGGATATGAAGTGTCTCTCTTTCTCTCTTCATTAGTGTTATGATAAATATTGGCTCTTTAGACCTTTATACTTTGAATCTTTATTTTGCTGCATATCTTCATGATGGCTGCATCATCTTGTGATGTGCCATTCACCTATACTGTACTATGAACACTACATATACACATGCACACAAATAAGGAACATCACTATTCAGTTTGAACTTAAATTCCTATTTGCAGATTCAGCTCTGTGGGAATGACCATGTGTTTGAATGTCAGTTTGATTATGTGGGCTGTCACCACTTTAGACTTTTGATACCCACTGTCAATGCTGTTTGTAGGCGTAAACACACCTATGCCTGAGTGTTTGGGTGATAGCTGGATGTTTCATTAAGGTGTTGTTATTTAATGTTTCAGTGCTTCCGTTTCTTTTCCACACTCTCTCCCTCTGTCTGAATTCCTCTCTTTCTCTTGAGTGACAGGTTTCTGTTAGCTTGAGTTAGCTCTGTTCTCTCCAGCATTCTGCTGAGGCCATTTTGTTATTTGCAGCGTGTCCATGCTGTGCTTTAAAGAGTGCCAGTATGTGTGTTCATCTGCCTACCTGCTCATTTCTCTGTGTGTGTGTGCACGTATACATGTGCATGTACATCTAAACCATAGGGTGCACTGAAGAGATCCAATGAACACATCCACAGGTGGTTCTGAAATTTCCATGGTAACTAACTCCATCTGTCCATATTCCTTCCTGGGGTCGGCTCACATCAGTCTAATTAGGAGGTGAGAATTCCCTCCTTAGAAAAACTCAAGTTTACACCCAAGTGTGTAAAAGTGAGCACTGTTTGATTCACGTCTTTTATATTCTATAGTTAGAACAGATGGCTATCTCAAGAAAGAGAATGACAAAAGTGCAACATATCCATGGTGGCACACTGAGATTGACATCAATCAGTTTAACAAAATGAACTGTTTTTCTATGCAGCCTGATTAAGTTTAAGTCATTTCAACCATTTAATAGAGGACTGCACAGTTGAAGGCTCTGATAGTAAATGGTGAATGGACTGTACTTATATATCTCCTTTCTAGTCTTCTGACCACTCAAAGCTCTTTACAGTACATATCTCATTCACCCATTCACACACATTCATACACTGATGGCATTGGCTGCCATGCAAGGTGCCAACTGCTCTGATCAGTTTGAGGAGCTAACCATTCACACACTGATGGCAGCCTTCAGGAGCAGTTTGGGGTTCAGTATCTTACCCAAGGACACTTCAACATGCAGACTGGAGGAGATCAGACCGCCGATCATCTGATTAGTGGATGACCAGCTCCACGTTCAAGCCACAGTCGCCCCGACCAGCTCTTTCAACACAGTATGAAAGAGCTGGTTGTGTCCCTCTTGACCAAAGTGTTGATAAAGAAACCACAAATTCAGCAGCAAGCTGCACTGCTGCTGAACATAGAGCAGGCACACATATTTCCTATGATAAAATGAAAATGACCTCCATATCTCACCTTCATACACACACATTTAGTTAATTCCACAATAGAGGTGAGAATGAAGGCAAAATAAATAGATGTCAATGTGTTGTCATGGTATTAGCGTGTTGTCTGTCTACAGACAAAGCTTGGGAAACACGCAGGCTCTTAAACTATAATTAAAGGAGTAATTTACATATTTTCAAAGTTTCTGAAGTGAAAGCTCAAGGGATTAATGACATATTATCCTGCTCTGCCTTCGACAGCCTTCAATAAGTTAGCTCATATTTAAGTCAAGCAAGTAAAATGACTCCGACTCTGACTAAAAATGGGCCAAACGCAGATGTGCACAGTAGTGTTGGAAGACAGAGTGGTCATCACTCTGTAGAACTTGTCTGGTTATTTACAAAGTTGATGATGGTTCAACTTTCAAAAACTCCAAATTGCTATTGTGGCTCTGTGTTGCCATGGCAACCACTGAAACCACACTGAGGAAATGATGCAGGAGGCAGTTTTACTTGTTTTAGAGTACCCTGGAGCAACATCAGCCTCAATGTTTAATTATCCACTGGGAGCCAATAAATGCCCATGATATTACTTAGCAAAAATTGCTATATTAACTGTGTTATATTTTATATTTATTTATATTATACTATCTATTTTAAGCTCGAACCCACTATATATTAGCCACACAATGAAGTAAGAGTGGGTGGATAACAGTAGCCTGTAGAGTATAGAAACGGTTAGGACTGGCTTCTTTGCTTAAATGTCCACTGTCTTTAGAGCACTGAGCTCCATTTTACTCTGTCTGTACCCGGTCACTAGGTGGTCCATCTTCCACCTATAAACAGACTAACCCCGAGGAGGAGAAGATGTCTGTGTCCACGAAGAAGAATAGAGGTAAAATACACAGCCATGAGGGGGATCAGTGTTGATGGTCAAGGAGCTGGAGACATGTTACCTCCTTTCAGACAGGAAGTCTGTAATCTGCCTGCAGGTGAAGTCAGACACACTCACCTGGAAGAGCTTGTCCTGTAGCAGAGATGGCATGACGGTGTTAATGTCCAGGTGCTGGAGGATAAAGTGGAGTAGTTGGTGATCATCTGAAACCTTAGCTGTCGTTTCTGTCTATGTAGCCATCAGCTGCAGCTGATGTTTGTGATATATTTCCTGTTATTGTGGATTTTCTATTATGAACACCTTCTGCAATGTTGGCACTGGATGTAATGAGGAGCACTGTGAGCATTTTATCACCACAAGCTCCTGGAATTTAAATTCCATCTAAACATGGTTGTAGATATGAAAGTATAATCCGGAGGTCAACAAAGGAGGTGTGCTCTGAAGTGCTCTTGAGGGCATTGGACCCTGAAATCTGAAGTATTCTCAATTACAAATGAGGTATTTAACTGATGCTCTTATCTAGAGCGACTATACAGCATTTCACATGGCAAGTGCTATCAGTATTATGTAGGAAACTGATGTAATAAATAAATTGAACCTCTGACCTCCAAGCAGAGTGAACCTCACACAGGGAATCTGAAGATGTTTCACAACTTCACACGACTACTATTATGATTTTCAAAGCTGTATTCTCATTGGTTTACGGTCCTTTGTTCATGATCTGGCAGTAACAGCAGAGTGAATAAATCAGTTACCAGCTACCACAGTTATTTAACTGGCGGTTTTACCCCACAACTACACCATTTACATTTGATTTATAATCCACTGTACTGTGTTAGGGGGGTGTGCCATATTTCCTTTAATAGATAAGGTTTTGAAGTCCTGCTGTGGCATTTCCATTAGCCGTGTTTACCTGCACACAGTGAGGAAAGCCCTAGCCTACATGTTCTGCTGTGATTTGTCAAAGCAATTAGACCTTCAATGGAAGTGTCTTCCTCCTTTTAAAATGCACAAAGCGCAGAGCTAAGGCAGAAGCTTTATTTCAAAGATCACTAGCATAGATAGCTTGTGTGACGATGGGAACTCGGCATTCAAGCACAATGCAGAATGCTTTTAGAGTGGTTGCTGTCACTTAGGTGGACTCCATTGTTACACAGTTCTTATAAAGCTGTCAAACGCATGTTGCTCAAAATAGATTACAGGTTATTCACCTTAAGTGGTGCTGCAGAGGCTCAGTCGTTTTGAAGAGAGATGATGCCTTCAAATTGCAGCAGACCTTTGGTGATCTTTTAATCCTGTAACGCCGTGGCTTCAAAATCCAGGTTGTGTTTAAGTGAATTATGATTAGACATTAAAATGTGTGGTGGGTGTAAAACTGGAGATTAACTGTGCCCTGAGAAGATGCAAACAGGATAGATGTAAATGTTTAAAATGTTGTGTAGAACATGGCTTGACCTCATTGTGTCAAAGCTTGATTGAGTACACAGAAAGAGAGAGAGAGAGAGAGAGAGAGAGAGAGAGAGAGAGAGAGAGAGAGAGAGAGAGAGAGAGAGAGAGAGAGAGAATGATTGATATACTCGAAGACGCTAGGTTTTCATAGAGACGAGATTAAATGACGTAAATGAGAGAGAAGGTGGAAGAGCAGGATTATGGATATTTATGGATCATACAGTCACATACATGTACATACCTCCATATATACTCTGATGATATACTATTATACAAGGAGGTAACATTTCAGTCATGATTTCTTCTTGGGATATGGGAATATCAACAATCTAGTTCTTGTCACACCCAACTTTAAAAGTGGGTAAGTAAAAAGGGTCAATCGATAAAACAGTATAAATAGTATAGACTGATCAGTCTGATAAACCTCACTGAGGTTCCTGGTACGCTTCTCTGGGCTGCTGGTCACATAGATCTCATCTGACATTATGTCATTCAGTGTTGAATGAGAACAGCTGGCTTCTGCATGTTGGTCAGAAATTAAACACTTCCACTACTACACAATGCTTCATTCATCAAACATGTTCCACTATCTGCTATCACTAGGCATGAAGCAAACATATGTAACAAATAAAACAAATGCAAGATGCAAGTAGCGCCCGTGCTTAATGAGCTTTGAGTTCAAAGTACAAAACATGTAATTTACTGTGCGCTTTGACTAAATGTCATCTTTTAGATTGGACAGCAGCAGGCATGCCACAAATGCTGCCCAGCAACAGAATCATTTAATGACCTTTCATTGTGACTGTCTTTATATTGCACATCTCAAGATGATCCGATTCATGAAGTAGGAGTGTGTTCAAGTCCAACACCTGTAAACCTCAAAAAAGACAGAAATTGACAATTCCTGTTGGCTTTGTGGAAAGCGCCTGAACATAATACGTGTCACTACTGATTTTCATACATTTCAGTGTAATTCCCCATGAGGGCTGTTCTTTAGATGGCGCTATCAAGCCATTTTGCCGCACACATGCACGAGATCCAGGTGACGCACCGCTGAGATGTGTGCTGTGTTTCATAACTGCCATGGCACCTATAGCCCCTCAAAAGTGTGGTTCTTTAGAGTGAAAAAGAAAAATAATGCCTTATATTACAATAGCTTGGGTCTTCACAGCAGCTGACGCCTACAGTGTTATCATTCATCAGCTGAGTGTTAAGACACCAGGTACAAGTTACCGCACTGCAGCATAACAATGCCATCCACACAATAACAGGGATAAAAATTGGATTCATAAAGCCACTTGTATGCCTGATTCTGTCCCGCAAATCTCAATCATTGTGGAACTCGGCACATGTGTCAGGCCTTGTTTCTCTCCCACAGTCAGCCATAAACAGATGCAGAAACAGCCTGGATCAACTCACACTCACACTCGTGCCCCTTTCACCACATTAAACCTGTCAGTGAGAATGTGTAACTGTTCCATCAGTTGTGTCACATCGATAAGGTTCTGCAACAGCACCAGAACATTAGGAGACATTTATTGCTGTACTTATTGCTGCATGTATTGCTTTTTTTTTTAAATGAATTAAAATGTATATGCAATTACAGCTGAAACAATTATGTGATGCACTGATTAATCAATTGACAGAAAATTACTTAGCAGCTACTTTGATGATCATTTTCGTGCAAAGAAAATTCCATGATTTCAGTTTCACAAATGTCCTGATCTAATATGTGTTCTTTTAATTATTTTAATCATTCACATTTATTTTTCAATAAATTGGTTTGGACTGTAAAAGTATAACTTACAAACCAAACATATGATGAAAAAAAAAACAAAAAACATTTGTTGTAGTCCTATATCAAATAGTTAAAAATAAAATCCTGAGTTAAGATCAGAGCATAAGTAATAATAATAATTGATATTGTATATTAATATACAAATACACTGATCTGCTGTGCTTACTGTGATGCAAAAGTGCAACACAGAAACAGGAGAGAAAGAAGGTGAAACAGGAGAAACTGTAGCATTTCAAAGTATTTCAAAATAAAAGTGAAGAAAAGTGAAGAAAAAAAAAAAAAAAAAAAAAATATATATATATATATATATATATATATATATATATATATATATATATATATATATATATATATATATATATATATATATATACTGCATAGTGCCTCTTTTCATCATTAGTAAAAAAATGTATTTCATGTTATTCATGGACACTTCAGGGAAAATACACATCTTGCTCAAGAGTCTTAAATGGCGTTCGATCTGGAAGGAGACAGCCGCTTGAAGGAAGTCTTCTATGCATCTGAGTTATGATGGTGTATTGATTTTAATCACCACCTAACTTACAACCTCAAAACCTGTCCATTCAGTTTGTCAAAAGAGTCCCACTCACACAAATAGGCTGCGCTTTGAACCCATCAAAACGGGGCGCCGAGTTCTGCACCCTGGTTGTATTCGCAAACCTTATCCTCATGCACGAGGTATCGATTTAACAGTGGAGACCCCAGTGTGACCATGAACTGGCTTTCTGCAGACATACAACCTCCAGCTTCAACAGAGTGCACAAAAGGAAAGACGAGAAAAAAAGAGACCTCTTAAAAAATTTGTCTCCTGTCAATTTAGAAGTGAAGACAACGGAGCTGAGTTTGAAGTCTCCATCTGTGCTACTGAAAAATGACCGCAACTGAAGCCCGACATGTTCATCCACTCTGATTGTACAAACCATTGCACATGTAATATAATGTTAATGAAGAAAATGAAACTGTCACTATAATGTTGATTTATAATAACTATATATAATTATAATATTTAATCTTCAAGAGATTAAGGATGATAATATTGATTAAGGTATGAAATACCAGAGAAATATCTGCAATATCTGCTAAATTAAAACAGTTTAACAGTTTATGTTTAACATAATGACATAGCGTGCAGTGATTTATTACATATTATCAACTGGCTCTTATTTATATCTCAAAAACTAAATAAAACAAATTGAAAATTGAAAAATGAATAATATCAGTTTATGGATGTCCAAAGAAAAGAAGCCAACATGTGATGAAAAATAATTATAAAATAATTATAAATAATTATGAATAAATAAATTATATATATATATATATATAGATAGATAGATAGATAGATAGATAGATAGATAGATAGATAGATAGATAGATAGATAGATAGATAGATAGATAGATAGATAGATAGATAGATAGATAGATAGATAGATAGATAGATAGATATAAGCTATTCACTGCCAATTAAAAGAGAAAATACCTTATTTCATTACAAAGAAATAATACACAAATATATTTTTGACAGGCCATCTAACGCGTGACGGTCAAAGTCTTGTTTTTCTTAGCAGGTATCTAATTCCACTAGAAAATAATGCAGCTATAGTTTTCATTGGAATTTATTTTTGGTCTTAAAATACTTTGCATATTAAATAATTAAATAAATAAAAAAGTATAAATATTGTGATACTATATATATATATATATATATATATATATATATATATATATATATATATATATATATATATATATATATATATATATATATATATATAATAAAATAGTATATAACAAAATATTAAATGAAATATTTGTGTGTGTGTGTTTTAATCTGTCAGCTGCTGAGTTCTTACACTCATCATATTACCATCAGTTGGGAGTAAATCTAAATCCATTTAGACAACCGGGAGACAAGGACATGATCCATTATTTACACAATCAACCATTTCTCTCGTCTCTGACCCAGAAAGAATGAATTTGTCACTTTTGCTCGGTGCTCAGCCCGGGTAGTTAGTGGGAGGAAAGAAGAGAGAGACAGAGACCCTGTAATAATGAATATTTCACTTCATTGCACAATGCTCGAAAAACTCCTCCAGAAAAAAAAAGTTTGAGGACTCCATATGACTATGCTGTTAATGCTATACAGTGTATTTGTATGTGTGTATGGGTGTGTTTGGGAGATGGTGAGAAACATAGTTAGTCTGACATTGAAAAATGTATTCATGTGGGTCTGTGTGTGTACTGGGCTGTCTATTTCTTGGCACATATGTTTGTATATATGCGTTAGCTAGCACAAATTTGAATCCATTCTTAAATTATAAAAGCGTTAAACTATAGCCAATTCATTTTTTTTTCACACACTTTCCTAAAAAGAAATATGCATACGCATGTTTTTAGTTTTTTGCAATTCTGGCTTAATACAATATGTCCACGCTGTACCGGTGTACTGCTAGTTCACAGACTTCATTGTCAATATTCATTTTGAAATCATTGTTTGAAGCCTCAGCAAACTAGACTATATACCTGTACTCGTGCTTTGTTCACTCATACAAACAGCAGTTATTTTCTGTGTAATACACCAACATTGTCTCACAAATTTATGCATATTAAGACAATCACAAACCAATTCCAAAGTCCCTCTAGAAACAAAAAAACATGATTATCAAACTGAGCAAGTGAACAAACCAAAATAACACCATCATAATACCACTATTTAACTGAGGTATCACAGCTCTTTCAATTACAAAACTGCCGCATTTGTTTCCTTCTATTGTCGATGTTGAGCACAACTGAACCCGCATCGAGCCACCATTAAAAACACCAACTGATTAAAAACCATTTAATTTGATAGCTAAAACGGTGCTTCCCCATTTTCAGACGAGCCATTTATCACGACGCCAGACGCACAAATGCAAAAAAACAATTTGACTCCAATTGTTGTAAGCGTTGAATCACGCTGCGAGACATGCTAAAGCTAATTTGCCAGACAAATTAGTTGGCTCGATTCAAACTTCATTGACGAAGTTATAAAATCTCGTATGGAGAGGAAAGTGCTCCTGCCGTACATTTATAGTAATTGTTTCAACGGAACCCCACTGTGGGGGGCATTTTAGACGCCCACCCCACATGCCATTTTTTAAACACTGCGACTGTCAAATGGCTTGGCTCAGGATCCCAAACATTAGAAAGACGGCTCCTCCATTCCTTTTCACTACTGGAGTCCATCTTCCCTGCAATGCCAACACATGCCGAACTGGTTGCAGTCCAGTATTTTTAGGCTAAAATGCTCCATTAAGTCAAGCTGCAACACAAGGTAAAAGTTAGTTTTACATCACAATCACTTCTATTCAAAGATCTCTGGACAACTTTGGAAAGCGGGAAAACGTCTCAAAGTCTTTGAGTTAAAGTAAAAAAAAATAATAAAACAAACAAACAAGCAAAAATGTCGTACTGAGCTTCTCAAGCTGTTTAGATGCCAGATGTGTGTTTCGAGACTGGAAAAGTTAGCTCTGTGTGCCAGCAGATGTATTCTATTCATGAGCAGCAAAGTGTTCTTAAAAGCTTGAAAACAGTTTTTAAAGCAGAATTCAGCTATTTCACCAAGTTTGTAATTCACCAAGTTTGTAATTCACCAAGTTTGTAATCAGGTGCTTATTTTCTTCCTGAACATTCACCACTGCTCTTGCGATTATGCTAACCTATAGTAGGGTATCTTGCCTACCACTGATGCATTATGTCAAACTTCAACAGTGGTGGAAACAATGAGGTTGAACTATACTTCTGTCGACGCTTCCGTAACAACTGTGGTGAATTAAGTGCCACAATTTGTTTGAGGAGACAGAAAAAAAAACTCTCTGAAGGCGACTTTTCAATGGACCAAAATGTAAAAGCTATAGAAAATGACTTACTAAGCTGTGCCAAGAATACTGACTCTTGATCGCAGTTTGCACTCTTTCACTGGCTGACATCAGAGATGTTTGTCCAAAAACATGTCTAATGATGTTACTTTGTGTTTTCTTTCATCAAACACTCTCAATTCATTGGGTTAAAGGTTCTGGTCTGATTTGGCATGAGTTAGTGCATGTTTAGGCACAGCCACCAACTAGAAAAAGGAATCCTCATTGACTGTAGGTTTGGCAGTCATCTTTGTGCCTCTATTTTTTCTCTCTGAAGATTTCAGTAGGATACTTTCTCAGCTCTTGGGGAACACGCCAAACCTCAAACTGTTTTATTATACACACTTTTAAACTTGAGTCTGAGTTTGCTAACCATCTGCTTTTGCTGGACAGATGTGTCCCTTTTATAATTGTTTAGTCACACTGTCACTGTGATGGCTGCTACCATGGTAACCAATCAGATCCACTTAAAACCCATGACTTTAATTCACGCACACGTATTATACACACACCTACATACCAACATACTTTTTTATCTTCTCACCAGAGTAAAGAAAAGTTCCTGTCATGCTGTTAAAGGTTTCTATTTTAGCGTTCAAGGCTAGTGTAAACATGCTTTGTGTGTGTGTGTGTGTGTGTGTGTGTGTGTGTGTGTGTACACTAAACAGCCATATCACTGAAGTAGTCCAAAGCCTGAAGCAACGCTATTGTATTGCCTATTGGATTAACTGAGCGCATGGTAATAGACATACTCAGACCAGGGTCTTACACTGACAGACACACACTCTATAGCTTTCTTTTCAACACACACACACACACACACACAGCCAAAATGCCTGATTTCAAGGCTATGTGCTTGGCTAATTGTGTGCAGTCTGCTCTCAGAGTATGAAATGTTATTTTGTGCTCAAGGCCACATATCCTTCCATCAAAAGAATGCTGTTCTCCCATTGTACAATCCACATGTTTTGTCTTGATTAGTCCACATTCAAAGAACAGGAAACACACACAATAAAAGGATGCACACTTTTATCTATTTAAAGCAACATTATGCACAGCTCTCAAACCATTTTGGTGCTAAACTGGCTTACGGCAGGGTGAACGGTGACAAGAAACACAACTTAATAAGAAGGCTGGGACCCAAAAAGATTTGACCAATATTGCTAACTAACTAGTTACAGTTACTAAAAAGTTACATGCAGTATAATGGAATGACACAGGAAACAAGTATTGAACATGCTAAATGAAACACTTGGTGGAGAAGATTTTGTTTTCTGTGACAGCTTCAAAACATTTCGCATACAAAAACTAATCTCACAGTGTCCGAGTTAGATTTTGTATGTTCATGTTCTATCATGTTCTTGGAGAGTTTTTGAGAGAGATTTTATCTGATCACGCTGTATTCTCCCAATCGTCTCCATATGTAGCAAACTTCAAATAAGCATCATCATGCCTTTGTTTTCAGTGAGTCTTTTATGGTGATCATGCATTGAGACTATGATGGTGGAGAGCATCCTCATTGTTTTCTCTGTGACAGATGTAGCTACTGCTTCTAGGTCCTTTTGGAGCTCTTTTGACCCTTGGCTCTTTGGCTGCTCTCCTGACTAACACTCCAACTGCCAGGCTGGAAATCCTGTTCATGGTCAGAAGATGAGGAAATGATATGTATTCCTTCTAGTAGAATTATTTGTCATCAACCTTTTATCAGGGATTCCGAGATGTATTTTAACTACTCTGCTGGCCTTGTTGAACAAAAGCATGTAGTCCC
Organism: Nibea coibor; assembly: GCA_023373845.1. Classification (NCBI taxonomy): domain Eukaryota; kingdom Metazoa; phylum Chordata; class Actinopteri; family Sciaenidae; genus Nibea; species Nibea coibor. The sequence goes on along the minus strand of CM041719.1, from coordinate 27,411,778 downwards.
ACTCATAATATAGAGAGTGATGTTTCTTTTACCTCACAAATGATCTTTGGCCAAGTATAAGCACAGAGCATCATAACCAGACAGCATCAAAAGGTTCAGCTTAAGAGCCTTTTGGCAATTAAAGTACACCGTTCATGACTGCTGATATAATTTGTTGGTATTTAAAACAACAATGAGATTTCTGCCTTACTGATATGTGACATGCTGGTGTGCACTGCCAAGCTCTCCTCTCCCACGCTTGTATATTGTCAAAAAATATGAGAAGTTGATTTACTGCACATTTTCTATAACACAATTGTTAATCTTTTCAATTTGGAAAGTTATTAAGTCATCAAGTAAACATATTAAAATCCAAGTGAAGTCAAGGTTGTTGCAGTGGGAGTTGTAAGTCTTTCATGATTTTGTCAGATCTATTCTAAAGTCATCAGATTCATAACTCAAATCCAAACCCTGTAAATTGGCTTCACATCTCTGGTAGACACAGATTGAGGACACACAGCTGTTGCTGTTCTGCTGCAATGTGCTGCTTTCACATGCCCTCCAGCACTGTAGTTAAGCAAACAACTGTGACTATTTCTTTGCATTGTGTTTTTAGCAAGTTGCAATCCATAAGATACACAGGTAGAGTACTTAGGCTCAGGTATCAAGTTCACATGGATTCCTTTTAGCATGAAATGATATGGCTGGTGTTACCTGTGTCCCTAATTAACCAAACATCAGGTCAAGCTGCAGAGCTAGTGCAGACTATGGAAACACAGCCAATTAAGTGAAGTAGGAGGACCTTCAGACACCAACAAAAATACAGATTTAGTTCTCCTGTGTTTCCTCTGGAATGCAGAGATCTCTGGTGTGGGTGTGCGAGTTGTTTACTTTGTTTTACTCACCATTCAGCAACCCCCAATGATATATACTAGTCTTATTATCCTTCGAACACGTAGAGCTTTGAACAATCACACTGCTGGGTTCTCTGTCCTCATGTACCCTTTTTGATTCAGTTTTGAACTGATGTGTGTTTATTCAATGACCCTAACGAAATCAGAGATAAACACTGAGAAAAGGTGGACAGAATGAAACAAAAGGCCAAAGATGAAGAAAGACAGAAAATAAATGCTCCTTGAGGTTTTTCAGTGAGATTTTCTCTGAGGTGTTGACTCTAAGGACATGCCAGTAACTGGTAAATGGATGGCATTTATACAGCACTTTTCTATGCATACGGGACAAAATGTTTTGTAATATCACAGTTTATTAACCCACTCACAGTCACATTCTCACGCCAATGGGACAGAGCTAGCATGAAAGGTACTTCAGCTCAGGTGCTGCTCAAGGACACTTCAAAAGTACATTGTAAGAGGACAACTACCTCTAGAGGCAGTATCAGAAATGCAGAAATAACTTCATTGAGTGTGCTTGAGAAGGCACACTATATACTTTTCGCCATACTTCTTTGACTTATTTTTCTTCCGTATGTTTTTTCGGTCGACTACTCCTCCCGCAGTTTTGGTTGTATATACACAAAAAATTTTGCCAAACAGATTTGCCTAAAAAATGAATGAGTGTGTATTGATAGAATGTTCAAGAGCTAGAGTGTGTGACATCGCTAGAGTAGAGAGGAAGAGAACACTGTTGAAAAAAAAAATGTCAGTGTCTCCTGTGGCCACAAATTTCACTATACAGAAATAATTATACACAGAAAGGTAGGAGAATGTATGTGCTATGCAGTGATATCACTGCTGAAGCTGTCAGACTTAAAGGTTTTGGCTGTGTGACCTCTGGAGCATCAGCAACACCCACCCATAGAAAATTGGAAAGGTGAAATTTCCCAAAAGGAGTATGGGCACCTGTTCTTTCTCTAACTCCCCAGGTCACATTTTATTATTATTACATAACACTAGTTGATCACATATCACTTCTATCTTCTAAGTTTCACATCTCCGGTTGATCTATCTAATTCTGTCCTTGTTCAATCACAGATTATAAACTCAGCCCTAAGAGAAGACACATCATATTCAACCTGATAAGAAAGTGCTGATAATGATTTATACTGTCAGTACCAAGAGTCAAGTGAAATTTAGGAATCTGACTACATTTTCAGACAGGTGATTTGGAACAATTGATGCCCAACTGTTGGTGTTCTACCACTGTGAGACAAAATGTGACCTAACTTGCCCAAAAATGGCTAACAGGTTTGGCTATAGGTTAAGGCATAGAGACTTGGGTGACTGGTGGTAACCATAGGCAAATCCTCTGGAGGAAGTGGATGGTTGGGCACAGAAAACACCATTTTGAATCAGATTATGGCTGGTCACCTCTCCTCCTATGGTGAATGTAGATTTGCCTGTTCCATTAAGGAAATCAATTTCCAACTTCCAATTTCAAGTTGAAGTTGTAAGCTTTAACATTTCAGTCCAAGTTGATTTGGTGACATGTGTTTATTGGTGATAGCTGGTGAAGTTTTCCACTACAGCAAATACAGTTTTTACTTTCTAAAAAAAATAGGACCCACTGGTAAATGTGTCTTTTTAATGAAGATAGCGTGACTTCTGACAATCATGTTCCTCTGGCTCCTTCACAATAAAAATCATCAGTTATAGGAATATAACAAACAATATAATCTAATGCTGTTGTAGATAGCTGGATACCACAGCCGTCACCTTTGAAGTGTGGTTTTGAACCAGCTTCATTTGATTGTTTAAACTACAGGATCATAAAGAAAGTAAAACACCCTCTTTCTCTCATTGTGTCTGGTACAATGAAACATTTATTTGAGTCATTTTAAATCCGATTTTATTATTTGTTTATTTATTTATTTGCAGAGTTCTATGTGATATTTTCACTTGGCCAGTGTGTTCACAGTGTAACCCTCTGATCAAAGTGGGAGAGGGCATTGCGGTGGACTAGGGTGGTGGTGGCGTCAGTTGACCTATTGGACTAGTATGTAAATTGTAGTGGGTCCAGTCCAACAGGAAGAGGAGAAGCTGAAGAAAATGTCTGTGAAGTCATTAACCAGCTGATCTCCACAGACCTCGGTGGTTCGGCCAGAAATGCCACCATGCTTTCCAGACCTTTTGAAGAATGTGCACAAATCACCTCTTGATATTTGGCAAGTTTCCAGGGCCTTGGCTTTCATAAAGTGTGCTCAGACAGTGTTTAGTTGAATTTGTGATTTGACTGATATATTTCTGAGATACTTGTTATTGTTGAGTGTAAAATGCAGCTCCAAATGTCATGGCCGTGTGTGACCTGTTTTCAAGGTATACATCTGCTGTATCTGTTGGGATGTTTTGGTTGTGTTTGTTTTCCATCTGTCCCGGTTTGAAGTCAGAATGACCTTAAAATGTCTTTCTGCTTGTATTAAAATTATCTTGAAAAGACAGAAACGCAGAAAGTAAGAATGCTAATCAAGCACGTGTTTCAGAGAGTGAGAGTGATCTCTAGGAGAGTCATTCATTCATTACAGTAATCATGATCTTTTCTTTTCCACCACATATCCTGAAACAAATAATTCAATCTGCTAATGAAAGATTTCAATCATGGCATGAGATACAGTGCTGTGGAAAAGTATTTGGCCCCTTCCTGATTTTTTTTTTTTTTTTTTTTTTTTTGCATATCTGTCACATCTTGCGGACAAGGTGGGAGAGTGCACTGCAGCGCAGGATCCCCTGGACAAACAAGCTGTCTACGATGCCCTGCCAAGCCCAGCAAACCTCCATGTCTGGGGGAAGACTGAGACACCTTCCTGCCTTCTTTGCTCTGGAAGAGGCTTCTCAGAACATCTTCTCAGCTGCTGCGCAAAGGCTCTGGCTGATGGTCGCTATCACTGCATGATGACCAGGTGCTTAAGGCGATTGCTGGGAGCTTAGCCTCAGCCATCAGCACCAGCAAACACCATCATGCTCCTAAGAAGGCAGTCCCCTTCATCAAAGCTGAAGAGAAGCCCCAGGCATGCCCACAACTAGCAACAGGAGAGGAGGAGGAGAAGGAATTCAAAAGTAGGGCTTTGGGACTCCAGCGAACCACAGTAAGAGCCACAAGAGTGCATTGACGGCTCATCCAGGAGGTCACAACAGAACCCAGAAAAATATCTAAAGACCCACAGGCCTCACCTGCCTCAGTTAAGGTCAGTGTTCATGGTTCAACAATAAGAAAGAGAACAGGCAAAGATGGCGAGATGGGAGAATTCCAAGGAGATCTCTGAGACTTCTGGGAAAATATTCTGTGGACTGAGACAAATGTTGAACTTGGAATGTGCATCCCATTACATGTGATATAAAACTAACGCAGCATTTCATAAAAAGAGCATCATACCGACAGTCATATGTGATGGTGGTAGTGTCATAGTCTGGATGGATGGATGGAACCATGAATTCTGAATGAATTCTGAATTCATGAATTTGGACAAATCCAAATGTCCGACCATCAGTTCAAGACCTCAAGCTTAAGCGCACTTGGGTTATGCAGCAGGACAATAATCTGAAACTCACCAGCATGTCGACCTCTGAATGGCTAAAAAAAATTTGGAGTGGCCTAGTCAAAGTCTGGACTTAAATCTGATTGAGATGCTGTAGGAAAGAGGAGTTCATGACTTCAAGAAGGAAGTCAAAAACAGTACAGGAGGTTAGGAATCAATAGAGGAGGTCAACGTGTCATTGAAGGCCCCACTGCATCATGATGATACAATAGGAAAACATACACACACCCCTCTGTTGCAGCCCTGTGGAGAGGTTAGTGACTCCTCACACACGCGTGCAGTGTAGCATCCTGCAGTGTGGTCATTCACCTCTCAGTCACAGACAACACAGACTCACAGTGCGTCCTGATTCTTGACCTCGGCTACAGCTGCCACATTAGGGCTACATCATGTACACACATGGAGGCACATGCATGTACACACACGTACACACTTGCACATAACTGATTAAAAGGAGACATGAACCAGCACTATGCCTGCATACATCAGTGACGTCTAGCTTTCTTTTGTGACTGTTGTGCATTGTTGTGAGTGAATCTTTGAGCTGAGAGCAGACTATTTCATTTGACTGCTGGAAAGTAAAAATATTCATACAAAACACAATATGTCGGAAGAATAAAGACAACCTGACTTCCAGGTTGGGAAGTGCTGCTGTTACAGCCGTACATGATTGAACTTGCTAAAGTGGCTCAATGAGTGACACCAACATCCACTGGTTTGAGAATTCACATCGCAATAGAAAAAAAAACAACAAAAAAAAAAAAACAGGGCCTAACAGTTTTGTAAACAACCTGATCTAATTATTTAGTCTGGTATGAAAATGTGGCCAATGTGTTATTGTACAGAAACACGAGTCATCAGTGTTTCATCCAATCAGTTTCAACAGCGACATTGTGTCTGCAAAGACCTGCACAACTCCTGTCAGTTCAGTACTGTACAGTACAATACAATTCAATTCAATTCAGTGATACAGCCCGTCATGATCATCATGTTGGGCCAATAAACAATGTTTGGATGAGGTAACTAAATCTGCTTAATAATCACTGCTACCAGTTTGACTGTCACACTGTAAGCACAGAGAGGGGATCAGAGTAGGTGGGCAGCAGCAACCTGTCCACTGGCAGAATCTGAGGTCTGTTGCTTGTAGAAGCTCTCATGTAAATTACAATTTGATTACACTTTGAAGTAGTAGTAGTCACCATACTCTACTGATCTTAAAATATTTGAAATGAGCAAAGATGCCAAAGCATGTATGCTGAAAACACAAATGTGAGAAAGACAAAGAGGAGAGTGAGGGAGAAGATACCCTAGGTGGGAAGGTGACACAGAGAATGAAAGCAAAATCGAAGTCGAAGAAGTACTGCGATCCTGCCTTTGCTCAAACAGAACAGTAGCTTAGGATCTTAGGAAGAGAGGGCTGGAGAGGCACCGAAAAAAAGAGAGATGAATGAAGGAGAGCAAAAGAAAACAATAAAGCACAAGTGAACAGGAAGAGTGAGACGTTTAAGGACAGAATAAGAAATCAGTGTGTGAGGGGAGACGGAGAGTGACAGTGCCGAGGGCTTGTTGAACAGGCTCCTTTTATGCAGAGGCACGGCTGCCTGACAGACAGCTCTGATATGGAGTATTAACACACACACACACACACACACACACACACCCAACTAGTGATAGGGTGTATTACATATTACAAGCTGTTAAGTCTGCAGTCAGAACAGATGTTTATTCATGACAAGCGCAGGAGGAGAATGTCAGGGCATACCTGCTGTTTAGCGTGCACACACATACATACTGCTTGTTTATGTGTGTGTATGTCTACATATCTATAGATAGATAAATAGATAGATAGATAGAGCGAGCTATATATAGATACCTAGATATGTGTGTGTGTGTGTGTGTGTGTGTGTGTGTGTGTTTGTGTGTGTTTGCGTGTGTACAGAAGAGGGTTAGAGTGGGAGGCAGAAGAGGAATCCCTGCTTTCTTCTAGGACAGTGGTCCCCAACCCCTTGGCCCCGGGATCAATTGGTACCGGGCCCCGAAGAAATACTAAATTATTTCCATTTTATGTATTATCTGAGTCTGGACGATCGTAACTGTATCTTATTTTGAAGGGATATTTAAACGTAACGATAGTGACCGGTCACGAGTCAGAGTGCTCTGAGTGCCTGTGACGCCATGTTTTGTCCTCAACTGCACAGACACACTGTTCACAATGACGAGCACACATGATGTCTCATAAAAAGTTTAAGTAGGTATTTCAGGCCTCAAGGACTTTGTGATGCTACTTCAAAAACAACTAAAGCATATTCAACCAGAACTTGCAATTATGTCAAATTGCTGCTTCCTTTCTGCAGATTGTACAAACCTCATGGTTTTCTATAAGTATAACCAATCATAGAAGTCCACCATGCAAACACTGAACCATAAATGTATGTCATCAAAATCACTTCCTTCTTTATGGCTGTGAACTATTTGATTCTAATGGTGGCTCAGTTAATCTGTTCTATTCTGTGGCTGACAGGCACCTTGTTTGATGACCAACAGTGGTGTCCACTAATGGAGTCTGTCTTTGAGTGACACACACAGAGTGCTGAGGAGAGGATGAGACTTTTGCCTGCACAGCGCTCTGCTGGTATTGCCAAATTGCCACCTTTACCCCTTCCTCCCCACTCATCCCTGTCTTCGTATGTGTCTCCCTCTCTTTTGGTGTCATCCAAAACAAAACATGGGCGTAGGATAGAAAAGCACAGAACAGAAAAAACGGGGGTCAAAACCTGACAATGACAAAGTGCTTAAAAAACACTACAACCACAGATTTACCCAAAGATTCACTTGAAACCAGGGAGGGGTCATGAAAGCAGACAGGAGGTGCGGGCAATGTGTTGCTCTGGTGCTACTGCTAGTGGTTCGAAATGTCATATACAACCTTTGAGCCTTGTGCTTTAATGTGCACTAGGTATGCAACTATACATGCAACTACTGTCAAGATCTGATATTAATGTTTAATACTCACACACACGGTAAGTAAGTCCTAGCGCTCACGTTTTACCTGGAAAGTTTTTACAGTGCACCTGCACCAGCTGTTGTTATCAACAATAGGTTGTTATATGATTTAAAACAAATTAAAATGCAAGTATTAATCTGTTAGGAACTTCAGAAGTGTACATAACATGTATACATACAGATGACAATCAAAGAGTAGATGACATTTTGTACAAGTGCCACTTAAAACACTTGTGTCTGGGAGACCTGGAGTTCACTCAGAAAGAAGAAGCATTGTTGACATTTGGAGAAGATGATTTCACTGCTGGGTTAGACAGTGAATTTGTGGTCAGTGGCAGTGCAGAGGCATTTGTATGCCCTCAGTCTCTATGGTCTGACCTAACCTAACCTCCAGTGTAGTGAACTGTCCATGATGGAAATCAATGACCAGATCTTTGGTCTTGGAGGCACTGAGGTCAAGGCAATTCCTTCTACACCACTCTGACAATAGGCCTCATTTACAAGCAGTGCAATTGTATGGCAAAGGGGAAGAGTTGTTGAAATGCACAGTTAGACGGTGGTGCAAAATCACCATTCTTTCAATCTTTCACACCTCAACAACAATGGTACAACCATGGTGCAGCAGTCTGCTTTATCCTGTTTGGTGTGAAATCTTTTGACCAAACCCTAGTATGACCAAAAAAAAAATGCTTACAAGAATATCTAAGTTCACTTTGCTTGTGGATTTTGTGATTGCAGAGGTGTGCTTTTAAGAGGGATTTTATAAGGATCAACTACTATCACTTTGAATCCATCTGTTGAACACTAAGCAATCGTTGTAAGCGACATATGTATTTATGCATGATCGTCTGGTAACCATGGCAACACATATGCGCATCAGCAGGTGAGAATGGGTATTTTTCTTCATACATCAGAACAGAATGTTGTCAGCAAGTTACACAATAGTCTTACCCTCAGAAGACAAAGGCTGAATGTCTCACCATAAAATAGCAGCTTTCTTTGTGTTTCTCAGAAAGTTCTGAACATTGTGAGTAATACGAAAAGCCTCTGCTCTGCTGAAACAAACTTCAGCTGGTGTCCTTTTAGATCTGTCCAATGGGTTGTTTTGATATTATATTTGAGGGATTAAGGAATTCAGTTTATGGCTAAGTTTCATATTTAATCGATTATTTGATTGACTAAATCAATCTGGTAATTATGTAATTACTAAAGGTAATCTTTCATCAATAATTTAAGGGACATTGTCATTGATGCTACACATCAGTATGCCTAAGCCTAGCCACATTGCCATGCCACGTGCCTCATGGCACGGTGTAACACCGCAGATCTGACAAGGTAAAGAGAATATGCTCACTATAGCGCACACTGACTGCTTTTCCAAGTGTGCCTGCCACAGTCTACTATAGGTAAAACACTGACTATGTACACTACTCACAAAAAGCTAGGGATATTCAACTTTTGGGTAACATTTATGGAACATGGAAAAAGTTCATGCTACAATGATATTATATCATGAAAAGAGGACATTTAACTAGAAGCATGCTATGGTAATTTCATCATCTCAAACAATTTATTGAAACAAAAGCGGTGGGTGTACCACCGAAAGCTGGATATCAGTAACTTTTTGTGAGTAGTATACTTCATAAAACACTGCTCTAAAACAAACATAAAATAAAATAAATAAATTTAATTTAATGCATAGACCCATGTCCCACACTGTTTCACGCAATGATGTCAGTCTGCAGACATGTGACACAACATCCCATGAATATACCCATGAAATCCAGGGGTATATTTTCATCTACTATTACTCTAACCACATGACGCCAATCAGCACTTGTGGCCATTGTGACTGTTCTTCTGTGACTGTGACAAGCTCTGGAGAACCCAATGAGCTCTCCATTGGCTCCACCTAGTTTGATTGAGGCAGTAGTCTACCGTGAGGAAAACAAGGTTTGATGGTAGTCCATGAATCTATTCAGAATTCTGTGGTGATATCAAATAGACAATTCAATAAAATATGATATCAGATATGCATACCATATAAAGCATATATGAAGCAATGACCAGTATTTACAGCAGTACATCATGTGTTGTATATTATACATAATATATTATATATCACAAAATCTTACATATCTCAGTTCTGTCTAAAGCTCTCTGTGGGGGCAGTCATTGGTTTGTTTGTCTTTTAAATAGCTCGGTATCTTTTGAGCCCAACCAACCTGAAACCAGATTGTACAGAAACGTTTGACTGATAACAAACACCAGAACAATGAATTTAGAATTCCAGGCTAAAGAGAGATTATGGAGCAGACATCTGGAAAATTATTCAACAAGCCAAGGTGAGGATGAATCCATCACACAGATAGATCCATGAAGTGTTGGGATTGAACTCATAGGAACAGCAAAAAGAAAGTCAAGTCTAAAATAAAGACAACATTCAAATATTAGATAGTAGAGAAGGAGGAAAAACAAGAGGGTCGACTAAATGCAGTATAAAATAATGATCAAAAGAACTGGACTAAAACTGCAGAAGGAGTTCATGTTGACATTTCACCAGAGGATAGCAGCTGTCAGTCATCTATTGGCTGGTTCAAACCTGATCCAAATGAGTCTCTAATTATTTGGTCCACTGACAGTGAACCGAATCCAAAAAAATGCCAAATGAGCCTTGTCTCACGAAAAATAGTAAAGATACATCTGTGGGTTGGCAGTGTGAGGCTCAGTATATTGTTGTGATATTGCAGGAACTAATGCACCAACACACTTATTAAATCAAAGTAATGCAATGTTTCCACCAAGACAGAGTTAGCTTTAAGAGTCAAACAAGATTAAATATGTGTTATTTTAAATTGAAAATCAAAAATCCACTATATAATTTTCTGATCTTCAGCTACTAGTATCTCATCACTTGTGCAATAATGGAGGCCCTTTGGCATTTTGTTGAGCGCTTTAAATCTATTACTTTTTTAGGGACACAGATTCTGAAATGAAAGTGCAGAGTCAGCAAAACTCCTTTATCACATCAGCAGGGAAAAAGGACGGAATACAGAGCTCCGGAATGATGGTAACAGAGGAAGAAAGGCAGAGATGGCAAAAGGAATAGGATATTAGAGGGGAGGGAGGAGAAAGAAAGAGTGTGTGAGAGGTATGGATTATAGATTTCCAAGAGAGGAAAAATTAAATATTACTGAAGACCAGCTGTGCTCCAACTCCAACTCGCTGAGTTGACACATACGGAATCTTAAAATCTTCTATCATCATCATCTAAGTAGTCAGTTCACCGCAGATCATCTCCAACCTATCCTCTTCCCATCGCTCTGGATTTGTCTAAACGTTGTCCAATTTGTCATATTATGTGGATTTGGAAGATCTGTCTTTATTTCTCTTCTTCATCCTGACATCTGAAAGAAACTTTGTCAACGTTTATCACTGTTTGTGTGTGTGTGTGTCTGAGAGAGTTTAAACTAAGCCCGATTGATATAATCGTTTGCTGAGTCAGCTCTGACCCAGCAGAACAACACACATACACACATGCATGCACATACATAGAGACACACACTGTAAAAACAGAATGATTTCTTCCATCTTGAAAAAAAAGAAAACGAGCAAATTTAGAGAACATACAAACTGTTTCAGAACCTGAATGAACGCACAATCACAGTCAGTCTTATACTGTATCGCCATATATATGGCGATACAGTATAATGAACTACTGTACACAGTGTACACCCAAGTGTTACTGCCAATGACAGAAGCTGTCGGGATGTCAGCTCCGGTGTTGGGGACTGAGGCCTTGAGTGCCACTTGAGACAGGCTATAGCTAATTTCACTGTTAGTGACAACTGGGAGGGGGTGAATCTTTTTATTTATTTATTTTTAACTTTTAACACATTTAATGAAATTAAGACTCAAAATATCAGGACATCGAAATAAGCAGTACATCTAACATGGCGGTGGCCAGCTTTGCATGTTTTCGGCTTCAAAACAGCACTTCAGAAACCTACAGGTGACATCACTCAGGCTGACGCCACCTTTTAAAAATAGTACGCTTACATTTTGTTCTGACACTCATATCGCTAATTGAGACAATTTCATGCCACAATTGGAACTATGTAGAAATACTCTCCAAGACACTAAAAAGAAGAAAAACAGAAATAGAAAATAGAAAGAAAAAATACATGACATATAGAAAACTTAAAGCCAAGTAGTGTCCGTCTGGGCCCAACCTGTAACCCCTACTAGGCTGGTCCCTTGATGAAGGCACTGGGGGAGTGTAAACTTGCTAACTGAGTAATCAAACAACATCTAGGAATCACCCTAACCCTACTGTTTAGGTCTCAAAACGTTTTCCCATGCCAAATGTGTATTCTTGCTCTTTTGTCTGTTTGGCTCCAATCTTCTGGCTCAGATAGGTTCTGTGACTGTCAGCTCACCATGCTTTTTAATAAACACACCACCACAGCAAATATCTCAACTGGACTCCATGATTTCCTCGACAAATTCAAGCTAAAATAAACATGGGATAATAGTGATAATCATGATGTTGAATAGTTCATCAATACCAGGGATGGCTTGTATTTTAAACCAGCGTAACTCTGATGATGTGATTATATAATCATAAGTGTATGGTATATAAGTGTATAGTCATCCAAGACTTGAATTGCCTACCTATAAATATAATTTAAAATAAGTTCAGGTTGATTTTTGGAGAATCAAAACACAGACTTGATCTAAGGCCTTGAATCTCATCTGTTCTACACCCAGCACATACTTTGAATTATCAATGGCGTCTGAGGTAAACCTCGTCTAACCAATCTTAGATATTTGAGATTAAATTCACCACTAAATATTTGGTCAGTCTCAGGTTATTTGCTGTCTCACACTGTGGCCTTTACTCAGCTCATCACAGTGTGTGTCGACATATCTTTAGACAAACACACTCCTAATAACTCGCCGACTACAGGAAAGGCTTGATATTAAAACCAGTTTGAAAGGAGCACTGATGTATACGTGTGCGCACGCACACACACACACACACACACACACATTTTTTTTTTTTTTTGTTAATACAATGACCTCAAACTGCACACCCAGTCTGAAACGCGAACTGATAACGTCTCAAAATCTGATGCGAGACCATGTGTCATGATCATGCCATAGGATTGAAAAGACATGCTCTATTTATGTCTCTATTCTCTTTAAGCATAAACATATCTACAGGTCAGTCCAATGTGTTCCTTGCATTGTGTTATTGGCAGCTATGAAGCAGAATGCCATTAATGGGGCTTGGCCCAATTACTGGGGCTTGCACCCTGTGCTGTGCCTGAAGTTGAATTGTGATAATGAATGAACACACGTTTGCTTTTATTTTATTTTATTTTATTTTTGTCTTTGTAAAGAGTCAAGTAAAGGATGCCATAGGTGGATCATTCAGGTCCATTTGTCTACTTTGAGTGTGAGCTCATTTAATTTCAAGCCTTCAGATGATTCAAGGTCAAACAAAAGCTGCAATACTGAACAAAGGCTTCTCTGTGCATCTCCCAGCAATGCACAGCTGAATCATCAAGGATTGCAAACAAGAACTGAAACCCACCAACTGCTTTGTAGTCTTTAATAGTCAAGAGATAAACCTTCAGAGCCAAAATGGGGACAGGCAGGTGAGAAAAGCATGTGGTTCCATTTGTAGCCATCCTACAATATGTCCACGTTTGTTTTCAGATAGTAGTTTATGTGGCTGCAGTCAATCGAAGGAAATGTTGGTCAACTAAAATTCTACTGTCTCTGTCTATTTAGTTAGGTAGTCAATAACAAAACAAGTCGAGCATTAACCTAATCTGTGGGAGTCACTTAGCCATGCAATGTGCTAAAGTCAGTTTCAGCAGGCAAAACAACAAAATTAACACTACCAGTCTATCAGTTTCATGAGTCGTCACCTGGAATGCTTTCCATTTAGCAAGTCTGCCTTGCCAAGAGTTAATTAGTGGAATTTCTTGCCCTCTTAATGTATTTGAGACCATCAATCTATATTATCTCTATAATATGCTCAACTAAGGAAAGAGAAACATCTCATCGTTACTTTAAGACATGAAGGTATTGGATACTCCCACTCCTTATATAAAGAAAGCAATTTTCTCACAGTGAAAACGGTATTGTCAAAATGTTTGTCTAGTGCAAGTCAATCAGTAGTCGTTTCTTGCCTCCAAAGAATGTTAGCATTCCATGTGAAACCATCACAAGCTCCATTTTCTTTGTTTCCTTTTGGGCTAAACTGGTTGTTTTGTCTAATATGCCCCATAAAAAGTCATTATTTGAATATGATTTATATCACATTTATGAACATTTATCTTGTGGTGGTAAATTTGTTATAGTTGGCTAACAGACCCGCAGTACTTTGCCATGTATTGCATCTTTTATTTGTTAGTTAATAATAAACAGAACTAATATAGCAATGCCCATTGTTTGACTTTCAAATATACTGTTGTGTATTTTTTTTGTATTTTTTGTTAAGAAGTAGGCAAGCAGTGTCCTTAGGTGATGGTGAGATGTTTGCCATGAAGGCCATGCCTGACTATGTACAGATACATATGTCCATTTTGCAAGAGGGTGAGGAGTGGAGTTGTCTGCCAAAGTGGATTAAGCTAAATGAAAGAAAAGCCTTTTTTTTCCTCCAGAAATAGTTTTGAACTAAATAACTATGGATAATAGGCGCGACTGCTAACGGCTACACCAATAAACATTTTTGTGTTCCCAACATTAAATGTTGACTTCATTGTGGTTTTTGAAAGTGAATGAGGCGGCAAACTGATGGGCAGTCAGCGAGTGAAAAAGGAAGACAGAAAATGAAAAGAATAGGGAGAGTACAAAGAGAATGACAGCATGACAAATTGTTTTCGTCTTGGCTGCCCTCTCAGGTTATACGTTTGGTCCTATCCTCTCACTTTCTCTTACTTATTCACCTCTTGTTTTCCCCTGCTATTCTTTCTCTGTCTCTTCTCCATTTATCACAACTCATGACAATTGGTCCATTTCATTGTTGATTGACCTGAATCTTAACAATAGCAACAAAGTGGTTTACAAGGCATAGCAGTTACAGATGTAGTTTGCAATAAAGTGTGAAGCCAATCTTTATGTTATATGTCAGTGTATGAGTAAAGAATCTTCTGATAAACAAAAGGTCTTTTTTTAATTTAATAATTGCTGTATAATTAGCTTTTGGTCAGATCACTGACAACAATATACTATGAAAAAGCCACAAGAAAGGAAAAAAGCAAAAAGAAAAAAAAGAAAAACCAATTACCAGTTCTCCGCAGGTTTAACAATTTCCACTAGAAACACACTAAAATACAACAAAGAGGGGAGAAAAAACGGTGCCAAACAATTCCATTCACCAGAAATAAATTCTATTCACACTGACTTTTTCAAATTCAAAAGGCACAGTGTGTTTGCCGCTGCAAACGGTGATTGCAACGATCAGAGCACAAACGGCAATTTGTAGAAATTAATTCCAAAAAGGCTGGTGGACAAAATGAATCCATTCAGTTTATGCATGAAGTCTGAGGACAAATAAAACTGGGACTTGAACCAATGACCTTGAAATTAGACAGACATGCTAACTATCAGGTCAGTGGTCCCTGGACAGACACAGCAGCTAGTAGGCATGGCAAAGGAAAGAGGTCTTGATGATAAGCTATATATGATACGAATTAGCCATGAATTCCTAGATGAATCAGTTGTAGAGTCATGGATCGGGTATCTTGAGACTTGGAATCGGTTGGCGGTTTCACACAGTTCACCGGAAAATTTACCGGGCCCGTTCGCAGTGTGCTGTGTGAGCGTGGCATATTTGGTCCATCCTGCACGCAACTTTAAACCCACCAGAGCGTTTCAGAAGCGTTTAGCCCACCAAACTTTGTTTACTTGTTCAGATTTGGCCATTTTCGGTGTGTATCTCAACATGCTTCTACATATGTAAATATGCTACATAGTTGCATTTTTTTCGCTTTTGTCTGTTTTCTCCACCGGCAGTTTGCACGGGGTATTTCATTTTGAAAACCACTGGATTCTCTCCAACAAATGATGTTGATTCAGCCAGACTTTTTTTGGTCCATGTCCCAAAATAAATACATTGACGTGATTTTGTTGTTCTTCCTTTTTTAAATATTATTTTTGCCAGTGCCACAAAGCAGCAATGCTTGGGGATATGTGGTCTTTTACATATTTGAAAAGAAAATATTGTACTGTGCTGTAAGATACAGTACTGTAAAATACTGTAAGATGTCACTTTCATAGAATTGGCCAATTCATTTTATAAAATATCTACAAGAAATATTAACCATAGAATCGAATCATATCGTTCTTACACTGTATTGATTCGTATTGAATCGATCTGTAATAAAAGGATATCAACTGCATTTCCTGAATAGATGATATTGTTAAGTAATTAATATTACTGTTTGTTTTTTTAAACCTGCATAACTAAGATATATGACTTCAGAATTGCTGGCAAATACTAAAGCAAAGATCCATTTCACATGCAGTTCTTTGGATATTATTTTGTTTTTAATCCTTAAAGTCGCATTGGGATTGGGGTGTGAAGAGTTGTGAATAGATAAGCTTTCATTTTCTCTAGGGGCTCTAGAGGAATTAACAAAATAACATTTTTATGAACAAAAATGTGCTCATATAACTAGAAGAAATCCAAACTAGTTGACAAAGAAAGATCTTTTTCCTCTCGGTTATCGGTGTTATCTTCTCTTGCTGACACTGCTTTTGTCTGTCTGCCTGATTTTCAGTTCATGAAGAGAAAAAAGCCCTAAGAGGAGTGAGAGCGACGGAATGTGTGAGTGTTTCCTTTTTTCATTTTATTGCCACATTTCACCTTGAAATTGCACTTTGACTGTCCTTGAACGTGGCCTCGTCCCTTTTGATGTCTCATATGTCATCGTCAGCTGAAGACAAAGAGGCAGTGGCAAGGGTTGGATGGAGGTTTTTTATTTCCTTTAAATGGGCTACCCAGTATATCCCTTTCAATTGGGAAAACCCAATTAACTACACAACCAAAAAACACCATTTCTGGAGGATTCACCTTTTCAATTCATATCTCCCGCAACATGGGCTGAATCTATATCAGTCAGTGAAGCTTAATCAAAAACCGTATATTATGAATAAAGGCAAGCTCAGAGAAGGGCTTCACCCACTGCCTGAGCTGGCCAAGTTTAATCAATATTAACAGTGTCTTGCAAAAACTCCAGAGGTCTAACATGTCCCCGCAAATGTATCTGTTTCCCAAAAGTTCAAGGGGATATTTTGTGCCGCTGAACTATCAGCATTAAACATGGAACACAAAGAGAAGAAATATTGGCAGACAAAGTTCTCTGCACAATATTGTTTCTCTGTCAGGGTCTAATGTCCAACTTGATCCACCACTGTAGATGGGTCACTGTGTGAATATCGCATGATAACTGTTATTATGCGATATTCTTTTTTTTTTAAACCACTGAGAAGTACAAAGCATGCTCTGATAATGATAAAAGTAAAATCAGTGCTAGTATCTAGCTGAGCTATACCACCTAAACACATCTGCTGACTCTGACTCTCCTTTGATACCACAGACAAGACCCATATTCCATTGGTGTTATCTATTTTTCATAAAATACAATAAAGTTATGAACTGACTATAGACTGTTATTAGGAGATGCCCCGCCTATCCTTCTCCTTGTGAGTGATGATATAATAATAGTCCACCACATGGCCACTGAAAAAAGAAAAAGAAAAAAAAAAGATACTTTGAAGATAACTCAAACTAATTATTATTTGTTTATTTACTTATTTGGCAGGTAAGCAGTGCATGGCATATTATTTATTATTATGTGGATTATCCAAAGACAGACAAAGGGACGTACTGCTGTTCAGTTGATCCTTTGAGAGCATCACAAACAGAATTATCATCACCTCCCCTGTGCTGGGTGCTTTTATAGTCAAAAATGCACACATTTAGAATTCCTCCAATAGTGGAAAGAGCTTCTGCAATGATAATACACCGGGATGTTGGAAAAAATAAATAAATAAATAAATAAAATAAAATAAAATAAAAAATAACCAACTAACCCTGAAATCATCCTTCACCATCTACGTGAGGCTGTCTCAGCAAATTTGGGCATCTGACAGCGAGCACTGTGGCATTCACATCATGTCAACACTGGTGACTCTGTGTGTATTTGCTCGATGTGTGTGACAACCTCTCCTTTAAACAAGCATAAGTAATAATCAAGCATCACTTTATTTTTCTTTGGGGTGATATTGTTTCTCAAACACAAACAACAGCAGGTCTAACTGTGCGGCACCATGGCCAAAGGAAAAACAAGATATTTCTGTTTTAATTAGAGTGAGCTTTTTTGGCTGAGGAAGACTGGTTTGGAAAATAGTGGTAGGTTTATGGGGGTGGACACAATAACATGAACACCTGTGCAGAATAATGCAATCGGATGCAATAACCCTGTAATAAGCTTTGCCTTTACAACAATATATCAAGTTCATGTTTAATGTTCAAGCTAAAATGAGTAAATAGAAGATAAGAGCAGTGAGAAAAAAATAAATAAATGAATGTGAAGAGAGAAAACACGAGAGTTCAAAAAGAGGTGACAAGAATCATGGAGAGGAACGCAAAACAAAACAGCAAAGTGAAGACGGGTGTTGAAAATAAGGATGAATAAAAGATGGAAGATGAAAAGGTTAGATGAAGTGGAACAGGAGGCAGAGTGAGAGAAGATGTATCCAGAAATAAGACAGGACTAAAAGTATATATTAGAAATGTAAGAAAAGGTAATGTGAGATGAAGAGAAGATCAGAACATGTGACAGGACACGAGAAAGACTGTAGGGAGAAGAGAGAAATAAGACTAAAAAAAATAAGACTAAAGCAAAGAGGAATGAAGAGTAAGCAAGGAGAGGGGGGAGGAAAGGGGAGCAGGAGGCAGTGGAGCATGGGTAATGTGTTAGAGAGAGAGAGAGAGAGAGAGAGAGAGCACAGAAGGCTTGTAAATGTTGGATGAGAGAAGTATACATGGCACTGTGACTCACTGAAGCTGCCCTAGCACTTGTGAGGGCAAGTGCTTCTCTCTCTCTCATTCACTCACTCACTCACTCACTCAGACACACACACACACACACACACACACACACACACTAATCTTGAACTTTTTTTAAGGGAAGTCTTCAATATTAAATTAATAAAGAAGTCATTATGAATATTTAGAAGAGGCTTTTCTATAAAAATACATTTCCAATACAACTCTCTTGTCAGGAAATGATTCTTCTTATTATTTATTTATTCTTTTGACTTGTCCTTTGCAGTACACATCAGCTTGACCTCATGTTGTTCTTCATGTCAAAAAGGAAAGTTTGATTAATAATGAGTTGGTTTCAATCATCTCCTCAATCATCTCACAAATGAATATACTGTATTATTGATTTGTTTAGCATATTTATTTGTTCATTTATTCCATGATGTCTTTCATTTCATTTTTATTTTATTTTTTTAAATATTTTGTTTTGATATGTCACAATCTTACAATGGTTACCTTCTAATATACTTTGAATGATATACCTCAGACTAATATACTGTGTATCACACTCATTATGCTGCAGAAAACAGGTCACTACACATCGTGTCTCAATCCATTCACATGACCCCGCTGACATGTGATGAAGAGAAACACGCAGTCAGGTCTGCAGAGCTCCATACACACTAGTCTTCTGTAAGCGTGGGTTTCTGTGTAAGTGCAGTTATGATTTATCTTAGAAAAATGTAAATGAAGAGAAAACATCATGAGCTAACAGAAACACTGAACACACAGGAGGATACATTTTTAAACATTTGTAGTGATTTGTCGTAAATTATTGAGTCATTAATGATGAAACAAGTTGTAACAAATGAATACTTCATCGTTTTGATATCTGGGGGGCTGGTACATTTTTACCACCACAGTCATTTGCATATGGCCCCTAAATGTGAACTACGCAAAGACCCTTCCCTTCCTAGAGTGAAGGAGAAACTACTGTAGCCTGAAAGAGAGACATGTTTAGTGCTGCTGACACGTGGTAATTCGAAAAAGTTCATTTTAAAGTAACATTAACATTTTTTTTTATTTCCAGGTGATTGTACACTAAAATTCTGAATATATCATCCTGTGCCCTAAATCTGGCACACTGGACGTTTAAAGTGGAGCTCTGAAGTCAGTTTATGAATCGTGAATTTGCTGCACATATAAACACACAGTGTGACATGTCTCCTCCTTCCTTCCCCACTCTCTTGTGAACTCAGCGCACCAGACAAGTATAGTGCTGTTGGGCAGGTAAAATATTGATGAGTGTTTTAACCTCTGGCTGACCCCAGTGCAGCATTACAAGGGGCTTCTTGGAAAGTTCCCAGGGAGGTGGAAAGACATTGGCTGATGAGATGTGGATGAGAGTGATCGCAATGTCTGACGTGTCCTTAGGTTTTAATGGTTCTTTACATGTTGAATATGTTAGTGGGAAAATTGTGACTGAAGCATAGGCATGTTACATAAAAGTAAAGTGATCCTTAGACTGTGCGAGGATACAGGAAGTCACAAATGCACACATCTATACAGTCATACATGTGTGAACACTGTCTCTTGCATGCATCCATCCATTTTTATCTGTGCATGTGTTCTGCATGTGTGCCTGTCTTAATTTCAGCCAGCCAAGCGTAGCTGTCAATGCACTAAGTGCCTCTTAGCATTTTTGTTTTTTTTGTTCTGCCATTTTCTGTCTTTGGTTTCCATTTTTCCTCCCCGTTTTTCATTCCCTTGTCAGTATCTCTCATGTCTCGCTGGCTGATGTTACTGTTCTATTGACAGGTCATAATTTTACACCCCAGCAGTTGTTTATGTGCTATTTACAAGATTGAGTAATAGCTGGGGAAGAGAAAGGTTCCCTAACAGCTTAATTACGTCCTCTGTCACATTGTTTAAGGAAAATAAACCAAACAGTGTCTTCCTTTCACTTGACTTTTTTTTTCTCTTCCCTGTGCCCTGTTATCGCTCAAGTATATGTTTTGTTCACGCTGAATTATCTTTGCCAACACTGGAAAGCGCAGAGCAATAAAACATGCATGACATTGTCTCCTAGAAACAAGAAGGTTTTTTTGGAACAATAGTTCTCACCTTTCTCAGTGTAAGTTATATGTTCTAAAAGTATTGTGATTCTTGCTTAATAAATGGTTGTGTTGTTTGGTTTGCCACTTTTAAGTTATGTTTACATCAGAACTCCCGGTTTAACCCGACAAGTGATTCATGGTACAGCTGTTTCTAGGCAACATGAAGGGACAAAATTATCCCTTCCCAGCTTACTCTACAGTATGCAGACACCGGAACAAAATGACTGTAGATAAGTGGGCATATTGTCCTGATTCTCCTTTCATCATTAACTTTACTCCAACTCCCCTGCCACCCCTGCATGCACACGCTTTCTTTTGTCATCACAACCAGTCTGATCAGAGTTTTACTGGAGCAGTTGCAACATTCTTGGTTTCCTTGCTAGCAAGTCATTTATGTCATTCAGTCAAATAAGGTATGTATGTATGTATGTATGTATGTATGTATGTATGTATGTATGTATAAAGTTTGATTAAGTTTGCTCATAAAGAGTTTGTCCAGCTCAGAGATGGTAAAATGGTTGCAGTTTGGTTCGATTTATGCACCAAAATAATTAAAGTGTGTAGTAATCAATACTTCATTGTTAATAAGGCATAGCACCCACACAGCTGCAGTCAGAACCTCCAGCCCTTCCCGATAACTGATCAGGATAGAATCACCACTTTGCTCAGACTGAAGAAGCCACACGTCCCAGCCACAGAGTCCATTGAGCAACACATGTCAGGAAGCAAAGTTATGGAATGACTGCTGTGGAGTTTTTAGCATGGAGTGGAACTGTAGGGCTCTGCCACAGCAGACAGTCATATGCAAATATGTCAGACCTCAGGGCCCTCAAGTGTGTGTGTGTGTTGAAAATGTCACGGGCTGAGACTGTAGTGTGCAGGCGGACCATTGACGCATGTCCAAACCTCGGCCACTGTCTCTCTCGTCCCATATACACGCACACATGCACAGAAGCACACACACACACACACACAGGTTTCTGACACATCCCTGAGGCCGATCAGTCCATTGTACAGGCTCTCCAGTGAGCCATAGCTTTTACATATATTAAAATGAGCCTTGGGTACAGAGCTGCCCCTGAAGACCCGCTACTCTCAGTCCAGAGTGCTCACACACACACACACACACACACACAAACTGAGAACACATACCACAGGCTGGAAAGCAGCAGTGTTATATGTGTGCGAAGACAGGAATGTAGAGAAGGCAGCAGACCATATCTGAAGCAACATCGGTCTCTTCTTTTTTAACGGAAACTTTTCTAGTTCACAGGCTTCTTTAACTTTATTCACCTCTGGGAGCTACAATGAAAGAATTTAGACTTTCACTGGGACCCTCTTAGAAAAAAACATTATTACTTTTACCATATGGGCATACTGCTCAAATCTGTCCAACAGGACTAAACATGAAGTGTTCGCAAGGTGGCACATGGAAACAAAGTTACAGTCAGAGAAAGTGTGACAACAGAAAATAGAATGTAAATGCATCTGACTCTATAACTGACACTGCCTTACATCAGCTAATAAGATGGTTTTAACAGCCACAAAGTGCAGACAAAATGTCAGATATGCACAAAGTTGAATGACGTGTGGGAGGGTTTGATGCCAGACAGTTCACTTCACAGGAAAATGAATAGTGACACAAACTTGTGTCCTGTCTTAATTACAGACATAATTTTAAGTTATTACTGTCACACCCTGATGCTTAACTTGTTACATTTACTGTAATTATCATGGATGAGACAGTCATCTATAAAATTCTATATGACTGCATATTTGAGCCAAAGTGCTTTACACTTAATCCTCTAAGTGTGTTTTAGGACATGACATTTATATCCATATCCATATCCATACTTCTGAATGAATTTTTTTTCAGAAAGGAAATCCTAGAAAAGAAATGATGTACCTGTAAAACCACAGGACGTTTCCTGAAAAGCACTACACAATATAGTAATGGACAAATTAGGGCCATGCTGAATTAGTACACTTCCAATTAATTAACATCAATTAACTGCTTGTATAAGCAGTCTTTTAGTCAGTGCACAGCAGGTCAGCAGAACAGAAAAGATGATGAAGTAAAATATGTCTACAGTCAAGTATGCTGTTCAACAAATATGGAAATTAGAGGTTCCAAAAAAAATAAATTCATTTTTACTGTGACTTATTGAAGAAATTCCTCTAAAAAAATCATCCAGCAACTAAATTAAAGTGAGTACTAATACCAAACGTCTGCCAGATTTAGAAGGACAATACCTGTGAGGAACAACAAAGGAGGTCTTGTTGAGAACTATGGACTGCTTCATATTGTGTTGGTCAAATAAGATTCATGGCCTTTGTTGTGATTTCCATTAAGGCCTAAACCTCACAAAGCCTTTTTGTCAGGGCTCCTTCTCTTCCATAATGCTCTAATGAACACTCCATGTGGAAGAGCAGGAATTCAGAAACTTTGCCATAATTTCCTCCGCTGGTATCTGACAGCTCAAACTCTGTCGGAGACTCCTAACACTTCATTGCAGTTGTATAGGTGGGTGGTGGATCATGAATATTGGGAATGATCCCAAGTTCAACATGGGAATAAACACCATGTTGCCATCTGTGATGATATCATTCCAATGTGCTGCTACACCCATGGGTGTAGCTAAGCTTAAGCGACCATATGTGAAAGATCCATAAACCATTATTCTATCTGTAGCTGTGTTTCAAATGGAGCAAATGAGTTCTTTACAAATGAATGCTTGTTTCTCTCTGCTACCACTAAGAAGAGGTCACGACAAAAAGAA
The DNA here is from genome assembly GCA_023373845.1 of Nibea coibor. Taxonomy (NCBI): domain Eukaryota; kingdom Metazoa; phylum Chordata; class Actinopteri; family Sciaenidae; genus Nibea; species Nibea coibor. Next base: position 27,388,342 of record CM041719.1, on the reverse strand, counting down.
CTCAAGCGGTGAAAAATAATCAGACAACCAGAAGTAAATCAGACATTTGTGTTTGTTTCATGTATCATCTTAATGGGAGGAAGGTTACACCGGCAGATCGTGTATGGATTATAGAGCCATGAGAGCCATGAGGAAACCGCCCAGTCACGTGACTTCAGTGTCTGCTATGTCTCAACTTATAACAACGTATAAGTAAGTGTTTCCATCTTATCCATCTTAACAGTCTTTAGGATTCATTTTTCTAATGTGATACTTCAAAATGCATCAAAATAGATTTCAGTCCAGCTGTGGAATGAATAAAACTCTCTGCTTATTTCTCGAGGTGGGACAGATAATTTCATTTTTCATATAACAATACCACATGAAAAGCATTTTGATTAGTTTGGAGAATCCATTGTTAAAGTGGCGGGCGATATGAAAGAGGATTGAAGAAGGGCTTGAAAATGTCATTTTTCTCTTCAGCACTAATCCAAACGGAATCGAGCTGGCCTGAACTGACCCAAAGTCACTTTCTCAGCAGCAAATGAAAAAAAAAAGTAAAGGTGAAAGTGGGGAGGACGAAACTGTGACTTTTTTTCTGTCCCACGAGAAATCCAAAATAAACAACTTAAGAAATGAATGTCAAAAAAACACCACGTCTGCTGAATGAATGAATGAATACAGAAGAAACTGTTAAGAAGAAAAGTGAAGTGAGGAGTGCGTTTGGAAATGGAGAAACATTCCCATCAATGCCTCTCATCAATAAGTGTGCTCCTGTTTGAGCACGAGCAATGCAGAGCTCACCCAAGAGGAAGCACTTAGACAAAAACCGTTCATCATGTTTATCCGCTCACGACTGGAAATTCACACAATCAGAAAATACACGTGTGATCCAGAAGACAACTTGAAAACACAGACTCACTGTAAGTACAACATTGGACACCTACACCACTGACACTACAGGACACTCACTACACTCCATCACAGACATGGAGGCCACCATGGAGACATGGAGACTTGATATGAAGCTACTGAGACAGTAATTATTACATATCCTCTGAAGAATTCATTAATAACCGACTGTCTTTACTGTCAAAAGACATTTAATTACTACTGAACCATGACGTGAACACATTTGGCTTGGAAGTAGATTTACAGTATCAAAGTCCTTATTTATTTCAGAAGAAAACATGATGACAGGCACTCATGGATCAGCAATAGATGACACATCATTCTTTAGAGTGTTAGGCTGTGGGCTTCAGCTCATTTACACAGCATTCGAACATGCATGCAGACGTGTGAATCTACACATCTGCACCTCTGAAGCACTTTCTAAATGACTGAGTGAAGACGAAAAACTACTGAGTATGGTGTTTATTCATAATTCACACTGTGAGGTCACACTATCCCTTCCTCCCCCCTCCTGTGAACTCTGCATTCCTTTGGCACACAGAGAGGGCACAGTTGCTCCAAAGTGCTTCGACCTGGAATCATGAAGTATGTAGAGAGAAAGAGATGTAGAGATGAGGGAATGAAAGAGGGAGAGGTCTCCCTGTGTTATGGGCTGATGGGGGTCAGAAGGCTGCCATTGCCAAAAGGTGCTAATGGATTGTACAGTATCTGAACATGGCACCTCGTAGTTCCTGTGGAAGTGGGGAAAACTAAACAGTTGAAGACAAGACTTGACTTTCATCAGTGCAAGAGAGCAGGTTTAGGTGGTGGTTAAGATATGTCCAGTGACAGAAAACATTTCATTCAGGAGATGGACTGAAACTGTAAACACCTCCTTATGTGGGACTACTGTACTAACCAATTCAATATTTTATTGACCCATGTGTCAGATGTAGCGGCTCTGTTTACAAAATATGATCTGGAATATAATTTACATTAACATTCAGTCATTTAGCTGACACTTTTATCCAAAGCAACTCACAGAGAAGGGAACAATCAGTGTGGAGTGTGATGAGAAAGTAGTGCAGCAGTAAGTGCTGTGACTGTTCTTAAAGGGGTAGATGGATCATGTCCAGTTGTTGGTAGTGCTAGGAGAGGAGGTCCTCTCTGAAGAGCTGAGTCTTCAGGAGGTTTTAAAGGTAGAGAAGGACTCCTCTGATCTGGTAGGAACTGGTGGTGCGTTCCACAACAAATGAACAACAAATGAAAAAAGTTTGGGCGAACAGGTGGCAGAGCCAGGCGTCGCTCTTTGAAGGAATGGTTCTGATATGCCTGTATAAGGACTTTCAAGTAGGTGGGCGCAGTACTGCAGACAACTTGTAGGCATTTTGGTTGTTTGGTTGTTATGGTTTGTTGTTTTTGTCTCTACATGCACTGCATGTCCTATTTCTCAGAGTAATAGACAAACTATACACTGGCTGTAGAAAGTGCTCCGTTGCCACCACATGTTCTCCCTCACACCACATGTGAATTGAAACTATACTTTCAGAAAGTTAAAATATTAATGTAAGAACCAAACATTAACATAACTGTGTTTCATGGCATGTTAATACACTGAATTTACTTTCACTTATTTAATTTACATGAAAAAACAGCAGTATGGCTATATGTTGGATTCTTTTTTATCTTGATTTCAGCAGGAAGCATAAATCTGTGAGACAGAGCACGGAGGTGGTGTACGGCTCTGTGAGCGATGAGAAGCATGTGTTTGGACAGTTTCAGCCACAGCCTGTCAGAGAGATTAATGTCAGCCTGCAAAAGGTGATACTCTTTTTCCTCAAAGTAATTACAGTCAAACTTCAGAATGCATTCTCATATGTTTTCCTTTCTTGTTTTGTTAAGACACCGATTCAAGTCTATGATCTAAAACTACACTTGTTGTTATATCGAACTGTATACGGACATGTTCATGAGAAGCAGAATGCCAGGTCAGTTAAAACAATAGTTTGTTTTTTTTCCAACTCACAAACATTGAAAAAAAAAGTCCTTCATTTTGATTTAGATTAGATTTAGAACGTGTCATTCATGCCTTCATCTTTTCATGTCTTGACTTCTGCAATTCCCTTTTCACTTGCCTTAGTCAAGCTGCTCTGGGACATCTTCAGCTTGTATAAAATGCAGCAGCTCGGCTATTAACTAGGACCGGCTGTGGCTGCACATTTCACCTATCATCACTTCTCATTTAGCCTGGCTGGACTGGCTGCCAACAAAGTTCAGGATTCATTTTGAGAATCTTTTAATTACTTGTATAATACATTTTGGTTCCATAATCTTTGTTCTTGTGGGAACATCATTAGTGTGCATCCAGCTACACACAGTCAAATATCTGGGTGTGTTTTGGACCCACTCATTTAATCGGGATGCATTGATGGTGACTTGTGTGGATGTGGGACTTCTTGGAGTGGAACATTTAGAGCTCTGTTTGAATGACTGAGCACTGTCAGGACAGAGTTACACACAGCTGATGTTAATTAGCTGATTGAACTTGAGCTGCTTATTCTCTGGGGAGAGCTCTTACCTGTACAGGCGATGCAACACTCAGACCTGACTGTCATATGTAAGTATGATCATTGCCACTTGTGTTTGCTGACGTGTTTTAAACAAGTCTGTCAGCTGTTGGAATGAAGGAGCTGTGGTAGCTCTCCTTCTTACATGGTGGGAGTAGCAGCCTGTTGCTGAAGGAGCTGCTTAAGTCCACCACAGTCTCATGCAGGAGGTGAGAGGAGCTGTTCATGATGGATGAAAGCTCAGAGCTCACAGGAACGCTCACAGGCCACTGACACATCAGCCTATGCTCTCCTACTGTATCAGCTCTCACAATTTAAAAGCCGTCCAAAGTTACCAGCGAATCCACAGAGTTCATTCAGCCATGATGCTCTCCATGCTCCCTCTGTAGCCTGATACTGGGGAGAGCTCTTACACGTTCAAACTGAAGTTAAACAACTAACATGTTGTTGTTTCTTTAGGAGTAAGATTTTTTTTCCCTGAAACATTTAAATAAAGATTCATGAGTCAGGTTTCAGAATAAATCAAATAAAATTATTGTTTCGAAACCTCAGACCTGATCTGAAGTGAGACTTTATTCTTCATTCTTTCTTTCAGACACTTTTTATGCTCATCACTGTTACAATTCAACTTTAAACAGCTTTCTCCTTTGCCGTACACGTCCTTTCCAGCAGATGTAATATAAGGGATCATTTACACATAATACAGTATTGGCTACACTTTTTTTGCTATTTTCTTTTTCCCTTTTCTCAAGGAGGTCAGAGGTTAGTGTACGAAACAGACACCACAGAGCTGATAGGGATCCAGCGCCTCGTGAAAGCACACTTCACCAGGGCAGATGTCATCCAGGTTATGTCATCAGAGTAATTTCAACAGAAGCTCTCCCACAGAGACTTTCTGGCGCTGGGGACAGAGGGGCTGAGCACTGTATAGTTAACTAGCTTCGTCATGGCTCTTCCTGGCACTGAAACAGCATTAGTTCCTCATTTGTCAGTTAGCACTCCTGCTTTCCTACCAAGGCTCATTGACTCCAGTCTTGCTATGCTAGTGTGTCATTTAACATACAGCTGTTCAAAGTTCATGGAGGAATGACAGCTCTGCCACTTACACTCATGGTGATCTTAACAATCACATAGCTGCACATTTCAAACAGGTCCAGTGTTATAAATTCCCCTTGAGAGCAGTCACATGCATATTAGCAATATGTTCATTTGTTTAAATCTAATCTTGACTTGAATATCTGAATAATTTGAGTCAGGCATCTTTTAGTTAGTCTGTTTTGTGTCAGGCAGTTTACTGGGACAGCTATGCTACGTTTGGAGTCCTAGCAGAGTCGGCGATGTTGACAGAGGTATGTATTGATAGGCCTGCTAAAAGAGCTCTGTAAAGAGTTAACAACGTCAACGGTGTCCTTGCTCTCTAACCGGAGTACGCTCACGGGTGAAGTGTCCCCAGTACAACAGTTTTCCCTCAAGATTCTCTAATACCCAGCATCATGTTTGAGCAGACTGTACACAAGGGAGGAGGTCAAAGAAACATGGCCTTGCTTTCAACAATGAACTGGATCCATCTTTGATGTAGTAGATCATTTCATTTACATTTTGTTTCTTGGCAGGATACACGTTCGTTGAATTGAAGCTATGTTGACTGAGTCCATCTTTCAGTTGCCATTGCAGATACTACCAATCAGTGTTGTTCATTGTTAAGGCTGTCCTTGTAGTGTTCTGTTGTATGTACTGTTGTATCTAGGTGTGTGGTCACCCTGCTCTGATTGGCCCCGGCTGATGAGTTGTGGCCAGCTCAGTCCCTGTTTCCTCCTGGAGGAAGGTGTCTGGAGTAGCACCTGCCCCAACTCACCATCAGCAGTCTTCAATCTGATGTTCTAAACCATTTAAGTTAGAACCACCTGACAGTATTTTGTGCGGAGCCTGCTTTTTGTATTGAACTCTTGAAAAACTTAAATTCTTAACTTGTTAGAATCAATAGATTAGATTCTTCTCATCTTGATTTTGTTTGGAAAGCATAGGCTCTGAGTTTCTTTTGGTTATATTTACTTGTTAGTTTGAGCCGCTCAATCCACTCTGTTACCCTTGTAGATTCCTCATCTACTTTTGTTATATTAATTAATCCAAATTTCAAGTACATCTGGTTTATATTGCTTCCTTTCCCCTCCCAAGCTGGGACATTCCATTTATGACAAACTCAACCTTTGCCAGCCAATAACATGCCACGTTCAGCCCTGCCTTGTCATCATTCTTGTTTCCGTTTCAGTCTCCAACATTCTACGTAACATTCTTCACAGCCTGGGTGTTTCCTCAAATTTGCTTTAAGTAAATCAGGCTCACCTGTGCTTTTCATCTAAAACAATACTGTTTATTTCATTAGCTAACCTTTAAAAAACAAACAAACAAACAAAAGAGAGACAAAAAACATGCATCTTAAATTCAGTTTAACATTTTTTTGGAGAATGAGTTCATGAGAAATTATCATTATTATTATTAGAAATAATTATCATTGAAATGACAAATTATGCAATATGCATGTTCTCATCGAGAATCACAATAAATTATAGATAGATATATAAGAACAAAATGTCATTATAAATCTAAGACAACAAGTCATTTGTACCTAAAGATTTGTTCATACGTGGAGGTCACCCTGAGATGTCACTGTCACAGTCAGTCCCTGCCCCGCCTACTCCAGCCTCCCGGTTTCCCGCCTTGTGTCTGTCACGCCCCTATTACCTGTGTATTTAAACTCCCCGTTTCCCCTTCTCCAGTGCCAGATTGTTAGCGAACCATGTGTCTACTCTCCAGCATTTTTCTAGTGTGCTTCTCGGTTTTGACCCTTGCCTGTTTTTGGACCCTGCTCTTGCCTTAGCCCTTTGGATTGTTTGCCTGCTTCACCTGACTGATTTCCTGTGTGTCCTGTGTCCGTGCCTTGTAACAGTCACAGCCGATTGAAACCATAAAACCTCTGGTTTGAACTTAAGGATTTGTTGCTCTGATAAAAGTTTCAGATGAATTTTAATCCAGTTTGGGGCTCAAGTCAAATCATCAACACCATCGAATCTGGATAAAACTGATGATGTAACAAACAAACAACAAAATACTTCATTATCCTCCAACATGAGTCTAGTTTCATTTGACACCACTGGTCAGATGATATTGTCAGAAGATCTACTTAGTAAAGATAAGGAAAGGTTGCAGACATAATTGGGAAAAAAATAATGATGATTGTTGGCAGAAAACAATGAACACTCATTAGTTTCCTGAGGTTTCGTAGGCTTTACAGCACAGTAACAATGTCACACTATGTCTACTTTTAGACAAGTCATAATTCACAGTCAGTAATTCCGGTAAACATGGACACAGGTGACATTCAAGCATTGTCTACACAAGCACATGAGCCTGTAATGTTCTCGTGGCTCTGGCTACATGATGAAATGTCCACAATCTGTTTTGGTCTCCATCAAGTTGAAACATATAAAAATATCTGGCTCCACAGCTGCGAAATGTTTGACTATCTTCATCAGGTCACTGCTAACTTTAACTGACTGTTGTTTGGTGCTAGGCATGTTGTGTACAGCTACTCACTGCTGCTGGAAAGTCAAGAGAAGGGAGACTGGACCAAACAGAAAATGCAAAAATTTCCTGTCCTTTTTTTCCTCCTTCTCTTCTCTCAACCCCCCTTTCTCTCCTCGTCAATAACAAGATTTGAGAGGGGTGAAAAGAGCCGGCAAAGTGAGATTGGCTTCATTGTCTTGACAAGGATCAGATGATCTTGACTTGAGTTATGGTCAGTGACATCAGTGTTTGTTAGTATCAGCATGATAGTAAACTGACATGGTTAACTTTTGGTGCACACAAATTGTATACAGTCTATTCATTCCTGCACAGCTGTGAGAGGGTGCAAGCAAGCACGAACCAAGCACAAATTGCAGATTGCAGCATTAATCAGAATTCTCCTAGCAACAAGGCAGTCTGCCACTGTGCTTGACTGAAATCCCATGATGGCAACCGCCTATTTGTTTCTTTATTTAAACCACAGAGAAAGTGGAGCCCAAGAGTTGGCTTGAGGCTTATTTTGACTCTGCAGCGATTTATACAAATCTTTACTGTTAGATTTTCAGGAGGGCAAAGCAGAACTAGACCCACACTGAGCTAAGATCAAATCCTTTCAGATGATGTGAAACCCTGGTGTGAGCTAAGGTAAGACTCCTGGACTGCTGTCCGCAGGTCCAAAGTTAATGGTTAAAACCACATTACCTCTGTGTACATCAGCTACCAAGTAACTGCAGGCAGCATGTGTGGTCACATAAAGTGATGTAATAAACACTAGAGGAAAAAAAAAAAAGAAGAAGAAATACTGGAGATGTACAAAATGACAGAAACAATATAGTCCAATCGAGACAAATGATGGTCTCTATTGTGGGAATTAATTTAACATCTCTCTGTCCAAACAGTGCAGTTGGACACATGATAGCTTACAGCTAGGCCAGTTCTAACAGAGGTAAATCTGGGGTCAAGTTATCATTATGGTGCGCAGTTAATTGGCCCACAGTGAAAAACAGTACATGGAGGAGAAAAACTGTGTCAGAACAGAGCTCGAAAAAATAGAGCGAAAGAAAAATGATGAACAGCGAAGAACCAGAGATGACAAAAAACAAGTGGTGTCTTGAGAAGAATAGACAGTCGCCACTCAACCTCTGCTCCACTGTGAATACCCTGACCTGAGAGAGAGACGGGCAGAGAGAGAGAGTTTGTGTGTAAGTGTGACAGATAGACAGATAGAGTGACAGGGACAGGGAAGCAGCTGCATCCCCAGTGATTGTGGTTTCTTGTCGGGTTACATATTCAGTCCTGACAGGGCTGTATAAGGATTTAGTGGACTGGACAGACAGAAAGACACACATTAGTCATTTGAAAATAACTGTAGAGCTGGGAACTCGCATATATTTATAATATAATTATATACAGATATACAATGATGTCGCACTGGGTTATTAATAAGATTGAAGACACTATATATATATATATATATATATATATATATATATATATATATATATATATATATATATATATATTTTTTTTTTTTTTTTTTATTTGCTCTTTCACCAGAGAAGAGTTCATGGGAACAATACTTTGTATTTTTGGTCAAAGGTGCGTTTACCTTTAGTCATGCATTGAAATGGATGGAGGAGAGGGAAGCGAGCCGGTGTGCTCATGCCAGTGTGGATTTTGTTACCGTGGATATTTCTCTTCAGCGCTGTGTTTACTGCCCAACAAACTGGTGGAACTACAACTGTTGCTGTGGAAAAACAGAGACTTTTCTTCAACTGCTGTTGATGTGTGATTCACAGAGACATGGCTGTGTTGTGATTGATTCTGGAATCCGCGCTGCAGCTGGCAGGCTTCCAACTCGACAAGAGAAACGGATCTTTCCAGCAAGACAAAAGGTGGAAGAATCTGTTTTTACATTAACATTGGTTGGGGTACTGACGCGGCACTTAACCGGCACCTAAAATGCACTCTAACCCATACAGGTCAACTTAATCTGACCTTCTCTAAACTTTTGAATGCACAGTTCAGTGTTTCGTAGACATCGTTTTGTTACATCCCATACTAATGACCGTTTCATTGTGAACGGTGCCCTGTGGAACTGGATGGTGAATGCCACCCAATTCTGTCTGTGCGTTAGACGACCTGACCGTACCACCAGGCACAGTCGTCACGTGAGACAACGAGCCAGTGGACCTCACTGCTGTTCTCCGATGAAAGTCGATTCACATTGATCAGTAATGATGGCCAGTGCTGTTGCAGACATCAAGGACATCAAGGACATCAGCCACTGTCACCAGACAAGCCTTTGGAGGTGGTGGGCAGCTATGTCTAGTCAATACACCTTGTAATTCACACCTTGTGAATGGTACTGTCACAAGCCTATACTATGGAATAACATCATTAATGACTTCAATGACCAGCCCTTCATGAAGAGTGGAATGCCATGCCTCAGCAGACGATAGTTCACTTGTCAACATCATGACACGCTGTTGTCAAAAGCTGTAATTAATTCTCATGACATCATATGGCAAGCTACTGAGGCATTGACATATAAGTCTCATATATGTATATATAAATGTCTCACTGAGAGAGGTTACATGCAAAGGATGTGGGATACACATCTAGGCTAACCCAGGGCTTACCCAGGGCTTACCCAGTGTTCCAACATCTGCAATCGGAAACTGCTATCCAGATTAACTAGGTATGATGAATGTACTATGGCAAGGGGAAGCAAGGACAATAGTTCAGAGGAGGGATAGCATCATCACCCCCACAATGCGAGACTGGGTAAACCAGAGACCCTTAACACAAGGGCAACTGACCTGAAAATGAGAATAATAGCTAAACTGGAAACCAGGCAACCCCAGAGAGGACAACTACCACACCTAAGTGACGAAGTTCCCTCTGAAGATCTGCTAGAGCAGACCTGGACAAACTGTTCCACAAAGGGCCGGTGTGGCTGCAGGTTTTTGTTCCAACCAACCAAGAACACACACTTTGGCCAGTCAATCAGTCTGAAGACTGAGATCGGTTGATTAAATGAGTCAAGTCTGGTGTGCTGCTGCTGCTTGGTTGGAAAAAAAACCTGCAGCCACACCGGCCCTTTGTGGAACAGTTTGCCCAGGTCTGTGCTAGAGGATGTGAATGTAGCGCTATGGTCCATCACTATGAGGTCTGAGACAAATCAGCTGATACACATCACAGCAACAATGATCCTGGAGATGCTTGGCTATCAGTATAACCATAGCAAGCCAAAAAAAGGCCATTGATAGGGAGGTCAGAGGCCAATATCAGAGGCATACAGACAGAAATTAGTCAATTATCATAAAAGGTATGGGGAAGAAGAAAATACCCAGAAATACAACAAGCTGTCTACACCCGAGGCACCAGAGACTGCCAAGCAAAGGCTTACAGCTCTGGCTACCTCCCTGAAGAGATACACAGGAGAAGCAGAAGCAAGGAGAATAAACAGGATATTCTCCACTGAACCATCTAAAGTGTAATCTCAGTGGCAGGGTAATAACATGAGAACATATCCACCTAGGGCAGAGACTGAGCAGGACTGGAAGAGCATATGGAAGAAGGAGGCATCACACAACACCCTAGTGGCTAGTGGACCACAGCAATCATCCAGAGCAAGAACCAATATCCATCACATAGCCAGACATCCAAGCAGAGTATCGGACATGAAGAGCTGGACAGGACCAGGCCCTGATACGATCCACACGTACTGACTAAAGAGGCTAACTGCACTTCATGAACGCCTGGCAGCACAGATGAACCAGCTGCTGGCTGGCTGACTCAAGGGCGAACAGTCCTGATCATGAAAGATCACATCCCATCCAGCTAGCAGCCAATCACCTGCCTCTGTACAACATGGACACTCCGGTCAGGCATCATAGCAGCTAAAATGAATAGGCGCATGGCGCAATACATGAGTGGGGCTTAGAGAGGAGCTGGCAGCACATACTGGAATACTGGAAGATGTGATGATCTCCTTCTAAACCAAAACCTTCACTACTGCACAACATATATCTTATCTTACCAAGCGTAGCCCGACTCGTCACCCACCAGTGTGGTTACAGAGCTAGGTTTACACTTCATAACAAACACCTCATGATAATCTATAGTGCGTGCATTCATAATATTGAAGGAACATGATGTCACCCAGTGTGTCTCATTAACGTGGTATGAATAGATTGTGCCACAAGGAGGAACATTGCAATTTGTTGACAATAAGAAAAGTATCACCAGATTTATCCTTTCATTCAGAAGCTTACATCCGATCCTACATCATGACATTTTATACCTGCCTCCCACTTAACATGACATTTGCATTACTGTGATGGAGGAATTTGTTTCCTCTCTTTACAAACACACACACACAGAGTTTTGTGTTCTCTTCATGTCTGTGTGTTTCCTCCCACATCGCACATTGGGTGAACTGGAACACTCTTGGTGCCTGTTTGTGTGACTTGTCTGAATGTCAGCCCTGTGGTAGGCCGGTGATATTCTATTGGATGTGCACTGCCTCTCACCTAATGCATGCTGGGACTGTGGCTGTAGGCCCATGTGATTCTGAATGGGATAAGCTGTTTGGAAAACGAATGGGTAGATGGATGTTCACATGTGGTGTCTTGTCCGCCATCATTTAATTATTACTTTTTGGGGTTTGGATCACAGGCACATAATGGTGGGTGGCTAACAGAATGATCCTGCGACTTGCACTACCCAGGAAAAAAAAGGAAAGGGAGACCTGAAAGCAAGACCGACAACATCCACAAAAACAACAACTATCTTAAGTGTGGTTATACATTCAAAATCTATTGGACTAGTTAAGAAGCGAATGAATGAATGACATGAATCATACAGGAATAGCAGCTGGTTTGTGTCTGCCCTCTTCTCATCCCTCCTTCTCTGCAGCCATCCTAAAATCCATCCATACCTCTAAATAAAGAGGTTAACATGACCGGGCCTGGCGTCTAAATGTGATTACAGAAGTGATTTTTTAGCCCATCCAACCACTAATGTGACAGGCAGCCATTTTCTGCTACAGTTACACACACAGACACACACACATACACACACACACACACACATCCTAAACCATTGTGGAGACATACATACACTGCATCCTGTGATACACACAAAACACACACACATACGCGCACACACACACACAAACTCCCCAGACACTCATAAAATTAGATGGACAGAGATGAGAGGAGGGATGGGTAAAAGGTGGTGGTGGTGGAGGGAGGGGAGGTGGCTCAGGGACAACTGGGGAGGGTGGAATTTGATTGTTATTGCTTCCACTGGGTCTGTGCGAGCATATGTGTGTGTGCGTGTGGTTGGGGGGCGGGGTGATAAAGGTGATGAGAAATGATAGACGGACATGAAGAGAGGAAAGAGAAAGACAAAGAGAGACATACAACATACTACATGTACTCAACAACACACTCATTTACAGGACGTCAGCTGCAACACGCCTTCAAATGAATCGTCTCAACCTTTGAGCTTACACATGCTCCAGACAGCTGAGCTGTTCAGTCAGTCGACAGAAAAATGATTATTAAAAGAAATTCCTGCATTGTGTCATTGTCACTGTATTTAACTTAACTGATTCATTTATTAGTGCATTGAATTATTAGTTGCAGCTGATGATGGAGGCCATGTGAGGTTGTTGAATTATTCTTCTCTTACTGAAAGTCTGTTCTTGTTGAGTGTTACATCATGGCAGGTGAACTAGAAATGGCCCATAACGACTGCACATTCATTTCCCTCTAACACTTGAGATATATTTGGGATTTAATTTGGCTTCTGCCTTGAAACATTTTCACAAACACAACCCCTCTTCACGTACACTTCAGTTAGTCCAAAATAATTAGCTGATTCTGAAATTGCTGAAAAGTTATTTGGAATTAAATAAAGGTGACACAGAGGAAGGAAAAAGCACAGCATTTAAAGATGAATATTAAAATATATAATCAGAATGGCCTTGTTGGCTGTCCTCACTGTCCATGTTCGACACATATGGCTGTGTATGGTTGTGGATTGTATTATTTTATATTGTGATCAATTTATCAAATGTGACAATGTTAGAGATCTTACTACCTACTCGGGTGTAATAGATTACACATGAATGCTTCACTAATAACCATGCAAATGTATAATATGTACAACAGCAGGGTCCTCCTGCATTATGATCTGTACGTTTGAATATGGGACATTTAATTCCAAAGAGGTCAACTGGATAGAGTGACATAATGTGGCATGAAGTATAGACAAACATAGACAAAAGAAGTCTCTAAAGTTTCTAGTTTCTAATAACGCATCATAATAACGCATCATGTGGTGGCACGGCTGTGCAGAAAACTGCTGAAATCTGAAGGACTGGGACCGATCCATTTAAACACACAGACATATTTCATTATCTCTGGACTTCATTTGTAAATTGTATGCTTTGGTGTTATTGAAACAGACAAATATGACACATATCTTCATCTTCAGATGAACGGCTATAATCACTGACTAATTAGATTGTTCTTTTCAGAAACTTTCCTTTGAATTTGCAGTGACATAACAGGCATTTAGAAAATAATGAGGGAACAATGGGAAGTTCTTCCATCACTGGTTAGAAAAAGGGAAGAAAGAAAAATTCAAAGAAGAAGAATGGAAGTGTTGCCATAAACAGAGTTTAAGCACACTGATCATAATATAGACTGCATGTGTGCAGTCTGTCTAACAATACATGGCATTGGAGAACAAAACATCCAACACAGAGCTGACACAAAGAAAGAAAGAAAGAAAGAAAGAAAGAAAGAAAGAAAGAAAGAAAGAAAGAAAGAGCACAATTTTTATCTCTTTTTTTCCTCTGTCTGTCAAGCTCCCTCACCCTCCCTCTCTCTCTACCCTCCTAGACAAATGTGACACTCGGGACTCCCCTTCTTTCCACTCTCCCTTGATGGATAACACACACACACTCGCTGATATATTGCCTGAGGGTGTGTGTGTGTGGGTGTGGGTGTTTGTGTGTGTGCGGGGGGGGGGGGGGTTACGGGAATTGTCATTGGCCGATCATTCGTCTGCATTTGTAAACCATCAACGTCAAGCATCCACACACACACACACACACACACACACACACACACACACACACACACACACACACACACACACACACACAGATACTCTGTTGGAGGGGGGGGTCCGCATGTGTGTTTCTGGCATTTTCCGTCATCTAATCTCCAAAATTCGCATTAAGAACATTAGAGACAGATCATGTATCACTGCTCCGTGTGTGGATGTGTGTGTGTGGTGTGTGTGTGGGTGTAGGGACACTCATCCGCTGCCTCTTGACACTAATGTTATAAATGCAGATAGATTATTTAAAAGAAAGAAAGAAAGAAAGAAAGAAAGAAAGAAAGAAAGAAAGAAAGAAAGAAAGAAGAATTCCAGGTTGAAGAGGAAACGTGTAATGCATATAACTTTGACTGAATACTGAATATAAATGAATAAATGAATAGCATGTAGTGATTATAAAATCACTGTATCTAACTCTGTTCTATATTTACTTTATTTTATTTACAACAATATCTATCTTTCTAAAATATGATCTTTACATATACCAAAGCATAAGAAAACATTCAATTTTTTGATCTGGGCTTGATGATGGATGATGAATAATATTCAAAGACACTTTATGTTCTCATTTCTTTCTTCAAAGGTTTACTCCAAGCAAATATATTTCCAATAAAGCAATAACCAAAGATGTCCATTCAATCCAAGGATTTATTTCATTACAGCTATTGTTTTATTGCCTGATAATTTACTCGTCAAAACGAGAAGTTTATCGGAGGTTTCCCCTCAACAACAGCTCAGATGATCACTTCACTGTCACATGTTGAAAAGGACGCAGAAAAAGAACTGTGCTCACATTTCTGAACATTTGTCTCAAAAATAGACTCTTACTGAAAGACGGGCAGATGAATGCTGACATATGCACACACACACACACACACAGAAACACACACACAGACATACACACAAGCAGATTGTGTAAAAGAGGGCAAATGACTCAGCTAGATCCATCTGTGCGGCATAACTGGTAAACACCAAGCAATATGGGGTTACAGAAGTGTGTGTGTGTGTGTGTGTGTGTGTGTGTGTATTGTCCTATGTTCTCTCACTAGAGTCCACTCTGCTGTAATAACACTGTTGTTATCTGTTGAAGGAAAAGGATGATAATCAACATTCAAGTCACGATGAGCTGTAAATGTGTGTGTGTGTGTGTGTGTGTGTGTGTGTGTGTGTGTGTGTGTGTGTGTGTGTGTAAGGTTTTTATCTCGGCCCATCGTTCAGTGTCAAGACGAGAGAAGACTGAGATATGAGTGAAACACAGTTTTGCATAAATGATGTAACAGTGTGGTGCTTTGGCATCAATCCTGTACTGTACATGTCAGAAGAAAAATAAATTGAAACTTTCACATCTCCAAAAGCTTTCCGGACATATGGTCAGAATTGATATTTTTCCAGTTGACAGCTGGCATGATGAGATTTGAATTGGTGACTTATCATGTTGGCTGACACTTTAAGCATAAGAGCACAAAAAGCAGACTCAAATTTGAGCTGGTAGTTCCACTCAGTGTTAAATATAACCTGCAAAGAGTGACTGAATCTGACAGGCAGGGAGGATTTCATCACACTGGTTAGACATCGACAGGACTCCACACCGTGCTAAAGCTGTCGCTTCATCTGCAGTGTGATGTGGGCTGCTCAACAGGAGGTGAGTATCATGTAAAATGTCCCCCGTCCCCCTTCACATGTATGCACTATATGAAATGTAGAATGCAGGATTACAACTTCACCATCACCACTTTGCTGTGAAATAGGAACTGTTGGTGTTAAAAATCTGCGATTCCTGTTCTGACTGAAGATACTGAAGAGTTTTTATATTTTCTCTTCTCTTCTCTAGAATCACATTTAATCATCACTTTACACACTTTGCATTGCTTAATAAAGTTATGCAGTGATCTGATTTTTTTTTGTTTTATGATTAATTTGGATTTTTTAGGTGATAATCATTTATTATTTTTATTATTATTGTTGTTGTTCTTGTTATACTATTATTTATTTATCATTTATTTCATCAGTTGTCCTGTGACACTGTAGGGATCATTCCTCTCCATGTGCGATGCTAAGTCAATTGATGCAGTGCATCAAGCAGCTCCACATATGGACACAAAGACTGGACTTTCACCGCTGTTTGTGTCCCATGTGAAAATCAGGAACTTATTCGGATCTTAAATATGTAACATGCCTTATGTTACTCAGTTTAACCCAAACCACAATAGCATCCTGAGCCGGAGCCCATCGAAGCTGGTGAGAGGACAGAAAAGCCCCAGTGAAACAAGATATGCACCGCTGCACCGCCACACCAACTCATTACATAAAATCTAGAAAATGTGACAGGTCTCCCAGGAAACTTTATTTTGAAAGTGTAACCACACATGGAAGACACGTGTCATGCAGTGCAAAGACAACAACAGAGCTCACAGAGGAAGAACAGTGCTGCGCTCTGTCTTTTCATTTATTTTGGTGTCGACACATTTTTGTGCTCAAGTTGTAATTGTCAGATAATGTTGGACCTGGCTAACAGAACTGATGGCAAACAAATGAAGCTATTTTAAGGAAATACAGGCTGTGGATAATAAATTATAATTATTTTTTATGATTGTTTATAATGAATAACTCTAATCATCCTTCCACTGAAAATAGAAACACGTGTAGCCCAAGACAATAAAAGCGTCATAGTTGTGTCATGTGGGCAGCAGTTGGCTTATATTGTTCAGTTTTACTAATTTACTAATGACACAAATGTTAGTCTTTAAGAACACCCTGGTCCTGGCTGTTCTCTGGCTGATATATTCATCTGTTATGACAACACAAAGAAGAAGACATTCACACCAAACCGTCAGCTCATTAAGGCTCGGCTTTAACCTGCTGAATTCTCAAACACACATTTTCATTTCAACTTGTTTTTTAATGCACGCTGTCAGGACTGTTGAACATCATGCCGCAACAAATGAGAAATTATGCTTTGCTAAATTACGTGGCCACAAAACTGACTCAGTGCCAAAATATGCAATTCTATATTGAAAAGGCTTGGTTTGATTATGACCTGAGTGAGTCCATGAACTGTAACAAACATACAGCAATTCAAAGTGTAATTTAATGTTCATTGTTCTATTATTAAAAACTACATCCCTAACCTTTTTTTAGTTTATTTGCTTTGGTATCATAAATTCTTCTTAAGAGGAGACAAGTCATCTTTAAAAAACACACCTGGCTTTTGAACATATGCATCTTTTTTTTTTTTTTTATCTTTACTACCGCACCACCTCTCTCTACCTGACTCACTGTTTCTCATCCATATGAAGCCATTTTGCTCAGATCTGCATTTCTAAGTGTGATGTGTCATTCATCAAGAGCAGAGTAATAGCACGCTTGATTTATTCCATAGACATCTGGTTGGAATGTATGCATTTATCACTGTGATCGCTTCACAATCACTCTTTCACCACAGAGCTCAACAGTGCAAATGCAGACATGCAGCATGCACACATGTATGTACAAAACATACACACAAACACACGCGTTCGCACGCACACACACTCACAAACACACACACACACAGACATACCTGCTCATTTATTTCTTACACATGGAGAAATATTTGCACGTCCATAAAAATGCAGGTGTGTTGGAATAACAGTCTTATATCAAACTCAGTGAAGGAAATCTCAGTGTTGCTCAGCATTATGTAAATCTTTCCCCCAGTAGGATGTTTAAATTTACTCTTCAGGAAGAAATTCAGCTTTTCACAAGATCTTTAAGTAAGCACAGTTTGTTCTGCCCGGCCATTCTCCGTACAGTTATCTTGCTTTAGACTAATTCACTTCATGGAACGTATCATTTGCTGTTGTAACGCTGCAGGGACCAAAAGGATGCAGGGCTTGTATGTATAAAGTGTATGCATCAGCATGACTTTTTCACTGAATACCAGCCCCCCTCACCACCAGAAAGTGGCAAAACAAACCCACCATAGCTGTCCCGAATGGGCGGAGCAGTAATACACAGAGGAAGATAAAAATATCTAGAACAAGCAAAGGCTGTGAGAAATAAGAATGATCTGTAAAATGTACCAGAGAGTGAAATGAGGTCACAAACTGAGGGTGCTGATGTCGCTCAGTAAACTTTACTTCCATGTTACTTCATGTTACAGCATGGGACATTACTACTATAACTACATTCCTCAGTGGCGTGGTGGTAACAGATCACATCCTTTCAACAGTTCAGCTCTTTTATTGATCATGTAGCATCAACACGGTTGAGCGTTCTGCTGCAGTTTCAAAGAGAACTGCTCAGGATCAGGAGGCGCCACACGCCACACACACTATACGACAAGTACAGGCACTACACCGCTTCCGTAGAATCAGGGTGACGTCTCATACTGTACAAATTTGTGGGTAACTAAGTAACTCTTAACTTGGTGATTCCTCAATAATGCCATCCACCGTCTGCCAAACTAACCACTGCAACTCAGCTAGGCAAGGTCGTTTTCTTCAATGGGAGTCAAATGAACCTCCTCCATTGGGGGGCACGGTGCGGGAAATACTGTCAGTGTTCTTCGTTCTGGTTGCTGCTCTGTCAGATTTTCAGTTTCTCAATGGACAGATAAAAAACATTAGATTTTCTTCACTTGGAATTAGATCCAATGTCAGTGAGAGTGGAGCTGTTGGCATTCGAGAGCTCTGAACAGCTAGATTATGAAACTGGTCATAATGTTACTTCTATCACTTTGACACTGTTGGTTAAGAGGGATATGTGACAATCTGCTCTGCACAAATTGTAGGTTCGGGGATGATTTCACAAACAGATGGCCACGCAGGATGAATTTACTGCCTTTCTCAAGCTGTAAATATCATTTTATGTAAAAGCATTTTTTTCCATCTTCACTGGCTTTTCTTACGTGTTCATGATTCTTTCTTTTCCCCCAGTATATTACAGTAGAAAAATTAGGTTATTCCGCTGCACTCCGGGGCACACATTACAGGGTTACATTTCAAAATGTTATACGTTCCCACCAATAACTGAGGTTTAAAAATTGAAGAGGAGACGTGACGCACCTGATAACTATAGTTTGTGGCTGACTAAAAAAAGAATTTATAAGTCCCCAAATGCCACTCCTGCCCTGCTCGCCTCCAGCTCTTAACAGTCTACTTTACCATTACCTGAGTGTGCATGAGCGATGAGGTCAAGTCAAAAACATTTTATACAGAGGTTAATATTTAAACACTCGTTTTCTTTTTTTTTCTCACCCAAACCATGAATTAAACACACTCCTCGTGAGTCACACCTTGTCCATCTTCTCCATCACTGTGTATCACACAGACTACTCCGTCCATCCATCCATCCTTCACTCACTCATCCATCCACCTCTGTCTTCTTATTTTCCAAATCTATCGCTCAACGTCTCTTTCTGCCTCTCTCTTTTTTTTTTTTTTATTTATTTATTTTTTCTGTGGTTGAATAATTGATGTGAGGCGTTCTGTCTCCCTTCGGCTGGCTGGGGAGGTTGAAGAGACATGACTCGGCTATGGAGGGCACTTTGTACAACCCCTGACACGCACACACACAAACACACACACACTGACACACATGCACATTTTACTGCAAAGTTCAAGCAAAGGTCATTTCTGTTGCATTAATGTTGCAGGAGAGAAAGTGCTTGGTGTGCGTGTGTTAAGCATTTATTCAGATCCTCATAAGTTGACATCAAATAGGTTAACTGTGTGTGTGTGTGTGTGTGTGTGTGTGTGAGTGAATCAGTGTCAGGGTTAAGACTTCCCTCGAACAAACGCCTAACATGACTGAGTTAGGGGGTATGTTCCACTTCAGTTAAACTGTGACCGTCTGCAGCATCTCCCTTTGACTCTGCTGTTAATACTTCGTGGTGAACTGCAGGTGACACTTCTCTTTGTCAGCTGAGCCATCGCTGCACGTTCATTGTTTTCAGTGAACATTCATAAATGTGCATGTTGTTCAGAGCCTCATAACAACAGCCGGAGACAACATGAGTGAACGTCTCCTGTTTGAACTCCACAGGATGGTTGAGACAGTGCTCACTAGCCCTTCAGAAAGAGCTCTTCTTTTTTTCTTTTTAAATTCTATATCAGTGATACAGTGACTCGGCAGCCAGCACTACTGCTACACAGCAAGAAGCTCCCAATCCTGAAACACAATGCAGCCTTAACATGTCGAGTCATTGTCTAAACCATTACGCTGCTGGACCGTACTGCATGAACAGATATTATTATTATTGTTATTATTGTTATTATTATTATTGTTATTATTGTTATTATTATTATTATTGCCATTATTATTATTATTATTATTATTATTATTATTATTATTATTATTGCCATTATTATTATTATTATTATTATTATTATTATTATTATTATTATTATTATTGTTATTATTATTATTATTGTTATTATTATTGTTGTTGTTGTTGTTATTATTGTTATTGCCATTATTATTATTGTTGTTGTTGTTGTTGTTGTTGTTGTTATAAAACATATTATAATAAAGCCATTTTTAAAATGCAAATCAACATTACCATACAAATCATAGCAGACAGTACATAAACAGGTATGTTTATAAGGGTCTCTTTATTTAGATCAAAATATGTACACTGTATCTGCATTGCATCTAAAACTGTAGCAGTTAGACAGAAAAAAAAACATAATGCTAATAATGCTATTAGTAATTGTACTGGCACAACTGCATGGCGTTCTCTCCATCTGCCACAGCACAGTTCTGGAGGTGACCTTTCTGTTTCTCAAAGTCGGCATAATAATCAATGCAATTAAATAAGCACTATTTAAATTGTTCTCAAAGTGCCCGGGGAGGAGGATGAGCATTTATTTTGTTCCAATTACAGCAGAAATACAATTCAAATGCTTCATTTGGAGTTCACAGAACAGAAGGAGTGCAGATAAAATAAGTTAACAGGTTGATCACTTTATTTATTGTTTGCGTCTCATCTATATTTCAGTCCTCCCTTCTCTGCGTCTCTCTCCTGTCCTAATTGAAAGGCCATGGCAGGGGACCTGAGCAGCAAATAGCCTGATCAATACAATGCCTGATGTGTAAATTGATCGTGTTTGTGTGTATGTGCGAGTGTTTGAGTGACGGAGAGTGCCTTTCGCCCTGCATATGTGTGTGTGTGTGTGTGTGTGTGTGTGTGTGTGTAGTCATGCTCCCACTTATTGAGGTGTTCAATCAGTCTAATTCATTCTCACCCAGAGACTGCTGTGTGGTTGCAGGACGATTCATTTACTCTGCAGGCTCCAATCAAGACTATTCCCAGCATTCCCTGCTGTAATAATCACTGCATATGAAATTAGAAGATCCATAATGCCAAACTGCTTCACACAAAGGGCCAAACAGGCGCGTTTGTCTCTCAGTGATGAATCTTTAAGAGTCTTTATGATTTCAATTCACAGTGGACATGATGCGATTTATTGAGAATAATATAAGGCTCGAAAATAAATAAATGAATTAATTAATATTAATTAATTAATATAAGACATATATATATATATATATATATATACACACACACACACACACATATATATATACATATATATATACATATATATATATATATATATATACACACACACACACACACACACACACACACACACACACACACTGTGTGTTCTGCTTGGATATTGTCATGCAGACTGTTGTGCTCAGATGATGACGGACTTTCTTTTGCTCCATGTACAGTAATGATCCTTTCCTGTCTGCTATCAGTGTGCCATCTGTTCAATCTCACTTTCTTAATAACCAAACCCAGACAGCCTCCATGTTTGTGAACAATAATTCATTTTCTCTCCTAAGAAAACCATTTCCAAAGGTAAACATAATCTCAGGACACTCTTCAAACTCCAGCTTACATTACAATTATTATCATCTGGCTGAGCGGTGCACTTTACCTCCACATTGGGGCCTTCTCTCAGCTTGTCAACAATCATTTATTAGATACATATAGGCATCCAAATGTGAGTACATAAAGTGGGAGGTCAGGAACAACAAGGCAAGCAGTGATCACATCATTCCTAAGAAGTGCAGGAGGGCCTGTTATCTCTGCTGCAAAGTGGAAAGTATGCACACAATGCACTGCTACAGTATCAACAAAAATGTGCATGCACTCATCAGTGTCAGTTCACTGATGTGAAGCTGATCAGAATGTGTTTTACTGTTTAACACTTTATTTCAGGGCTCATCATCTTTACAATAATTTACAAAAGGTTTCCTGAACAATGTGTACAACAATGTAATACATGCCAATAACAAAATATTTTGGGCTATTGAATGTAATAAAACCACAATATCATGCAAATAATGTAATAAGGTTTTTGGGCCAATAATATAATAAATTATTACATTATTAGCTGGTTACATTATTGGGTGATTATTACATTATTGGGTGATTATTACGTTATTGGCTGGTTATTACATTATTGGGTGGTTATTACGCTATTGGCTGGTTATTATGTTATTGGGTGGTTATTACATTATTGGCTGGTTATTACATTATTGGCAGATTATTATGTTATTGGCTGGTTATTATGTTATTGGCGTAGAATTAAAAGAATTGTTACCTGATAAAGTAATAATACATAAATAGGACTGCATTTCTAATAAAAGATTATTTTGCAGTTTTTCTGCAGTTTGCTCATCAAAATAGATATAGTGGATGGCATAGTCAAATCATTACGTTATCAGCAGGTATTAGATTACTGAAGATTATTACATTATTGGTTGCTACAGGATGTAATTTATGTTTTATCAAATCATATAATATAATAAATATAATACAATGAGAAGACAGAAAAAAAACCTCTACATATTTGTTCTTTCCTTCTTCTGTTGTGATGAAACCAAATATGTAGAAAAGGATTCAAGTTCATCAAAAACTGGACGTGCACAGTTGATGGAGTGGAAACACAGAAATGTCATCATAAAATATTGTTATTACATCAGATAACTTGATAAAAACAAACAAAAAAAACTATTTCAGCATGTATAATATATTCTATATTGGAGTAAAAAGATTTGACTTGGAGGCCATATGACTTAGCCCTACACCACACATGGAAACAGTTCATGTCAGATGGTCAACTGTTGAACAAATATGTTGTGGTTTTGTTTCAGGACATGCTGTCCTACAGGCTCCTCTGATCATCCACTACAGACAGAAAACTATCTATCGTTTGTATTGAAGTGTGAAGTGTTTTGTCAGTTCACTAATGTGAAGCAGACTTCTCAAACATGGATCATGCTGCAGCTTGCATTGTTAAGACTGCAGACTAAAATATAATAAATATAAATGACAGTGAAAACATGGAATGGAAGCAGAGAGGTTTCCTCCCGACTTGAACTGTATTTGGATCAAATGATGTTCATTCAAATCTAAAGTGCATGTGCAGTTATTTAAAGGGACTAGCAGAGCAGTGGTGAAAACAGAGCATGCTCAGTGGACAGATGTCAAAAGCCTCTTTGGGATCTTTCATCAAACTTCCAGCAGAGCTCCTGTTAATCTGCTTCTGTCTGGTTCTTTCCTGTTTCACTTAACATACTGTGAAGATGCTCAAGTTAAATTGTCACTGTAAGCCATCCCTGTGTCTGTGACGGAATAATAAAGAGTAATAAATAAGAGCTGTTATACAGCCAGGGGGACGTTACAGATGTTACAGACCAAATGGGTTGTCTGTTTCAAATGTGTTCCACTGATGTGACACCTTTCAAAAGTAAATTGGTGCAATATATTTCCAGTGAAATGTTACAGTGAGAAAAAGAACTTCAGATAGAAATTACAGATTAATTCAGATCATTTGAAAAATACAGGTGGCCATGAGAGAATGGTGATTTATTGGTGAAATCGGATATCTGGTTAGATAGATACTCCTTTGCCTCTCAGAACTTTAATCTATTTAAAACGCGTGTGTGTGTGTGTGTCATCGGCATTGGGTGGAGTTTTAGGATGGCGCCTGTCTGGAAATAGGTCCATTATGGGTTTCAAGTACTTTTAGTCGTCCAAACATTCCTGACTCACTCGCTTTCATTTTCTCTCACTTTAGAGCATCTCTCTCTCTCTCTCTCTCCAAACTTCTCTCTAGCCAATTAGTGCTCAGACTCCTCCAGCAGAAGACAATATGTCTGCTCCAAATCCAGAGAGGATGTCTTAAACACTCTCTAGAGAGAGAGAGAGAGAGAGAGAGAGAGAGAGAGAGAGAGAGAGAGGTGGGGGGCATGCATTAGGTAGGGAGGATCTTGTAGGTGCACTTGCATCTTTTTCTCCAAGTAGCAGAGGTGTTTTCCTGATTCGATTTGCATATATGAACTCACAGCACGGTGATGAGAGTGTTTCAGGCTCCATGTGCTGCTGCTGGGCCCTGACGACTGAACACAACACGAAGCACCACGTCACTGAGATGACTGCAACTTAAATATAAAGAATAATTTGGACTTCACCCACTACTGGAAAGCTGTGTG